>FNXX01000449.1:0-10425 GCA_900108845.1 Iljinskaea planisiliqua | reverse complement strand
CAGGTTTTTCATCTGGTAAAACCTGATTTTTCGCCCCGTCAGTCCATCCCGACAGTCCATCAGAAAGGTTTTCATCGCGAAAAACCTGATTTTTTGTCCACCCAGTCCATCCGGACAGTCCATCAGACAGGTTTTCATCCCGAAAACATGATTTTCGCCCTGCCAGTCCACCCCGACAGTCCAGCAGACAGGTTTCATCGCGAAAACTTGATTTTCGCCCCGTCAGTCCATCCTGACAGTCCATCAGAAAGGTTTTCGTCGCGGAAAACCTGATTTTCGTTCACACCCAAGGTCCATCCAATAGTCCATCCGGACAGTCCATCAGACAGGTTTTCCTCCCGAAAACCTGATTTTTCCCCCGCCAGTCCATCCCGACAGTCCATCAGACTGGTTTTTCATCGCGAAAACCAAATTTTCGCCTCGTCAGTCCATCTCGACAGTCCATTCAGACAGGTTTTCATTGAAAACCTGACTTTTCGCCTGTCAGTCCATCCCGACTGTCCATCAGACAGGTTTTCATCGTGAGAAACTTGATTTTCGCCCTGTCAGTCCATCCCGACAGTCCGTCATACCGGTTTTCATTGAAAACCTGATTTTCGCCCCGTCAGTCCATCCCGACTGTCCATCAGACAGGTTTTCAATGCGAAAACCTGATTTTCGTCCACCAGTCCATCCCGACAGTCCATTAGACAGGTTTTCATCGCGAAAAACTTGATTTTCGCCCCGTCAGTCCATCTGACAGTCCATCAGACAGGTTTTCATTTTCAATCGGGGAAAACCTGATTTTCGCTCGGTCAGTCCATCCGACAGTCCATCCCGACACTCCATCAAAAAGGTTTTCATCGCGAAAACCTGATTTTCGTCCACCAGTCCATTCCGGACAGTACATCAGACTGGTTTTCATCCCGAAAACCAGATTTTCGCCCCCGCCAGTCCATCCTGACAGTCCATCAGACTGGTTTTCATCGCAAAACCTGATTTTCGCCCCGTCTGTCCATCCCGACAGTCCATCAGACAGGTTTTCATCGCGGGAAAACCCGATTTTCGTCCACCCAGTCCATCCGGACAGTCCATCTGATAGGTTTTCATTGAAAACCTGATTTTCGCCATGTCAGTCCATCCCCGACTGTCCATCAGACAGGTTTTCATCGTGAAAACTTGATTTTCGCCCCTTAGTCCATCCCGACAGTCTATCAGACAGGTTTTCATTGAAAACCTGATTTTCGCCCCGTCAGTCCATCCCGACTGTCCATCAGACAGGTTTTCATCGCGAAAACCTGATTTTCGCCCCGTCAGTCCATCCCGACTGTCCATCAGACAGATTTTCATCGCGAAAACCTGATTTTCGTCCACCCAAACCATCCGGACAGTCCGTCAGACAGGTTTTTCATCGCGAAAACTGATTTTCGCACCGTCAGTCCATCATGACAGTCCATCAGACAGGTTTTAATCGGGCAAAACCTGATTTTGCCCGGTCAGTCCATCCCGACAGTCCATCAGAAAGGTTTCATCGCAAAAATTGATTTTCATCCACCCAGTACATCTGGAAAGTCCATCCCGACAGTTTTTATCCCGAAAACCTGATTTTCCCCTGCCTCAGTCCATCCCGACAGTCCATCAGACAGGTTTTCATCGCGAAAACTGATTTTCGCCCCCCTGTCAGTCCATCCTAACAGTCCATCAGACAGGTTTTCATGGGGAAAACCTGATTTTCGCTCGTCAGTACATCCCGACAGTCCATCAGAAAGGTTTTCATCGCGAAAACCTGAATTTTGTCCACCCCAGTCCATCCGGCCAGTCCATCAGACAGGTTTTTCATCCCGAAAAACATGATTTTTCGCCCTGCCAGTCCATCCCGACAGTCCATCAGACAGGTTTTCATCTGGTAAAACCTGATTTTCGCCCCGTCAGTCCATCCCGACAGTCCTCAGAAAGGTTTTCATCGCGAAAACCTGATTTTTGTCCACCCAGTCCATCCGGACAGTCCATCAGACAGGTTTTCATCCCGAAAACATGATTTTTCGCCCTGCCAGTCCACCCGACAGTCCAGCAGACAGGTTTTCATCGCGAAAACCTGATTTTCGCCCCGTCAGTCCATCCTGACAATCCATCAGACAGGTTTTCATCGGGAAAACCTGATTTTCCTCTGTCAGTCATTCCTGACAGTCCATCAGAAAGGTTTTCGTCGCGAAAACCTGATTTTCGTTCACCAAGTCCATCCAGACAGTCATCCGGACAGTCCATCAGACAGGTTTTCCTCCCGAAAACCTGATTTTCCCTCCGCCAGTCCATCCGACAGTCCATCAGACTGGTTTTCATCGAAGAAAACCAAATTTTCGCCTCGTCAGTCCATCTCGACAGTCCATCAGACAGGTTTTCATTGAAAACCTGACTTTTCGCCCTGTCAGTCCATCCCGACTGTCCATCAGACAGGTTTTCATCGTGAAAACTTGATTTTCGCCCCGTCAGTCCATCCCGACAGTCCGTCATACAGGTTTTCATTGAAAACCTGATTTTCGCCCCGTCAGTCCATCCCGACTGTCCATCAGACAGGTTTTCAATCGCGAAAACCTGATTTTCGTCCACCCAGTCCATCCCGACAGTCATTAGACAGGTTTTCAATCGCGAAAACTTGATTTTCGCCCCGTCAGTCCATCCTGACAGTCCCATCAGACAGGTTTTCATCGGGGAAAACCTGATTTTCGCTCGGTCAGTCCATCCCGACATTTCCATCCGACACTCCATCAAAAAGGTTTTCATCGCGAAAACCTGATTTTCGTCCAACCAGTCCATCCGGACAGTACATCAGACTGGTTTTCATCCCGAAAACCAGATTTTCGCCCCGCCAGTCCATCCCTGACAGTCCATTAGACTGGTTTTCATCGCAAAACCTGATTTTCACCCCGTCAGTCCATCCCGACAGTCATCAGACAGGTTTTTCATCGCGAAAACCCGATTTCGTCACCCAGTCCATCCGGACAGTCCATCAGATAGGTTTTTCATTCAAAACCTGATTTTCGCCATGTCAGTCCATCCCGACTGTCCATCAGACAGGTTTTCATCGTGAAAACTTGATTTTTCGCCCCGTCAGTCCATCCCGACAGTCTATCAGACAGGTTTTCATTGAAACCTGATTTTCATTGAAAACCTGATTTTCATTGAAAAAACCTGATTTTCATTGAAAAACCTGATTTTCGCCCCGTCAGTCCATCCCGACTGTCCATCAGACAGGTTTTCATCGCGAACCTGATTTTCGCCCCGTCAGTCCATCCCCACGTCCATCAGACAGGTTTTCATCGCGAAAACCTGATTTTATCCCCGTAGTCCATCCCGACAGTCCATCAGACAGGTTTTGATCGGGGAAAACTGATTTTTTGCACCGTCAGTCCATCAGACAGTTTTCATCCCGAAAACCTTGATTTCTCCCCGTTAGGTTATCCCGACAGTCCATCAGACATATTTTCACCCGAAACCTGATTTTCCTCCACCCAGTCAATCCCGACAGTCCAACATACTGGTTTTCATCGCGAAAACCTGATTTTCGTCCACCAAACATCCCGATAGTCCGTCAGACAGGTTTGATCACGAAAATTTGATTTCGCCCCGTCAGTCCATCCCGACAGTCCATCAGACTGGTTTTCCTCGCGAAAACCTGATTTTCGCCCCGTCAGTCCATCCCGACAGTCCATCAGACAGGTTTTCATCGGGGAAAATCTGATTTTTGCCCCATCAGTCCATCCCGATTGTCCATCAGACAGGTTTTCATCGGGGAAACCTGATTTTCGCCCAGTCCGTCCATCCGATAGTCCATCAGACAGGTTTTCATCGCGAAAACCTGATATTCGTAAGCCGAGTCATTCCAGACAGTCCAACAGACTGGTTTTCATCCGAAAACCGATTTTCGCCCTGTCAGTCCATCCGACAGTCCATCAGACAGGTTTTCATCTGGTAAAACCTGATTTTCGCCCCGTCAGTCCATCCCGACAGTCCATCAGAAAGGTTTTCATCGCGAAAACCTGATTTTTGTCCACCCAGTCCATCCGGACAGTCCATCAAAACATGGTTTTCATCCCGAAAACATGATTTTCGCCCTGCCAGTCCACCCCGACAGTCCAGCAGACAGGTTTTCATCGCGAGAACTTGATTTTCGCCCCGTCAGTCCATCCTGACAGTCCATCAGACAGGTTTTCATGGGGAAAACCTGATTTTCGCTCTGTCAGTCAATCCTGACAGTCCATCAGAAAGGTTTTCGTCGTGAAAACCTCATTTTCGTTCACCAAGTCCATCAGACAGTCTATCCGGACAGTCCATCAGACGGGTTTTCCTCCCGAAAACCTGATTTTCGCCCGCCCCAGTCCATCAGACTGGTTTTCATCCCGAAAACATGATTTTCGCCCTGCCAGCCACCCCGACAGTCCAGCAGACAGGTTTTCATCGCGAAAACTTGATTTTCGCCCCGTCAGTCCATCCTGACAGTCCATCAGACAGGTTTTTCATCGGGAAAACCTGATTTTCGCTCTGTCAGTCAATCCTGACAGTCCATCAGAAAGGTTTTCTTCGGAAAACCTGATTTTTGTCCACCCAGTCCATCCGGACAGTCCATCAGACAGGTTTTTCATCCCGAAAACATGATTTTCGCCCTGCAGTCCATCCGACAGTCCAGCAGAACAGGTTTTCATCGCGAAAACTGAATTTTCGCCCCGTCAGTCCATCCTGACAGTCCATCAGACAGGTTTTCATCGGGGAAAACCGGATTTTCGCTCTGTCAGTCAATCCTGACAGTCCATCAGAAAGGTTTTCGTCGCGAAAACCTAATTTTCGTTCACCAAGTCCATCCGGACAGTCCATCGGACAGTCCATACCGGACAGTCCCTCAGACTGGTTTTCATCGCGAAACCTGATTTTCGCCCCGTCAGTCCATCCCGACAGTCCGTCAGACAGGTTTTCATCGCGAAAATTTGATTTTCGCCCCGTCAGTCCATCCCGACAGTCCATCAGACTGGTTTTGATCGCGAAAACCTGATTTTTGCCCCGTCAGTCCATCCCGACAGTACATCAGACATGTTTTCATCGGGGAAAAATCTGATTTTTCGCCCCATTAGTCCATCCGATTGTCCATCAGACAGGTTTTCATCGGGGAAAACCTGATTTTTCGCCAGTCCGTCATCCCGATAGTCTATCAGACAGGTTTTCATCGCGAAAACCTGATATTCGTAAGCCCAGTCATTCCAGACAGTCCATCAGACTGGTTTTCATTCCGAAAACCCGATTTTCGCCCTGTCAGTCATTCCCGACAGTCCATCAGACAGGTTTTCATCTCGTAAAAACCTGATTTCGCCCCGTCAGTCCATCCCGACAGTCCATCAGAAAGGTTTTCATCGCGAAAACCTGATTTTTGTCCACCCAGTCCATCAGACAGGTTTTCATCCCGAAAACATTGATTTTCGCCCTGCCAGTCCACCCCGCAGTCCAGCAGACAGGTTTTCATCGCGAAAACTTGAATTTTCGCCCCGTCAGTCCATCCGACAATCCATCAGACAGGTTTTCATCGGGGAAAACCTGATTTTTCGCTCTGTCAGTCAATCCTGGACAGTCCATCAGAAAGGTTTCGTCGCGAAAACCTTGATTTTCGTTCACCAAGTCCATCCAGACAGTCCATCCGAAACAGTCCATCAGACAGGTTTTTCCTCCCGAAAACCTGATTTTCCCCCCGCCAATCCATATTCCGACAGTCCATCAGACTGGCTTCATCGCGGAAAACCAAATTTTAGCCTCGTCAGTCCATCTCGACAGTCCATCAGACAGGTTTTCATTGAAAAACCTGACTTTCGCCCTGTCAGTCCATCCCGACTGTCCATCAGACAGGTTTTCATCGGGTAAAACTTGATTTTCGCCCCCGTCAGTCCATCCCGACAGTCCGTTCATTCACAGGTTTTCATTGAAAACCTGATTTTCGCCCCGTCAGTCCATCCCGACTGTCCATCAGACAGGTTGTCATCGCGAAAAACCTGATTTTCTCCCCGCTAGGTTATCCCGACAGTCCATCAGACATATTTTCACGCGAAAACCTGATTTTCCGCCACCCAGTCATCCCGACAGTCCCACATACTGGTTTTCATCGCGAAAAACCTGATTTTCGTCCACCCAAACCATCCCGACAGTCCGTCAGACAGGTTTTCATGCGAAAATTTTGATTTTCGCCCGTCCAGTCCATCCCGACAGTCCATCAGACTGGTTTTGATCGAAAACCTGAATTTTCGCCCGTCAGTCCATCCCGACAGTCCATCAGACAGGTTTTCATCGGGGAAAATCTGATTTTCGCCCCATCAGTCCATCCCGATTGTCCATCAGACAGGTTTTCATCGGGGAAAAACCTGATCTTCGCCCAGTCCGTCCATCCCGATAGTCCATCAGACAGGTTTTCATCGCGAAAACCTGATATTCGTAAGCCCAGTCATCCAGACAGTCCCATCAGACTGGTTTTCATCCCGAAAACCCCGATTTTCGCCCTGTCAGTCCATCCCGACAGTCCATCAGACAGGTTTTCATCTGGTAAAACCTGATTTTCACCCCGTCAGTCCATCCCGACAGTCCATCAGAAAGGTTTTCATCGCGAAAACCTGATTTTTGTCCACCCAGTCCATCCGGACAGTCCATCAGACAGGTTTTCATCCGAAAACCTGATTTTCGTCCCTCCAGTCCACCCCGACAGTCCATCAGACTGGTTTTCATCGCGAAAACCTGATTTTTCGCCCCGTCAGTCCATCCCGACAGTCCTCAGACAGGTTTCATCGCGAAAAACCCGATTTCGTCCACCCAGTCCATCCCGACAGTCTATCAGACAGGTTTTCATCGCAAAACCCGATTTTCGTCCACCCAGTCCATCAGACAAGTTTTCATTGAAAACCTGATTTTCGCCTGTCAGTCCATCCGACTGTCCATCAGGACAGGTTTTCATCGTGAAAACTTGATTTTCGCCCCGTCAGTCCATCCCGACAGTCCATCAGACAGGTTTTCATTGAAAACCTTGATTTTCGCCCCGTCAGTCCATCCCGACTGTCCATCAGACAGGTTTTCATCGCGAAAACCTGATTTTCGCCCCGTCAGTCCATCCCGACAGTCCATCAGACAGGTTTTGATCGAAAACCTGATTTTCGCACCCGTCAGTCCATCAGAGAGGTTTTCATCGCCGAAAACCTGATTTTCCCCCGTCAGTTGATCCCGACAGTCCATCAGACATATTTTTTCACCGCGAAAAACCAGATTTTCCCTCCACCCAGTCCATCCGACAGTCCAAACATACTTTTTCATCGCGAAAACCTGATTTTCGTCCACCCAAACCATCCGACAGTCCGTCAGACAGGTTTTCATCGCGAAAACCGATTTTCGCACCGTCAGTCCATCCCGACAGTCCATCAGACAGGTTTTCATCGGGGAAAATCTGATTTTCGCCGTCCTCAGTCCATCCCGAGTCCATCAGACAGGTTTTCATCGGGGAAAACCTGATTTTCGCCCCAGTCCGTCCATCCCGATAGTCCATCAGACAGGTTTCATCGCGAAAAACCTGATTTCGAGCCCAGTCCATCTCCAGACAGTCCATCAGACTGGTTTTCATCGAAAACCTGCATTTTTCGCCCTGTCAGTCCATCCCGACAGTCCTCAGACAGGTTTTCATCTCGTAAAACTGATTTTCCGCCCGTCAGTCCATTCCCGACAGTCCATCAGAAAGGTTTTCATCGCGAAAACCTGATTTTTGTCCACCCAGTCCATCCGACAGTCCATCAGACAGGTTTTCATCCCGAAAACATGATTTTCGCCCCTGCCAGTCCACCCCGACAGTCCAGCAGACAGGTTTTCATCGCGAAAACTGATTTTCGCCCCGTCAGTCCATCCTGACAGTCCATCAGACAGGTTTTCATCGGGGAAAACCTGATTTTCGCTCTGTCAGTCATCCTGACAGTCCATCAGAAGGTTTTCGTCGGCGAAAACCTGATTTTTCGTTCCCAAGTCCATCCGGAACAGTCCATCAGAAGGTTTTCCTCCCGAAAACTGATTTTCCCCCCCGCAGTCCATTCCGACAGTCCATCAGACTGGCTTTCATCGCGAAAACCAAATTTTAGCTTCGTCAGTCCATCTCGACAGTCCATCAGACAGGTTTTCATTGAAAACCTGACTTTCGCCCTGTCAGTCCATCCCGACTGTCCATCAGACAGGTTTTCATCGTGAAAACTTGATTTTCGCCCCGTCAGTCCATCCGACAGTCCGTCATACAGGTTTTCATTGAAAACCTGATTTTCGCCCCGTCAGTCCATCCCGACTGTCCATCAGACAGGTTTTCATCGCGAAAACCTGATTTTCGCCCCGTCAGTCCATCCCGACAGTCCATCAGACAGGTTTTCATCCCGAAAACCTGATTTTCGTCCACCCAGTCCATCCCGAGAGTCCATTAGACAGGTTTTCATCGCGATACCTTGATTTTCGCCCCGTCAGTCCATCCTGACAGTCCATCAGACAGGTTTTCATCGTGGAAAACCTGATTTTCGCTCGGTCAGTCCATCCCGACACTCCATCCCGACACTTCCATCAAAAAGGTTTTCATCGCGAAAACCTGATTTCGTCCAACCAGTCCATCCGGACAGTCCATCAAACTGGTTTTCATCCCGAAAACCAGATTTTCACCCCGCCAGTCCATCCTGACAGTCCATCAGACCGGTTTTCATCGCGAAAACCTGATTTTCGCCCCGTCAGTCCATCCCGACAGTCCATCAGACAGGTTTTCATCGCGAAAACCCGATTTTCGTCCACCCAGTCCATCCGGACAGTCCATCAGACAGGTTTTCATTTAAAACCTGATTTTCGCCATGTCAGTCCATCCCGACTGTCCATCAGACAGGTTTTCATCGTGAAAACTTGATTTTCGCCCCGTCAGTCTATCCCGACAGTCTATCAGACAGGTTTTCATTGAAAACCTGATTTTTATTGAAAACCTGATTTTCCTCCCGTCAGTCCATCCCGACTGTCCATCAGACAGGTTTTCATCGCGAAAACCTGATTTTCGCCCCGTCAGTCCATCCCGACTGTCCATCAGACAGGTTTTCATCGAAAAACCTGATTTTTGCCCCGTCAGTCCATCCCGACAGTCCATCAGACAGGTTTTGATCGGGGAAACCTGATTTTTGCACCGTCAGTCCATCAGACAGGTTTGTCATCCCGAAAACCTGATTTTCTCCCCAGCTAGGTTATCCGACAGTCCATCAGACATATTTTCACCGCGAAAACCTGATTTTCCTCCACCCAGTCAATCCCGACAGTCCCACATACTGGTTTTCATTGCGAAAACCTGATTTTCGTCCACCCAAACCATCCCGATAGTCCGTCAGACAGGTTTTCATCGCGAAAATTTGATTTTCGCCCCGTCAGTCCATCCCGACAGTCCATCAGACTGGTTTTCCTCGCGAAAACCTGATTTTCGCCCCGTCAGTCCATCCCGACAGTCCATCACACAGGTTTTCATCGGGGAAAATCTGATTTTCGCCCATCAGTCCATCCCGATTGTCCATCAGCCAGGTTTTCATCGGGGAAAACCTGATTTTCGCCCAGTCCGTCCATCCCGATAGTCCATCAGACAGGTTTTCATCGCGAAAACCTGATATTCGTAAGCCGAGTCATTCCAGACAGTCCAACAGACTGGTTTTCATCCCGAAAACCCGATTTTCGCCCTGTCAGTCCATCCCAACAGTCCATCAGACAGGTTTCATCTGGTAAAACCTGATTTTCGCCCCTCAGTCCATCCGACTGTCCATCAGAACAGGTTTTCATCGCGAAAACCTGATTTTCGCCCGTAAGTCCATCCCGACAGTCTATCAGACAGGTTTTCTATGCGAAAAACCTGATTTTCGTCCACCCAGTCCATCCGACAGTCCATCAGACAGGTTTTCATCGCGAAAACTTAATTTTCGCCCCGTCAGTCCATCCTGACAGTCCATCAGACAGGTTTTGATCGGGGAAAACCTGATTTTTGCACCGTCAGTCCATCAGACAGGTTGTCATCCCGAAAACCTGATTTTCTCCCCGTTAGTTGATCCTGACAGTCCATCAGACATATTTTCACCGCGAAAACCAGATTTTCCTCCACCCAGTCCATCCCGACAGTCCAACATACTGGTTTTCATCGCGAAAACCTGATTTTCGTCCACCCAAACCATCCCGACAGTCCGTCAGACAGGTTTTCATCGCGAAAACCTGATATTCGTAAGCCCAGTCATTCCAGACAGTCCATCAGACTGGTTTTCATCCCGAAAACCGATTTTCGCCCTGTCAGTCCATCCCGACAGTCCATCAGACAGGTTTTCATCTGGTAAAACCTGATTTTCAACCCCGTCAGTCCATCCGACAGTCCATCAGAAGGTATTCATCGCGAAAACC
>FNXX01000078.1:0-63585 GCA_900108845.1 Iljinskaea planisiliqua | reverse complement strand
TCAGTTTCATCGAAAACCTGTCTGATGGACTGTCCGGATGGACTGGGTGGACGAAAATTAGGTTTCCGCGATGGAAACCTGTCTGATGGACTGTCGGGATGGTTTGACGGGGCGAAAATCTGGTTTTCCCCACTGAAAACTGTCTGATAGACTGTTGGGATGGACTGACGGAACGAAAATCTTTTCTTGGGATGAAAACAAGTCTGATTGACTGTCGGGATGGATTGGTGGACGAAAATCAGGTTTTCGCGATGAAACCTGTCTGTTGGACTGTCCGAATGGACTGGGTGGATGAAAATCAGGTTTTAACTATGAAAACCTGTCTGATGGACTGTCGGGATGGACTAACGGGGCGAAAATCAAGTTTCGCGATGAAAACCTGTCTGATGGACTGCCGAATGAACTGACTGTGCGAAAATCAGGTTTTCGCGATGAAAACCTGTCTGATGGACTGTCGGGATGGACTGACGGGGCGAAAATCAGGTTTTCATGTTGAAAACCTGTCTGATGGACTGTCCGGATGACTGGGTGGACGAAAATCAGGTTTTCGCGATGAAAACCTGTCTGATGGACTGTCGGGATGGACTGACTGGGCGAAAATCAGATTTTCAGGATGAAAACCTGTCTGATGGACTGTCGGGATGGGCTGACGGGGCGAAAATCAAGTTTTCGGGATGAAACCCTGTCTGATGGACTATCCGGATGGACTGAGTGGACGAAAATCAGGTTTTCGCGATGAAAACCTGTCTGATGGACTGACGAGGCGAAAGTCAGGTTTTCCCTGATGAAACCCTGTCTGATGGACTGTCGGGATGGACTGACAGGGGGAAAATTAGGTTTTCCCCGATGAAACCCTGTCTGATGGACTGTCGGGATGAATTGGGTGGACGGAATATCAGGTTTTCGCGATGAAAACCTGTCTGATGTACTGTCGGGATGGACTGACGGGGCGATAATCAGGTTTTCCCCGATGGAAACCTGTCTGATAGACTGTCTGGATGGACTGGGTGGACGAAAATCAGGTTTTCACTGATGAAAACCTGTCTGATGGACTGTCGGGATGGACTAACGAAGCGAAAATCAGTTTTTCATCAAAAACCTGTCTGATGGACAGTTCGGATAGACTGGGTGGACGAAAGTCAGGTTTCCGCGCTGAAAACCTGTCTGATGGACTGTCGGGATGAAATGACGGAGCGAAAATGAGGTTTTCGCGATGAAAACTTGGCGGGATGGACTAAAGGAGCGAAAATCAGGTTTTTGGATCGAAAACAAGTCTGATGGACTGTCGGGTTGGACTGACGGGGCGAAAATCAGGTTTTCGCGATGAAAACTTGTTTGATGGACTGTCAGGATGGACTGACGGGGCGAAAATCAGGTTTTCGGGATGAAAACCTGTCTGATGGACTGTCCGGATGGACTGGGTGGACGAAAATTAGGTTTCCGCGATGGAAACCTGTCTGATGGACTGTCGGGATGGTTTGACGGGGCGAAAATCTGGTTTTCCCCACTGAAAACCTGTCTGATAGACTATTGGGATGGACTGACGGAACGAAAATCTGGTTTTTGGGATGAAAACAAGTCTGATTGACTGTCGGGATGGATTTGGTGGACGAAAATCAGGTTTTCGCGATGAAAACCTGTCTGTTGGACTGTCCGAATGGACTGGGTGGACGAAAATCAGGTTTTAACTATGAAAACCTGTCTGATGGACTGTCGGAATGGACTGACGGGGCGAAAATCAGGTTTTCGCGATGAAAACCTGCCTGATGGACTGTCGGGATTGACTGACGGGGCGAAAATCAGGTTTTCGGGATGAAAACCTGTCTGATGGACTGTCGGGATGGGCTCACGGGGCGAAAATCAGGTTTTCGGGGTGAAAACCTGTCTGATGGACTATCCGGATGGACTGGGTGGACGAAAATCAGGTTTTCGCGATGAAAACCTGTCTGATGGACTGACGAGGCGAAAGTCAGGTTTTCTCTGTTGAAACCCTGTCTGATGGACTGTCGGGATGGACTGACAGGGGGAAAATAAGGTTTTCCCCGATGAAAACCTGTCTGATGGACTGTCGGGATGAATTGGGTGGACAAAAATCAGGTTTTCACGATGAAAACCTGTCTGATGGACTATCGGGATGGACTGACGGGGCAAAAATCAGGTTTTCCCCGATGAAAACCTGTCTGATTGACTGTCGGGATGGACTGACGGGGCAAAAATCAGGTTTTCGTTATGAAAGCCAGTCTGATGGACTGTCAGGATGGACTAAGGGGGAGAAAATCAGGTTTTTGCGACGAAAACCTGTCTGATGGATTGTTGGGACGAAAATCAGGTTTTCGCGATGAAAACCTGTCTGATGGACTGTCGGAATGGACTGACGGGGCGAAAATCATGTTTTCGCGATGAAAACTTGTCTGATGGACTGTCGGGATGGACTGACGGGGCGAAAATCAGGTTTTTGGGATGAAAACCTGTCTGATGGACTGTCCGGATGGACTGGGAGGACGGAAATCAGGTGTTCGCGATGAAAACCTGTCTGATGGACTGTCGGGATGGACTGACGGGGCGAAAATCAGGTTTTCCCCGATGAAAACCTGTCTGATGGACGGTCGGGATGGACTGGGTGGACGAAAATCAGGTTTTCGCGACGAAAACTTGTCTGTCGGACTGTCCGGATGGACTGGGTCGACGAAAATCAGGTTTACCCGATGTAAACCTGTCTTATGGACTGTGAGGATGGACTGACGGGGCGACAATCAGGTTTTCGTGATGAAAACTAGTCTGATGGACTGTCGGGATGGACACACGGGGCGAAAATCAGGTTTTCGGGATGAAAACCTGTCTGATGGACTGTCCGGATGGACTGGGTGGACGAAAATCAGGTTTTTGCAATGAAAACCTGTCTGATGGACTGTCGGGATGGACAGAAGGGGCGAAAATAAGGTTTTCCCCAATGAAAACCTGTCTGATAGACTGTCTGGATGGACTGGGTGGACGAAAATCAGGTTTTCACTGATGAAAACCTGTCTGATGGACTGTCGGGATGGACTAACGAAGCGAAAATCAGTTTTTCATCAAAAACCTGTCTGATGGACAGTTCGGATAGACTGGGTGGACGAAAGTCAGGTTTCCGCGCTGAAAACCTGTCTGATGGACTGTCGGGATGAAATGACGGAGCGAAAATGAGGTTTTCGCGATGAAAACTTGGCGGGATGGACTAAAGGAGCGAAAATCAGGTTTTTGGATCGAAAACAAGTCTGATGGACTGTCGGGTTGGACTGACGGGGCGAAAATCAGGTTTTCGCGATGAAAACTTGTTTGATGGACTGTCAGGATGGACTGACGGGGCGAAAATCAGGTTTTCGGGATGAAAACCTGTCTGATGGACTGTCGGGATGGGCTGACGGGGCGAAAATCAGGTTTTCTGGATGAAAATCAGGTTTTCGGGATGAAAACCTGTCTGATGGACTGTCCGGATGGACTGGGTGGACGAAAATCAGGTTTTCGCGATGAAAACTTGTCTGATGGACTGTCGGGATGGACTGACGGGGCGAAAATCAGGTTTTCAGGGTGAAAACCTGTCTGATGGACTGTCCGGATGGACTGGGTGGACCAATATCAGGTTTTCCCAAGTCTGATGGACTGTCGGGTTGGACTGACGGGGCGAAAATCAGGTTTTCGTGATGAAAACCAATCTGATGGACTGTCGGGATGGACAGACGGGCAAAAATCAGGTTTTCGGAATGAAAACCTGTCTGATGGACTGTCCGGATACACTGGGTGGACGAAAATCAGGTTCTCGCGATGAAAACCTGTCTGATGGACAGTCGGGATGGACTGACGGGGAAATGTCAGGTTTTTCCCGATGGAAACCAGTCTAATGGACTGTCCGGATGGACTGGGTGGAGGAAAATCAGGTTTTCGCGATGAAAACCTGTCTGATGGACTGTCGGGATGGACTGACAAGGCGAAAGTCAGCTTTTCATCGAAAACCTTTCTGATGGACTGTCCGGATGGACTGGGTGGACAAAACTCAGGTTTCCGCGATGAAAACCTGTCTGATGGACTGTCGGGATGGACTGACGGGGCGAAAATCAGGTTTTCGCGATGAAAACCAGTCTGACGGACTGTCGGGATGGACAGCCGGGGCGAAAATCAGGTTTTCGGGATGAATACCTGTCTGATGGACTGTCTGGATTGACTGGGTGGACGAAAATCAGGTTTTTGCGATGAAAACCTGTCTGATGGACTGTCGGGATGGACTGACGGGGGGAAAATCAGGTTTTCCCTGATGAAAACCTGTCTGATGGACTTTCCGGATGGACTGGGTGGACGAAAATCAGGTTTTCACTGATATAAACCTGTCTGATGCACTGTCGGGATGGACTAACGAAGCGAAAATCAGTTTTTCATCAAAAACCTGTCCGATGGACTGTCCGATGGACTGTCCGGATGGACTGGGTGGGCGAAAATCAGGTTTCCGCGCTGAAAACCTGTCTGATGGACTGTCGGGATGGAATGACGGAGCGAAAATCATGTTTTCGCGATGAAAACTTGTCTGATAAACTGTCAGGATGGACTGAAGGAGCGAAAATCAGGTTTTTGGAATGAAAACAAGTCTGATGGACTGTCGGGATGGACTGACGGGGCGAAAATCAGGATTTCGCGAGGAAAACCTGTCTGATGGACTGTCGGGATGGACAGACGGGTCAAAAATCAGGTTTTCGGGATGAAAACCTGTCTGATGGACTGTCGGGATGGGCTGACGGGGCGAAAATCAGGTTTTCGGGATGAAAACCTGTCTGATGGACTGTCCGGATGGACTGGGTGGACGAAAATCAGATTTTCGCGAAGAAAACTTGTCTGATAGACTGTCGGGATGGACTGAAAGAACGAAAATCAGGTATTCCCCGATGGTCCATCAGACAGGTTTTCATCAGGGAAAACCTGATTTTCGCCCCGTCAGTCCATCAGACAAGTTTTCATCCCCAAAAACTGATTTTCGTCCACCCAGTCCATCCGGACAGTCCATCAGTCCGCATGGACTGGGTGGACGAAAATCAGGTTTTCGCAATGAAAACCTGTCTGATGGACTGTCAGGATGGACTGATAGGGTGGAAATCAGGTTTTCGGGATGAAAACCTGTGATGGGAATCAGGACGCGGACAGCACTTTCGGACCAGACAGGGAAGCATTGGGTTCGGGGATGGAGGTTGGCCAGAGCAGTACAGGAAATCACGACTGTGGTACGGAGACTGTCGACCGTGGTATGGGAATCCACGACCGCGTCGTCTACCGTATCAACCCAAAACGACCCGGAACTGAGCTGAGGAAAGATCAATGACCGAACGACCGAATTCTTCGACCCAGACTTCAAAACTCACACCCAAGTGACCAAGAAAATGAGAACAGTCGAGTCAGATTGCCTTTGGTACGGGGAAAATTGGAAGACGGACGAGAGGGCCCCTTTTTCGGACGTGAAGAACAGCCGGACCAAGGGACGGACGTACTACAAGGGCCATTTGACAAGACCAAGCTCAAGGGACTTCAGATTCAAGTTGAAGCCATGATTCAAGGCCGTGGACTTAAGCTGGAACCGACAGGCCTTCCAAACGGCTCGACCTGGTTAACCCTGATCCAAACAAGCGCGGCCGAGTAGCCAAAGGGTCAATTCTGGAGTAGCCGAAGGGTCAATTCGGCCTAGTCAACTCTTTAATTAGTTACGAGTTTCTAAGCTTAGTTTTCTGTATTTTCTCACCTAAACTCCTTGACTTTAAACTCTATAAGTGTCAAAACGCTTCGAATGCAATAAAGGACCTTTTGATCTTCTTTTATCAAATTTTCGTTCTCGTGAGCAATCGGCCGCGAATCTCTCTGTTCTTTCGGACAGTCTAACTGTTGGTAAGGGTTACTTCCACAGTGAACCTCCGAAGGGCGTCGTGGTGGGTCATATCCACGGTCCAAAGGAGAGGGAATACTAGAGGCCTTCCGCATCCTCTAACGGTCCCTAACAATCCATCGCAATCCGTAAGTGCTAGTAGCCTTCGGACCAAGAACTATCCAAGGACGTACCACCTGAAGTACTAATCCTAGTCCGACCTTCTATCAAGTGGTATCAGAGCCGCTTCTGGTTGGTACAACAATTCCATTTTCTCATCTCCTCCAAAATTCTTTCGTTTTTTTTAAAAAAAAAAAAAAAAAAAAAAAAAATCCTTTTCTATCTATCTATCCTGCTAGCTGAGTCTATTCCCATTCAGTTGATTCAAAAAAAAAAAAAAAGTGAGTAAAATAGGACCAGGAGAAATCGGTTCTAGGCTGTCTATCTCTTTCTTGGATTGAACTACCCTCCTATCGGTTTGGACTGTCTGCTTAGAACCTTGAGAAACTAGGCGGCAAGTGACCCTGTGAGAGAACCAAACACCCAAGAGCAAACACCTTTTGTTTATCAAACTTGTTTGTTCAAGTGCCACAGGTAAACCAGATGTCCAGAAGTGAGAGAGATCTGACCGAAGTTGGCCTGACCAACGAGCAACTGACCTATCTCAATGAGCATTTTATTCAGGTTATGAATGCTGGGTTGGAAGGAATACACAAAAGGCTAGACAGAGTACAAGAGGATCAACAGGGCCGGCAAGCTCACACTACAAGGAGAAACCGGACAAGAGGTCGAACACAACCTTCTGATGAGGAAGATGAAGAAGACGAACGGTTTGAAACTCGTTCCATTCAGCCTAGGAGAGGCCGGAGGGTACGAGAGGAGGAAAACCCCTTTGCTAGAAGAACGACCGATGATAATCTCGGGGGACTCCGGTTGGAGATTCCATCATTCTTAGGCAAGAACGATCAAGATGCCTACCTTGAATGGGAAAGGAAGGTAGAACTTACCTTCGACTGCCAAAATTTCTCTGAAATCAAGAAGGTAAGGTTAGCCGCCTCTAAGTTTGGGGGCTATGCGATCAATTGGTATGATCAGGTAGTAACTTTAAGAAGAAGGGCAGCAGAGCCTCCTGTAGCTACTTTGGATGAACTAACTTTACTAATGCGAAAGCGTTTTGTTCCTAGCCATTATCACAGGGAACTACATCAGAAGCTGAGACGTTTGACTCAGGGAACCAGGAACGTGGAGGACTATTTCCAGGAGATGGAAACACTGATGTTAAAAGCTGACATCGAAGAGGATGATGAGGCGACCATGGCCAGGTTCTTGTCCAGCCTCAATCGCGAGATCATGGACCGGATGGAGCTACAAGAATTTGAAAGCGTGGAAGAAATGCTCCACAAGGCAATCCTCATTGAAGAACAGGTCAAGAGGAGGGGATATTCCAAACCGGCCTACCTTCCCCGGGCGACCTATCAGGCCGCGGCCTCCACCAAGCCTGTTCTGCAAGAAAAAGGTACAGTTTCGAACCAAAACCAAGTTTCTATGTTTAAAACTAACCCTTCCTCTCGGTTTGACAAAGGCAAAGCCGTGGACTCCACGAGCAGGGCTAGAGACATTCGCTGTTTTAAGTGTCAGGGTTTGGGACATTATGCGAACAAGTGTCCGAATCAGAGGGTGATGATACTCCTTGAGAAGGCGAGGTTGAATCGGAAGAAGAGAAAGAGGACACCGGGCCAATATTTGATGAGGAAGAAGGGCCACTCGATCTCCCAGCCCAGGGCCAGCTGCTGGTCACTAGACGTACACTCAGCCTGCAGACACGACCCGAAGATTCAGAACAAAGAGAAAACCTCTTCCACATACGATGTGTTGTACAAGGAAAGGTATGTTCTCTAATTATAGACGGAGGAAGTTGCACTAATTTAGCCAGTGTTTCCCTTGTCAGGAAGCTCGGACTAGTCACGCGGCCACACCCCCGGCCCTTCAAGTTAGAATGGCTGAATGAGGATGGGGAACTTCAGGTCAGGGAGCAGGTTACAATTCCTTTGACCATTGGGAGGTACACCGACGAAGTGGAATGCAATGTACTGCCCATGGACGCGAGTCACATCCTTCTGGGACGGCCCTGGCAGTTCGACAAGAAAGCCATTCATGATGGCTTTGCCAACCTGCACTCCTTTAACCATGATGGGAAGAAGATAACTTTGGTTCCTCTTACTCCCACCGTGGTGCACCAAGATCAGCTACAACTACGAGTTAGCCGAGAGCTAGACAAGAAAGGAAAGGCCTCGGTTACGGAAACCAGCCTCCTGATCAAACCTAACCAGGTAAGGAAGTCCCACACTGCACAAACTCAATACATATTGTTAGCCTATCAAGATCAACTAACGGCCACTGACCCTCCACCGGAAATTTCGAGTGAACTGAAGCAATTGTTGGACAGGTTTAGCGATGTTTTTCCGGAAGAAAACCCCAGTGGACTACCACCCCTTCGAGGAATTGAGCATCAGATAGATTTAGTCCTGGGAGCATCACTGCCGAACCGACCGGCCTACAGGACTAACCCCGTAGAAACCAAGGAACTGCAAAGACAGGTCGAGGAGCTCCTGGACAAGGGCTTCATACGGGAGAGTTTGAGTCTGTGTGCTGTGTCAGTTCTGTTGGTTCCAAAGAAAGACGGCTCCTGGAGGATGTGTGTGGACTGCCGCGCCATCAATAACATTACAGTTAAGTACCGTCACCCCATCCCTAGGCTAGATGACATGCTAGATGAGTTGTATGGGTCTAGGATCTTTTCTAAAATAGATCTTAGGAGTGGGTATCATCAGATTAGGATGAAAGAGGGGGACGAATGGAAGACGGCTTTTAAAACCAAACAGGGGCTTTATGAATGGCTAGTCATGCCATTTGGTTTGACTAATGCACCTAGTACCTTTATGAGACTGATGAACCATGTGCTTAAATCATTCATTGGTGAATTCGTAGTGGTTTATTTTGATGACATTCTGATATATAGCCGAAGCCTCATCGATCATGTACAACATTTAGGCCAGGTCTTAGAGGTCCTTAGGAAGGAACATCTGTTTGCTAACATGGCCAAATGCATTTTTGGAACGGATAACTTGGTCTTCTTAGGATTTGTTGTAGGAGCAGAAGGCATCCGCGTGGATGAAGCCAAGGTCCAGGCCATTCGGGATTGGCCAACTCCCAAGACGGTGGGAGAAGTCCGGAGCTTCCATGGCCTAGCTGGGTTCTACAGGAGATTCGTACAGGACTTTAGCACCATTGCCGCACCCCTGACTGAGGTTATCAAAAAGGTCGTTGGGTTTAAATGGGGTCCTGCACAGGAAGACGCTTTCAAAACTCTAAAAGGGAAGTTAACTAACGCTCCCTTACTAGTATTACCAGATTTCCTTAAGGCTTTTGAAATAGAATGCAACGCCTCAGGCATTGGAATTGGTGCTGTTCTTATGCAGGAAGGGAAGCCAGTTTCTTACTTTAGTGAGAAGCTAGGTGGAGCGACCCTCAATTACGCGACCTACGACAAGGAACTCTACGCACTTGTGAGGGCCCTCCAGACGTGGCAGCATTACCTCTGGCCGAAGGAGTTCATCATCCACACTGACCACGAATCACTGAAGCATCTCAAGGGCCAGCAGAAACTTAGCAAGCGGCATGCCCGTTGGGTAGAGTTTATAGAAACCTTCCCGTACGTCATTAAATACAAGCAAGGTAAGGATAACGTCGTGGCCGACGCTCTGTCCCGCAGGTATACCCTTCTCTCTACGCTTGGAACCAAACTACTGGGCTTTGAATTCATTAAAAACTTGTATGAAACCGACCCTGACTTTAAAATACCTTATTTGGCCAGTGCTAGACATTCCGTTGGTAAGTTCCATCGTATGGAGGGATTTCTGTTCTATGATAACCGTCTGTGCGTACCTAACTGCTCTTTGAGGGAATTGTTCTGTAGGGAAGCCCATGGAGGTGGATTGATGGGACATTTCGGTCCGGTCAAAACTCTCAAGGTCTTACAAGACCACTTATATTGGCCGGCTCTGCGGAAGGACGTGGATCGCATATGCAGCAGATGTGTTACCTGCAAGGAAGCTAAGTCCAAAAACTCCACCCAAGGTCTGTACTCTCCCCTGCCTATACCTTCGCATCCCTGGACTGACTTGTCCATGGACTTTGTATTAGGATTGCCTAAGTCTAGGACCGGAAGGGACTCTATTTTCGTAGTGGTAGACAGGTTCTCTAAAATGGCCCATTTCATACCTTGTCTAAAATCCAACGATGCCTCTCATGTAGCTGAGTTGTTCTTTAGGGAGATAGTTAGGCTGCATGGTATGCCTCGGAACATAGTCTCTGACCGTGATGCCAAATTCCTTAGCTATTTCTGGAAAACCCTATGGGCTAAATTGGGAACCAGGCTATTGTTTTCTACTACCTGCCATCCGCAGACTGATGGCCAGACTGAGGTAGTCAATAGGACCCTCTCGGCTTTGCTTAGAACATTGGTTAGCAAAAACTTAGGAACTTGGGAAGAACACCTGCCCCATGTGGAATTTGCCTATAACCATTCGGTGCACTCAGCAACCAAATATTCTCCTTTTCAAATCGTCTATGGTTTTAATCCTCTGTCTCCTCTTGATCTTTTACCTTTGCCTATTAACGACCGTGAAAGTGTTGATGGTAGAAAGAAAGCAGATATACTCAAGAAGACTCATGAGCAGGTCAAAGCCAACATTGAAGCAAAAGCCAAGCAGTACGAGAAGTATGCCAACCGAGGAAGAAGCAAGGTAGTCTTTCAACCAGGAGATCAAGTGTGGATTCATCTTAGAAAGGAACGGTTTCCTGAAGAGAGAAAGTCGAAGCTTATGCCCCAGAAGGATGGGCCATTCACCGTCCTCAAGCGACTACATGACAATGCCTACCAGATAGACCTCCGAGGTAAGTATGACGTATCCACAAGCTTTAACGTCACTGACCTATCTCTTTTTGTGGCAGATGATCCGGATTCGTGGACAAATCCTTTTCAAGAGGAGGGGAATGATGGGAATCAGGACACGGACAGCACTATCGGACCAGACAGGGAAGCATTGGGTTCGCGGATGGAGGTTGGCCAGAGCAGTACAGGAAATCACGACCGTGGTACGGAGACTGTCGACCGTGGTACGGGAATTCACGACCGTGTCGTCTACCGTATCGACCCAAAACGACCCGGAACTGAGCTGAGGAAAGATCAACGACCGAACGACCGAATTCTTCGACCCAGACTTCAAAACTCACACCCAAGTGACCAAGAAAATGAGAACAGTCGAGTCAGATTGCCTTTGGTACGGGGAAAATCGGAAGACGGACGAGAGGGCCCCTTTTTCGGACGTGAAGAACAGCCGGACCAAGGGACGGACGTACTACAAGGGCCATTTGACAAGACCAAGCTCAAGGGACTTCAGATTCAAGTTGAAGCCATGATTCATAGCCGTGGACTTAAGCTGGAACCGACAGGCCTTCCAAACGGCTCGACCTGGTTGACCCTGATCCAAACAAGCGCGGCCGAGTAGCCGAAGGGTCATTCTGGAGTAGCCGAAGGGTCAATTCGGCTTAGTCAACTCTTTAATTAGTTACGAGTTTCTAAGCTTAGTTTTCTGTATTTTCTCACCTAAACTCCTTGACTCTAAACTCAATAAGTGTCAAAACTCTTCGAATGCAATAAAGAACCTTTTGATCTTTTTTTATCAAATTTTCGTTCTTGTGAGCAATCGGCCGCGAAACTCTCTGTTCTTTCGGACAGTCTAACTGTTGGTAAGGGTTACTTCCACAGTGAACCTCCCAAGGGCGTCGTGGTGGGTCATATCCACGGTCCAAAGGAGAGGGAATACTAGAGGCCTTCCGCATCCTCTAACGGTCCCTAACAATCCATCGCAATCCGTAAGTGCTAGTAGCCTTCGGACCAAGAACTATCCAAGGACGTACCACCTGAAGTACTAATCCTAGTCCGACCTTCTATCAACCTGTCTGATGGACTGACGGGATGGACTGACGGGGCGAAAATCAGGTTTTCCCCGATGAAAACCTGTCTGATGGACTGTAGGGACGGACTGACGGGGGGAAAATCAGGTTTTCCCCGATGAAAACCTGTCTGATGGACTGTCTGGATGAATTGGGTGGACGAATATCAGGTTTTCGCGATGAAAACCAGTCTGATGGACTGTCAGGATGGACTGACAGGGTGAAAATCAGGTTTTCGGGATGAAAACCTGTCTGATGGACTGACGGGGCGAAAATCAGGTTTTCACGATGAAAACCTGTCTGATGGACTGTCGGAATGGACTGATGGGACGAAAATCAGGTTTTCGCGATGAAAACCTGTCTGATGGACTCTCGGGTTGGACTGACGGGGCGAAAATCAGGTTTTCGGGATGAAAACCTGTCTGATAGACTGTCTGGATGGACTGGGTGGACGAAAATCAGGTTTTCGCGATGAAAACCTGTCTGATGGACTGTCGGGATGGACTGACGGGGCGAAAATCAGGTTTTCCCCGATGAAAACCTGTCTGATGGACCGTCGGGATGGACTGGGTGGACGAAAATCAGGTTTTCGCGATGAAAACCTGTCTGTCGGCTGTTCGTATGGACTGGGTCGACGAAAATAATGTTTTCCTGATGAAAACCTGTCTGATGGCCTAATCTAGCATGCCACAATTTATTCAGGCCAACAGAGAAACAAGAAGAAAACGAAACAGATTTGACATTGCTTGGTGAAGTGTTTCCAAAACATACAGATCATCCTTAGTTCCACCTTGTCCAAGCAATTGCATAGTATCAATATCCTGAAACTGTACAGGGTTAGGTCCAAAGATAGCATAGCAGTTTAAATCATTTGTTACTCTCTTAACCGATAGTAAGTTGGATGTGAACTTAGGCATATACAAGGCTTTAGACTGCTTATCAAATAACCTAAGGTCTCCAATTCCACTAACTGCAACCTTATCAGCATATGCTATAACCACACTACCTAAGGCCGGTTTAATGTTGCTAAGAAGCTCAGGGTTACTAATCATATGATGAGATGCTCCTGAGTCTACAACAAGTGAATTATTTGACCGAGTTCCAATGGATTTACTAGGCATAGTCATTGAGAAATAAGTTGTACCAGACTCCTTTAGGTTGATGATGGATTTGATGAGAGCCTCCAGGTCCGACTTCCTTACTAAGTCATTGTCCGGTCCTCTGGCTCCTCCATGAACCACCATAGCTAACTCAGATCCCTCCACTTGAGTTTAACCATTTGCTGCTGAGGTTGAACCCTGAGTGTCCACCGCTTCAGTAATGTTGGCCCTTACTTCCTTGAACTTGGCCGGCTTGAGGTGTGGGTGAAGTATCCAGCACTTGTCCTTGTTGTGACCTTTCTTCTTACAGTGGTCACAAATCCAGTTCCTACGGTCCTCTGACTTAGAGTAGGTCTTGTTGGTTGTGTGGAACAAGCTCTTGTTCGCTGTTGGAAGTTTTCCTGTTCCACCAAATAGTCCAAGTGATCCTTGTTCCTTCTGAATCTGCGAACACACCTCTTCAAGACAGGGGAGCTTGTCCGCTCTGAGCATATGCTTGATAAGGTCATTGTATGAGGAGCTGAGGCAGAGAAACAGAGCAAACACTTTTTCCTGTTCCCTTCGGTCATCAAGCACGACAGGATCAATGGTCGCTGGCCTTAGCATGTCGAGTTCAGCCCATAGTGACCTGAACTTCCCAAAGAACTCATTAAACTCCATATCTGCTTGAGAAAGGTTGTTGATGGATCGTTTCACTTCAAACACCCTTGTGAGATTTGAAATGTTACCGAAAACATTCTTAAGGGTTTCCCAGAGCTGCTTTGCTGTCTCGCAGTATGAGTATGCCTCTAAGATGGACAGGTCTAGTGACCCCTGAAGAATAGCCTGGACAGACTGATCTTCTTGGAACCATCGTGCGTCTTCTTCATTTGTTGGATTTTTGATACTATCATCCGAGTGTTCAACAGGACTCCAGACACCTTGACTACAAAGAACAGCCTTTTTGGTTCTCGCCCAGAGCAAGTAGTTGCTTCCCCCTTTAAGGGTGACAGGTAGCTTCGCGAACTTGGTATTCTCCATGAATACTTAAGGAGAATACTTGAGAGATTTTGGGATGGAGAGACTGAACGAGTGAGTGAGAAAGAGAATCAAACCAGAGATGAGAGAATAGAGACCAGAACTAGCAACCTGGCTCTGATACCATGGAAGATTATGCGGAGTAGATAAGGAGAATAGAAGAGTTTAGGAGAGATTGAGTGAGAGTTTAGCTAGAACGAAGGAGAGAGTGAAGAATAGAGCGAGAGAGATAAAGAGATTTCATTGTAATCAAAGATTCAATAGTTTACAAATGAGATACAATAGCTTATAAATGAAGAACTCTGGCCAGAATATGCCAGAGAATCTAGTGACTCATCGGACGCGTCATAAAGCAGGGGACAGACCGCATCTTTGGTCAAAAAGGAGACAGGGACGGCTTGACCAGCTGGCCTTATCCACAAACGGTCATGACCAGCTGGCTCATCGGTCTTTAGGAAGCTTCCTATAAGCTTCCTTCTTGTCTTCTTGCGCCCGGACTTTGCACAATGCCCACAACCTCTAGGAAGCTTCTTAGGATGGTACGGTCGAGCTGGTACGGCCGGCCTTGTACGGACGGTGAGGCCGTACAGTACGGACGCCCAGACTTTGCACATCCACCTCAACCTTCCAACGAGCTTCCAGGGACAAATGGACGTGGGTGTACGGCCGGCCTTGTACGGACGGTGCGGCCGTATGTCCCAAGGTCAACAGTCTCGCTCGGACTTTGCACGGCCGGCCTCTCCGGAAGTCTCGCCCGGACTTTGCACGCCCTCTCCGGAAGTTACGCCTAGACTTTGCACGGCCGGCCTCTCCGGAAGTCTAGCCCGGACTTTGCACGGCCGGCCTCTCCGGAAGTCTCGCCCGTGAAAGATTATGCGGAATTGATAAGGAGAATGGGAGAGTTTAGAAGAGATTGAGTGAGAGTTTTATCTAGAACGAGAGAGAATGAAGAACAGAGTGGAAGAACCAAAGAGATTTCATTGTAACCAAAAGAATCAAATCGGTTACAAGAGGTGATACAAGTGATTATAAAGGAGAACTCTGGCAAGAATATGCCAGAGGATCTAGTGACTCATAGGGCCACGTCATAAAGCAGGGAGCAGACCGAATCTTTGGTCAAAAAGGTGAAAGGGACGTCGTGATCAGCTGGCCTTATCCACAAACGGTCATGACCAGCTGGCTCGTCGGTCTTCTACGAAGCTTCCTTCTTGTCCTCTTGTGCCCAGGCTTTGCACACGCCTTCAATCTTCTGGGAAGCTTCTTAGGACGGTACGGTCGAGCTGGTACGGCCGGCCTTGTACGGACGGTGAGGCTGTACGGTACGGACGCCCGGACTTTGCACACTCTCCACACTTCTTCCACAGAGCTTCCCGGGACAAACGGACGTGGATGTACGGCCGGCCTTCTATGGACGGTGAGGCTGTACAGTACGGACGACATGGCCGTACGTCCCAAGGTCAACACTCCCCCTCAAGCTAAGCATCCTGGAATCACCCTAGAATGCTTAGCTTGGAGTGCCCATGAAGATACACCTCGTTAAAAACCTTAACAGATAAACCCCATTGGGAAAAACTCTGTTTAAGGAAAAGAGTATGTACTTCATGGGCAGGGAAGCGCTTACCCCCGGGACAAGCTCACTAGGCTGAGCTTCCTGAAGATGTGGTCACACACCTTAGGTCTTGCGGCCTTAGTGAATATGTCGGCAAGCTGATCCTCACTCCTTGTGAAGCATGGAAGGATTGTCCCGTCCGCGATCTTTTCCCGAACCTTATGGCAGTCAACCTCTATATGCTTGGTACGTTCGTGAAAGACTGAGTTTGAAGCAATATGAATGGCCGCCTGGTTGTCACAATGCACCACCATCGGTGTGGTTTGCTGAATATCAAGATCTGCCAGTAGACTCTTCAGCCAAGTCAACTCATTTGTCAGCTTCCTCATGGCCCGGTACTCTGCTTCAGCCGTTGAGCACGCCACCACCTTCTGCTTCTTGGTCTTCCAGGTCCCCATGTTGCCTCCAATGAACGTGCAATAGCCAGTTGTGGACCTCCTGTCCACTCTATCTCCAGCCCAGTCAGCGTCACAATATCCCACAATCTCGGTGCTTGCATTCTTTCCCATACAAATGCAATGGTCCAAGCTTCCCTTGAGGTATCTGAGAATTCTCTCGACCATGGTCCAATGATACTTCGTAGGAGCCTTCATGTGCTGACTGACCTGGTTCACACAAAAGCACAAATCAGGTCTAGTAAGTGTTAAATAGATCAGCTTACCAACTAGCTTGCGGTATAAGGCAGTATCTTCAAAGGGCTCATCCTCCTTCTCCCTTTCTCGGTTGACCTTGTAGCCATCTTCAAGGGGACTCCAGCCGGCTTGGCTTCCATTGTACCTGTCTCGTTCAACAAGTCAAGTACATACTTTCTTTGGGAAAGAAAAAGACCATCAGTATTCCTACAGACCTCAATTCCCAAGAAATATTTAAGTTCACCAAGATCTTTAATATCTAAAGAAGCTTTAAGAGAAGACTTGAGTGCGAGGATACATTCCTTGTTGTCGCCAGAGATGATCAAGTCATCTACATAGACAACAACAACCACTATACCTTGAGAGGATTTGTGAGTGAATAGGCTGTGATCAGCTTCAGATCGCCGGAACCCAAGATCCCACAACGTGCGGCTGAGCTTGTGAAACCAGGCCCTTGGGGACTGTTTGAGACCATAGATGGCCTTCCTCAGTCGTAGCACCTGGCCTGGATTAATGGTATCTTCAAGGCCCGGAGGCGGCTGCATATACACCTCCTCTTAAAGGTCGCCTTGCAAGAAGGCGTTCTTAACATCCATCTGCCACAACTCCCAAGATAGGTTAGCTGCTAAAGCTAAAACAACTCTTACCGTGGGTAGTTTGGCTACTGGGGCGAAGGTGTCTTTGTAGTCATTCCCATACGTCTGGGTGAAGCAACGAGCCACCAGCCTCGCCTTGTAGCGATCAATGTCTCCATTGGTCTTGTACTTGATGGTAAACACCCATCTGGACGTGACCACCTTCTTGCCCTTAGGAAGAACCGAAGCATCCCACGTGTGTTTCTTCTCCATCGCACCAACCGCAGCCACTACTGCATCCCTCCATTGTGGACTGGCCATTGCTTCCTCGTATCTGGATGGAATGACCTCAGCTTCGATCTTGGTGAGGAATGCAAGATGTTCAGATGGCAAGAGGGCAAGCGAGCACACAGCTTCAATTTCCGGATGAGCCACGGCCTTACTGTTGAAGTAGACACGAGAACTCGTTCTTGAACTTTCAGGAGCCTCGAACCCTCGAAGTTTCCGATCCCTCGTGCTTCGTCTTCGAACAATGGGAGCTGGCACCTGGTCCACCAAAGGTTGAGTGTCGGGGGTTGTCTGGTTGCTGGCTTGAGTTCTATCCTGCGGTTCTTCTTCTTGAGTTACCGCAACATGCTCCCCCTCATGGGTAGCATCAGTTTGGACCTCATCTTGAGGTTCTTCAGTTTGCTCCCCCTCATGGGTAGCATTAGTTTGAGCCTCATCTTAAGGTTGATCTCCTTCTTGAGGAGCTGTATTTGGAGTGGCCGGTCGTTGGACATTGCTATGACCGAGGTGATCCAAGAGGAAACGCAAGGTTGATTCTCGGTCAGAGGATGATTGGGCTAAGTTCTTCAAGCTATCCCAGTCCTTTTCCATGTAGAAACTTTGATCTTCCAAGAACTTAACATCTCTGGAAACATAGGTCCGATTGTTGGTGGGATCGAAACACTTAAATCCCTTCTGTGTAGTGGAATAGCCAATGAACATACACTTCACACTCTTTGCATCAAGCTTGGTTCTTTGTATTCCTAGAGCTAGAACAAAACAAACACATCCAAATACTTTTAGATAATCTATTGAAGGTTTGGACTTGTTGAGTACCTCGAATGGAGAAGAGTTGTTAAGGACTCTGGTTGGTGCTCGATTGATCAGATAGGATGCTGTCATTACTGCATCTCCCCAAAATCTTTTTGGAACATTGGCATGGAACATCATGGACCGAGCCACCTCCATAAGATGTTTGTTCTTCCTTTCAGCAACTCCATTTTGTTGTGGAGTATATGGACAGCTTGTTTGATGCAATATGCCATGTTTAGCTAAGTGATCTTTGAACTTGTGATTTATGTACTCTCCTCCATTATCTGTTCTTAAAACTTTCAATTTGGCTTTAAATTGGTTAGTCACATAGTTTTGAAAGTTTATGAAAGCATCAAACACTCTATCTTTAGAAGGAAGCAAGGTTATCCAAGTATATTTCGATTTCTCATCTATAAAGGTCACGAAATATTTGTTACTATCCCTAGACATGCAAGGAGATGTCCAAACATCTGAATGAACTAAATCAAAGAAATGTTCATAGATAGATAATGACTTTGGAAAAACCGATTTGCAATGTTTACCACGGATACAAGCTTCACAACTAGAGTGATCAAAGGAGACTTGAGGTAACAACAACTTTAAAGCATGAAAATGAGGATGGCCTAATCTAGCATGCCACAACTTATTCAGGCCAACAGAGAAACAAGAAGAAAACGAAACAGATTTGACATTGCTTGGTGAAGTGTTTTCCAAAACATACAGATCATCCATAGTTCCACCTTGTCCAAGCAATTGCATAGTATCAATATCCCGAAACTGTACACAGTTAGGTCCAAAGATAGCATAGCAGTTTAAGTCATTTGTTACTCTTTTAACCGATAGTAAGTTGGATGTGAACTTAGGCATATACAAGGCTTTAGACTGCTTATCAAACAACCTAAGGTCTCCAATTCCACTAACTGCAACCTTATCACCATTTGCTATAACCACACTACCTAAAGCCGGTTTAATATTGCTAAGAAGCTCAGGATTACTAATCATATGATTTGATGCTCCTGAGTCTACAACAAGTGAATTATTTGACCGAGTTCCAATGGATTTACTAGGCCTAGTCATTGAGAAATAAGTTGTACCAGACTCCTTTAGGTTGATGATGGATTTGATGAGAGCCTCCAGGTCCGACTTCCTTACTAAGTCATTGTCCGGTCCTCTGGCTCCTCCATGAACCACCATAGCTAACTCGGATCCCTCCACTTGAGTTTGACCGGTAGCTGCCGAGGTTGAACCCTGAGTATCCACCGCTTCAGTAATGTTGGCCCTTGCTTCCTTGAACTTGGCCGGCTTGAGGTGTGGGTGGAGTATCCAGCACTTGTCCTTGTTTTGACCTTTCTTCTTGCAGTGGTCACAAATCCAGTTCCTACGATCCTCCGACTTAGAGTAGGTCTTGATGGTTGAATGGAACAAGCTCTTGTTCCCTGTTGGAAGTTCCCCTGTTCCACCAAATAGTCCAAGTGACCCTTGCTCCTTCTGAATCTGCAAACACACCTCTTCAAGGCAGGGAAGCTTGTCCGCTCTGAGCATATGCTTGATAAGGTCGTTGTAAGAGGAGCTGAGGCAGAGCAACAGAGCAAACACTTTTTCCTGTTCCCTTCGGTCATCAAGCACGACAGGATCAATGGTCGCTGGCCTTAGCATATCCAGTTCAGCCCATAGTGACCTGAACTTCCCAAAGAACTCATTAAACTCCATATCTGCTTGGGAAAGGTTGTTGATGGACCGCTTCACTTCAAACACTCTTGTGAGATTTGAGATGTTACCGAACACATTCTTGAGGGTTTCCCAGAGCTGCCTTACTGTCTCGCAGTATGAGTATGCCTCTAGGATAGACAGGTCTAGCGACCCCTGAAGAATAGCTAGGACAGACTGATCTTCTTGGAACCAATGTGTGTCTTCTACACTTGTTGGGTTTTTGACACTATCATCCGAGTCTTCAACGTGACTCCAGACACCTTGACCACAAAGAACAGCCTTTGTGGTTCTCGCCCAGAGCAAGTAGTTGCTTCCCCCTTTGAGGGTGACCGGTAGCTTTGTGAACTTCGTATTCTCCATGGATGTCTAAGGAGAAAACTTGAGAGATTATGAGATGGAGAGACTGAACAACTGAGTGAGAAAGAGAATCGAACCAGAGATGAGAGAATAGACACAAGAACTAGCAACCTGGGTCTGATACCATGAAAGATTATGCGGAATAGATAAGGAGAATGGGAGAGTTTAGAAGAGATTGAGTGAGAGTTTTATCTAGAACGAGAGAGAATGAAGAACAGAGTAAAAGAACCAAAGATATTTTATTGTAACCAAAAGAATCAAATCGTTTACAAGAGGTGATACAAGTGATTATAAAGGAGAACTCTGGCAAGAATATGCCAGAGGATCTAGTGACTCATAGGGCCGCGTCATAAAGCAGGGAGCAGACCGAATCTTTGGTCAAAAAGGTGAAAGGGACGTCGTGATCAGCTGGCCTTATCCACAAACGGTCATGACCAGCTGGCTCGTCGGTCTTCTAGGAAGCTTCCTATAAGCTTCCTTCTTGTCCTCTTGTGCTCGGACTTTGCACACGCCTTCAATCTTCTGGGAAGCTTCTTAGGACGGTAAAGTTGAGCTGGTACGGCCGGCCTTGTACGGACGGTGAGGCCGTACGGTACGGACACCCGGACTTTGCACACTCTCCACACTTCTTCCACAGAGCTTCCCGGGACAAACGGACGTGGATGTACGGCCGGCCTTGTACGGACAGTGAGGCCGTACAGTACGGACGGCATGGCCGTACAGTACGGACGGCATGGCCGTACAGTACGGACGGCATGGCCGTACGTCCCAAGGTCAACAGCCTGGACTTTGCACGGCCTCTCTGGAAGTTACGCCCGGAGTTTGCACGCCCGGACTCGGCCTCTCCGGCCTCTCCGGCCTCTCTTCTTTATATACTCTAACATATCAGACAGGTTTTCATCCCGAAAACCTGATTTTCGAACCGTCAGTCCAACCCGACATCCCATCAGACAGGTTTTCATTGGGGAAAACCTGATTTTCGCCCCGTCAGTCCATCCCGACAGTCGATCAGACAGGTTTTCATCGGGGTGAACCTGATTATCGCCCGTCACTCCATCCCGACGGTTCATCAGACAGGTTTTCATCGTGAAAACCTGATTTTCGTCCATCCAGTCCATCCGGACAGTCCATCAGACAGGTTTTCATCCCAAAAATCTGATTTTCGACCCGTCAATCCATCCCGACAGTCCATCAGACAGGTATTCATCAGTGAAAACCTGATTTTCACCCCGTCAGTCCATCCCGACAGTCCATCAGACAGGTTTTCATCGCGAAAACCTGATTTTCGTCCACCCGGTCTATCAGACAGGTTTTCATCGGGGAAAACCTGAGATTCGCCCCGTCAGTCCATCCCGACAGTCCATCAGAAAGGTTTTCATCGCGAAAACCTGATTTTCGTCCACCCAGTCCATCCGAACAGTCCATCATTCAGGTTTTCATCAGGGAAAACATTATTTTCGCCCCGTCAGTCCATCCCGACTGATTATCAGACTGGCCTTCATCGCGAAAACCTGTTTTTCATACAGCCAGTCCATCCCGACAGGCCATCCTACAGGTTTTCATTGGTGAAAACCTGTATTTTCGCACCGTCAGTCCATCAGACAGGTTTTCATCGAGGGAAACCTGATTATCTCCCCGTTAGTCCATCCCGACGATTCATCAGACAGGTTTTCATCGCGAAATCCTGATTTTCGTCCATCCAGTCCATCCGGACTGTCCACCATACAGATTTTCATCCCGAAAACCTAATTTTCGCCCTGTCAATCCATCCCGACAGTCCATCAGATAAGTTTTCATCGAGGAAAACCTGATTATTGCCCTATCAGTCCATCCCGACGGTTCATCAGACAGGTTTCCATCGCGAAAACCTGATTTTCGTCCATCCAGTCCATCCGGACAGTCAATCAGACAGGTTTTCATCCCGAAAACCTGATTTTCGTCTCGTCAATCCATCCCGACAGTCCATCAGATAAGTTTTCATCGGGGAAAACCTGATTATCGCCCGGTCAGTCCATCCCGACGATTCATCAGACAGGTTTTCATCGCGAAACCTGATTTTCGTCCATCCAGTCCATCAGACAGGTTTTCATCCCGAAAACCTGATTTTCGCCCCGTCAATCCATCCCGACAGTCCATCAGATAGGTTTTTTCATCGGGGAAAACCTAATTTTTGCCCAGTCAGTCAATCCCGACAGTCCATCAGACAGGTTTTCATCGCGAAAAACTGATTTTCGTCCACCCAGTCCATCCCGACAGTCCATCAGACAGGTTTTCATCAGGGAAAACATTATTTTCACCCCGTCAGTCCATCCCGACTGATTATCAGACTGGCTTTCATCGCGAAAACCTGATTTTCGTACAGCCAGTCCATCCCGACAGGCCATCCTACAGGTTTTCATTGGGGAAAACCTTATTTTCGCACCGTCAGTCCATCCCGACAGTCCATCAGACTGGTTTTCATCGGGGAAAACCTGATTATCTCCCCGTTAGTCCATCCCGACTGTTCATCAGACAGGTTTTCATCGCGAAATCCTGATTTTCGCCCCGTCAATCCATCCCGACAGTCCATCAGATAAGTTTTCATCGAGAAAAACCTGATTATTGCCCCGTCAGTCCATCCCGACGGCTCGTCAGACAGGTTTTCATCGCGAAAACCTGATTTTCGTCCATCCAGTCAATCCGGACAGTCAATCAGACAGGTTTTCATCCTGAAAACCTGATTTTCGTCTCGTCAATCCATCCCGACAGTCCATCAGATAAGTTTTCATCGGGGAAAACCTGATTATCGCCCGGTCAGTCCATCCCGACGATTCATCAGACAGGTTTTCATCGCGAAACCTGATTTTCTTCCATCCAGTCCATCAGACAGGTTTTCATCCCGAAAACCTGATTTTCGCCCCGTCAATCCATCCCGACAGTCCATCAGATAGGTTTTTTCATCGGGGAAAACCTAATTTTTGCCCAGTCAGTCCATCCCGACAGTCCATCAGACAGGTTTTCATCGCGAAAAACTGATTTTCGTCCACCCAGTCCATCCCGACAGTCCATCAGACAGGTTTTCATCGCGAAAACCTGATTTTCGCCCCGTCAGTCCATCTTGACAGTCCATCAGACAGTTTTTCATCGGGGAAAACCTAATTTTTGCCCCGTCAGTCCATCCCGACAGTCCATCAGACAGGTTTTCATTGCGGACACCTGATTTTCATGGTGATAAGGTTGCAGTTAGTGGAATTGGAGACCTTAGGTTGTTTGATAAGCAGTCTAAAGCCTTGTACATGCCTAAGTTCACATCCAACTTACTATCGGTTAAAAGAGTAACAAATGACTTAAACAGCTATGCTATCTTTGGACCTAACCTTGTACAGTTTCAGGATACTGATACTATGCAATTGGTTGGACAAGGTGGAACTAAGGATGATCTGTATGTTTTGGAAGACACTTCACCAAGCAATGTCAAATCTGTTTCGTTTTCTTCTTGTTTCTCTGTTGGCCTGAATAAGTTGTGGCATGCTAGATTAGGCCATCCTCATTTTCATGCTTTAAAGTTGTTGTTACCTCAAGTTTCCTTTGATCACTCTAGTTGTGAAACTTGTATCCGTGGTAAACATTGCAAATCGGTTTTTCCAAAGTTATTATCTATCTATGAACATTGCTTTGATTTAGTTCATTCAGATGTTTGGACATCTCCTTGCATGTTTAGGGATAGTAACAAATATTTCGTGACCTTTATAGATGAGAAATCGAAATATACTTGGATAACCTTGCTTCCTTCTAAAGATAGAGTGTTTGATGCTTTCATAAACTTTCAAAACTATGTGACTAACCAATTTAAAGCAAAATTGAAAGTTTTAAGAACAGATAATGGAGGAGAGTACATAAATCACAAGTTCAAAGATCACTTAGCTAAACATGGCGTATTGCATCAAACAAGCTGTCCATATACTCCACAACAAAATGGAGTTGCTGAAAGGAAGAACAGACATCTTATGGAGGTGGCTCGATCCATGATGTTACATGCCAATGTTCCAAAGAGAATTTGGGGAGATGCAGTAATGACAGCATGCTATCTGATCAATCGAACACCAACCAGAGTCCTTAACAACTCTTCTCCATTCGAGGTACTCAACAAGTCCAAACCTTCAATTGATTATCTATAAGTATTTGGATGTGTTTGTTTTGTTCTAGCTCCAGGAATACAAAGAACCAAGCTTGATGCAAAGAGTGTGAAGTGTATGTTCATTGGCTATTCCACTACACAGAAGGGATTTAAGTGTTTCGATCCCACCAACAATCGGACCTATGTTTCCAGAGATGTTAAGTTCTTGGAAGATCAAGGTTTCTACATGGAAAAGGACTGGGATAGCTTGAAGAACTTAGCCCAATCATCCTCTGACCGAGCATCAACCTTGCGTTTCCTCTTGGATCACCTCGGTCATAGCAATGTCCAACGACCTGCCACTCCAAATACAGCTCCTCAAGAAGGAGATCAACCTCAAGAGGAGGCTCAAACTAATGCTACCCATGAGGGGGAGCAAACTGAAGAACCTCAAGATGAGGTCCAAACTGATGCTACCCATGAGGGGGAGCATGTTGCGGTAACTCAAGAAGAAGAACCGCAGGATAGAACTCAAGCCAGCGACCAGACAACCCCCGACACTCAACCTTTGGTGGACCAGGAGCCAGCTCCCATTGTTCGAAGACGAAGCACGAGGGATCGGAAAGATTGAGGGTTCGAGGCTCCTGAAAGTTCAAGAACAAGTTCTCGTGTCTACTTCAACAGTAAGGCCGTGGCTCATCCGGAAATTGAAGCTGTGTGCTCGCTTGCCCTCTTGCCATCTGAACATCTTGCATTCCTCACCAAGATCGAAGCTGAGGTCATTCCATCCACATACGAGGAAGCAATGGCCAGTCCACAATGGAGGGATGCAGTAGTGGCTGAGGTTGGTGCGATGGAGAAGATTCACACGTGGGATGCTTCGGTTTTTCCTAAGGGCAAGAAGGTGGTCACGTCCAGATGGGTGTTTATTATCAAGTACAAGACCAATGGAGGCATTGATCGCTACAAGGCGAGGCTGGTGGCTCGTGGCTTCACCCAGACGTATGGGAATGACTACAAAGACACCTTCACCCCAGAAGTGTGGAGAGTGTGCAAAGTCCGGGCGTCCGTACCGTACGGCCTCACCGTCCGTACAAGGCCGGCCGTACCAGCTCGACCGTACCGTCCTAAGAAGCTTCCCCTAAGATTGAAGGTGTGTGCAAAGCCCGGGCACAAGAGGACAAGAAGGAAGCTTAAAGGAAGCTTCCTAGAAGACCGACGAGCCAGCTGGTCATGACCGTTTGTGGATAAGGCCAGCTGGTCACGTTCTCCCTTTCACCTTTTTGACCAAAGATTCGGTCTGCTCCCTGCTTTATGACGCGGCCCTATGAGTCACTAGATCCTCTGGCATATTCTTGCCAGAGTTCTCCTTTATAATCACTTGTATCACCTCTTGTAACCGATTTGATTCTTTTGGTTACAATGAAATCTCTTTGGTTCTTTCACTCTGACCTTCATTCTCTCTCGTTCTATATAAAACTCTCGCTCAATCTCTTCTAAACTCTCCCATTCTCCTTATCTATTCCGCATAATCTTTCAGGATTGTCCATCAGACAGGTTTTCATCGAAAACCTGATTTTCGTCCCGTAATCCATCCCGACAGTCCATCAGACAGGTTTTCATCAGTGAAAGCCTGATTTTCGCCCCGTCAGTCCATCCCGACAGTCCATCAGACAGGTTTTCATCGCGAAAACCTGATTTTCGTCCACCCGGTCCATCAAACAGGTTTTCATCGGGGAAAACCTGATTTTCGCCCCGTCAGTCCATCCCGACAGTCCATCAGAAAGGTTTTCATCGCGAAAAACCTGATTTTCGTCCATTCAGTCCATCCGGACAGTCCATCATTCAGGTTTTCATCAGGGAAAGCATTATTTTCGCCCCGTTAGTCCATCCCGACTGATTATCAGACTGGCTTTCATCGCGAAAACCTGATTTTCGTACAGCCAGTCCATCCCGACAGGCCATCCTACAGGTTTTCATCCTGAAAACCTGATTTTCGCCCCGTCAATCCATCCTGACAGTCCATCAGATAGGTTTTTTCATCGGGGAAAACCTAATTTTTGCCCCGTCAGTCAATCCCGACAGTCCATCAGACAGGTTTTCATCGCGAAAACCTGATTTTCGTCCACCTAGTCCATCCCGACAGTCCATCAGACAGGTTTTCATCGCGAAAACCTGATTTTCGCCCCGTCAGTCCATCTGGACAAACGATCAGACAGGTTTTCATCCCGAAAAGCTGATTTTTGCCCCGTCAGTCCATCCTGACAGTCCATCAGACAGGTTTTCATCGCGAAAACCGGATTTTCGTCCACCCAGTCCATCAGATAGGTTGTCATCCCGAAAACCTGATTTTCGCCTTGTCAGTCCATCTCGACAGTCCATCAGACAGATTTTCATCGCGAAAACCTGATTTTCGTCCACCCAGTCCATCCAGAAAGTCCATCAGACAGGTTTTCATCGCAAAAACCTGATTTTCGCCCCGTCAGTCCTTCCCGACAGTCCATCAGACTGGTTTTCATCCCGCAAACTTGAATTTCGCCCCGTCAGTCCATTCCAACAGTCCATCATACAGGTTTTCATCTGGGAAAACCTGATTTTCGCACCGTCAGTCCATCCTGACAGTCCATCAGACAGGTTTTCATCGAGGAAACCCTGATTTTCGCCCCGTCAGTCCATCCCGACTGTCCATCATGAAAGATTATGCGGAATAGATAAGGAGAATGGGAGAGTTTGGAAGAGATTGAGTGAGAGTTTCGTTTAGAACAAGAGAGAGTGAAGAACAGAGTGAAAGAACCAAATAGATTTCATTGTGACAAAAGAATCAATATATTACAAAATGAGATACAATGGTTTATAAATGAAGAACACTGACAAGAATATGCCAGAGAATCTAGTGACTCATCGGACGCGTCATAAAGAGAGGGGACAGGCAGCATCTTTGGTCAAAAAGGAGACAGGGACGGCTTGACCAGCTGGCCTTATCCACAAACGGTCATGACCAGCTGGCTCGTTCGACTTCTAGGAAGCTTCCTGATGGGAATCCGGACACGGACAGCACTTTCGGACCAGACATGGAAGCATTGGGTTCGCGGATGGAGGTTGGCCAGAGCAGTACAGGAAATCACGACCGTGGTACGGAGACTGCCAACCGTGGTACGGGAATTCACGACCGTGTCGTTTACCGTATCGACCCGAAGTACCAATCCTAGTCCGACCTTCTATCAAGTTGTATCAGAGCCGCTTCTGGTTGGTACAACAATTCCATCTTCTCATCTCCTCCAAATTTCTTTCGTTTTTAAAAAAAAAAAAAAAAAAAATCCTTTTCTGTCTATCTATTCTGCTAGCTGAGTCTATTCCCATTCAGTTGATTAAAAAAAAAAAAAAAAGTGAGTAAAATAGAACCAGGAGAAATCGGTTCTAGGGAAGAGGCCAATCAGTTAGCCAAACAAAATCTTGCAATCTGTCTATCTCTTTCTTGGCTGGAACTACCCTCCTATCGGTTTGGACTGTCTGCTTAGAACCTTGAGAAACTAGGCGGCAAGTGAACCTGTGAGAGAACCAAACACCCGAGAGCAAACACCTTTTGTTTATCTAACTTGTTTGTTCAAGTGCTACAGGTAAACCAGATGTCCAGAAGTGAGAGAGATCTGACCGAAGTTGGCCTGACCAACGAGCAACTGACCTATCTCAATGAGCATTTTATTCAGGTTATGAATGCTGGGTTGGAAGGAATACACAAAAGGCTAGACAGAGTACAAGAGGATCAACAGGGCCGGCAAGCTCACACTACAAGGAGAAACCGGACAAGAGGTCGAATACAACCTTCTGATGAGGAAGATGAAGAAGACGAACGGTTTGAAACTCGTTCAATTCAGCCTAGGAGAGGCCGGAGGGTGCGAGAGGAGGAAAACCCCTTTGCTAGAAGAACGACCAATGATAATCTCGGGGGACTCCGGTTGGAGATTCCATCATTCTTAGGCAAGAACGATCCAGATGCCTACCTTGAATGGGAAAGGAAGGTAGAACTTACCTTCGACTGGCAAACTTTCTCTGAAATCAAGAAGGTAAGGTAAGCCAACTCTAAGTTCGGGGGCTATGCGATCAATTGGTATGATCAGGTAGTAGCTTTAAGAAGAAGGGCAGCAGAGCCTCCTGTAGCTACTTGGGATGAACTAACTTTGCTAATGCGAAAGCGTTTTGTTCCTAGCCACTATCACAGGGAACTACATCAGAAGCTGAGACGCTTGACTCAGGGAACCAGGAACGTGGAGGACTATTTCCAGGAGATGGAAACACTGATGTTAAAAGCTGACATCGAAGAGGATGATGAGGCGACCATGGCCAGGTTCTTGTCCGGCCTCAACCGCGAGATCATGGACCGGATGGAGCTACAAGAGTTTGAAAGCGTGGAAGAAATGCTCCACAAGGCAATCCTCATTGAACAACAGGTCAAGAGGAGGGAATATTCCAAACCGGCCTACCTTCCCCGGGCGACCTACCAGGCCGCGGCCTCCACCAAGCCTGTTCTGCAAGAAAAGGGTACAGTTTCGAACCAAAACCAAGTTTCTATGTTTAAAACTAACCCTTCCTCTCGGTTTGACAAAGGCAAAGCCGTGGACTCCACGAGCAGGGCTAGAGACATTCGCTGTTTTAAGTGTCAGGGTTTGGGACATTATGCGAACAAGTGTCCGAATCAGAGGGTGATGATTCTCCTTGAGGATGGCGAGGTTGACTCGGAAGAAGAGAAAGAGGACACCGGGCCAATATTTGATGAGGAAGAAGGGCCACTCGATCTCCCAGCCCAGGGCCAGCTGCTGGTCACTAGACGTACCCTCAGCCTGCAGACACGACCCGAAGATTCAGAACAAAGAGAAAACCTCTTCCACACATGATGTGTTGTACAAGGAAAGGTATGTTCTCCAATTCTAGACGGAGGAAGTTGCACTAATGTAGCCAGTGTTTCCCTTGTCAGGAAGCTCGGACTAATCACGCGGCCACACCCTCGGCCCTTCAAGTTGGAATGGCTGAATGAGGATGGGGAACTTCAGGTCAGGGAGCAGGTTACGATTCCTTTGACCATTGGGAGGTACACCGACGAAGTGCAGTGCAATGTACTGCCCATGGATGCGAGTCACATCCTGCTGGGACGGCCCTGGCAGTTCGACAAGAAAGCCATTCATGATGGCTTTGCCAACCGGCACTCCTTTAACCATGATGGGAAGAAGATAACTTTGGTTCCTCTTACTCCCACCGAGGTGCACCAAGATCAACTTCAACTACGAGTTAGCCGAGAGCTAGACAAGAAGGGAAAGGCCTCGGTTAAGGAAACCAGCCTCCTGATCAAACCTAACCAGGTAAGGAAGCTCCACACTGCACAAACTCAATACATATTGCTAGCTTATCAAGAACAACTAACGGCCACTGACCCTCCACCGGAAATTCCGAGTGAGCTGAAGCAATTGTTGGACAGGTTTAGCGATGTTTTTTCGGAAGAAAACCCCAGTGGATTACCACCCCTTCGAGGGATTGAGCATCAGATAGATTTAGTCCCGGGAGCAACACTGCCGAACCGACCGGCCTACAGGACTAATCACGTAGAAACCAAGGAACTGCAAAGACAGGTCGAGGAGCTCCTGGACAAGGGCTTCATACGGGAGAGCTTGAGTCCGTGTGCTGTGCCAGTTCTGTTGGTCCCAAAGAAAGACGGCTCCTGGAGGATGTGTGTGGACTGCCGCGCCATCAATAACATTACAGTTAAGTACTGTCACCCCATCCCTAGGCTAGATGACATGCTAGATGAGTTGTATGGGTCTAGGATCTTTTCTAAAATAGATCTTAGGAGTGGGTATCATCAGATTAGGATGAAAGAGGGAGACGAATGGAAGACGGCTTTTAAAACCAAACAGGGGCTTTATGAATGGGTAGTCATGCCATTTGGTTTGACTAATGCACCTAGTACCTTTATGAGACTGATGAACCATGTGCTTAGATCATTCATTGGTGAATTCGTAGTGGTTTATTTTGATGACATTCTGATATATAGCCGAAGCCTCATCGATCATGTACAACATTTAGGCCAGGTCTTAGAGGTCCTTAGTAAGGAACGTCTGTTTGCTAACATGGCCAAATGCATTTTTGGAACGGATAACTTGGTCTTCCTAGGATTTGTTGTAGGAGCAGAAGGCATCCGCGTGGATGAAGCCAAGGTCCAGGCCATTCGGGATTGGCCAACTCCCAAGACGGTGGGCGAAGTCCGGAGCTTCCATGGCCTAGCTGGGTTCTACAGGAGATTCGTACAGGACTTTAGCACCATTGCCGCACCCCTGACTGAGGTTATCAAAAAGGATGTTGGGTTTAAATGGGGTCCTGCACAGGAAGACGCTTTCAAAACTTTAAAAGGGAAGTTAACTAACGCTCCCTTACTAGTATTACCAGATTTCCTTAAGGCTTTTGAAATAGAATGCAACGCCTCAGGCATTGGAATTGGTGCTGTTCTTATGCAGGAAGGAAAGCCAGTTGCTTACTTTAGTGAGAAGCTAGGTGGAGCGACCCTCAACTACGCGACCTACAACAAGGAACTCTACGCACTTGTGAGGGCCCTCCAGACGTGGCAGCACTACCTCTGGCCGAAGGAGTTCATCATCCACACTGACCATGAATCACTGAAGCATCTCAAGGGCCAGCAGAAACTTAGCAAGCGGCATGCCCGGTGGGTAGAGTTTATAGAAACCTTCCCGTACGTCATCAAATACAAGCAAGGTAAGGATAATGTCGTGGCCGATGCTCTGTCCCGCAGGTATACCCTTCTCTCTACGCTTGGAACCAAACTACTGGGCTTTGAATTCATTAAAAACTTGTATGAAACCGACCCTGACTTTAAAATACCTTATTTGGCCAGTGCTAGACATTCGGTTGGTAAGTTCCATCGAATGGAGGGATTTCTGTTCTATGATAACCGTCTGTGTGTACCTAACTGCTCTTTGAGGGAATTATTCTGTAGGGAAGCCCATGGAGGTGGATTGATGGGACATTTCGGTCCGGTCAAAACTCTCAAGGTCTTACAAGACCACTTCTATTGGCCGGCTCTGCGGAAGGACGTAGATCGCATATGCAGCAGATGTGTTACCTGCAAGGAAGCTAAGTCCAAAAACTCCACTCAAGGTCTGTACTCTCCCCTGCCTATACCTTCGCATCCCTGGACTGACTTGTCCATGGACTTCGTATTAGGATTGCCTAAGTCTAGGACCGGAAGGGACTCTATTTTCGTAGTGGTAGACAGGTTCTCTAAAATGGCCCATTTCATACCTTGTTTGAAGTCCAACGATGCCTCTCATGTAGCTGAGTTGTTCTTTAGGGAGATAGTTAGGCTGCATGGTATGCCTCGGAACATAGTCTCTGACCGTGATGCCAAATTCCTTAGCTATTTCTGGAAAACCCTATGGGCGAAGTTGGGAACCAGGCTATTGTTTTCTACTACCTGCCATCCACAGACTGATGGCCAGACTGAGGTAGTCAATAGGACCCTCTCGGCTTTGCTTAGGACATTGGTTAGCAAAAACTTAGGAACTTGGGAAGAACACCTGCCCCATGTGGAATTTGCCTATAACCATTCGGTGCACTCAGCAACCAAATATTCTCCTTTTCAAATCGTCTATGGTTTTAATCCTCTGTCTCCTCTTGATCTTTTACCTTTGCCTATTAACGACCGTGAAAGTGTTGATGGTAGAAAGAAAGCAGATATAGTCAAGAAGACTCATGAGCAGGTTAAAGCCAACATTGAAGCAAAAACCAAGCAGTACGAGAAGTATGCCAACCGAGGAAGAAGCAAGGTAGTCTTTCAACCAGGAGATCAAGTGTGGATTCATCTTAGAAAGGAACGGTTTCCTGAAGAAAGAAAGTCGAAGCTTATGCCCCGGAAGGATGGGCCTTTCACCGTCCTCAAGCGACTACATGACAATGCCTACCAAATAGACCTCCGAGGTAAGTATGACGTATCAACAAGCTTTAACGTCTCTGACCTATCTCTTTTTGTGGCAGATGATCCGGATTCGTGGACAAATCCTTTTCAAGAGGAGGGGAATGATGGGAATCAGGACACGGACAGCAGTTTCGGACCAGACATGGAAGCATTGGGTTCGCGTATGGAGGTTGGCCAGAGCAGTACAGGAAATCACGACCGTGGTACGGAGACTGCCAACCGTGGTACGGGAATTCATGACCGTGTCGTTTACCGTATCGACCCGAAGTACCAATCCTAGTCTGACCTTCTATCACTTCCTATTAATTTCCTCCTTGTCTTCTTACGCCCGGACTTTGCACAACGCCCTCGACCTTTAAGAAGCTTCTCGGGACATACGGACGTGCTGGAACGTCCGGCCTTGTACGGACGATCAGTCCGGCCTAGTACGGACGGTGAGGCCGTACAGTACGGATGCCCGGACTTTGCACATTTCCTTAAAGTCACCTAAGGGCTTCCCGGGAAAGAACGGGCGTGGTTGTACGGCCGGCCTTGTACGGACGGTGAGGCCGTACAGTACGGACGGTGCGGCCGTTCAACCAAAGGTCAACACTCCCCCTCAAGCTAAGGATTCTGGAATCACCCTAGAATGCTCAGCTTGGAATGCCCATGAAGATGCACCTCGTTAAAAACCTTAACAGATAAAACCCATTGGGAAAAACTCTGTTTAAGGAAAAGAGTATGCACTTCATGGGCAGGGAAGCGCTTACCTCCGGGCCAAGCTCACTAGGCCGAGCTTGCTGAAGATGTAATCACACACCTTTGGTCTTGCGGCCTTAGTGAATATGTCGGCAAGCTGATCCTCACTCCTTGTGAAGCACGGAAGAATTGTCCCGTCCATGATCTTCTCTCGCACCTTGTGGCAGTCCACCTCTATATGTTTGGTGCGTTCGTGGAAAACCGAGTTTGAAGCAATATGAATGGCCGCTTGGTTGTTGCAGTGCATCACCATAGGTGTGGTTTGCTGAATGTCAAGATCGGCCAATAAACTCTTCAGCCAAGTCAACTCATTGGTCAGCTTCCTCATGGCCCGGTACTCTGCTTCGGCTGTTGAACACGCCACCACCTTCTGCTTCTTGGTCTTCCAAGTCAGCATGTTGCCTCCAACGAATGTACAATATCCTGTTGTGGACCTCCTCTCCATTCTATCTCCAGCGCAGTCAGCGTCGCAATATCCCACAATCTCGGTGCTTGCATTCTTTCCCATCCAGATGCGGTATAAGGCAGGATCTTCAAAGCACCAACCTCAACTGGATGGGAAAGAATGCAAGCACCGAGATTGTGGGATATTTTGACGCTGACTGGGCTGGAGATAGAATGGACAGGAGGTCCACAACTGGCTATTGCACGTTCGTTGGAGGCAACATGGTAACCTGGAAGACCAAGAAGCAGAAGGTGGTGGCGTGTTCAACGGCTGAAGCAGAGTACCGGGCCATGAGGAAGCTGACCAATGAGTTGACTTGGCTGAAGAGTCTGCTGGCCGATCTTGACATTCAGCAAACCACACCGATGGTGATGCATTGTGACAACCAGGCGGCCATTCATATTGCTTCAAACTCAGTCTTTCACGAACGCACTAAGCATATAGAGGTGGCCTGCCACAAGGTTCGGGAAAAGATCGTGGACGGGACAATCCTTCCATGCTTCACAAGGAGTGAGGACCAGCTTGCCGACCTATTCACTAAGGCCGCAAGACCAAAGGTGTGTGACCACATCTTCAGCAAGCTCGGCCTAGTGAGCTTGTCCCGGGGGTAAGCGCTTCCCTGCCCATGAAATACATACTCTGTTCCTTAAACAGAGTTTTTCCCAATGGGTTTTATCTTTTAAGGTTTTTAACGAGGTGTATCTTCATGGGCGCTCCAAGCTAAGCATTCTAGGGTGATTCCAGAATGTTTAGCTTGAGGGGGAGTGTTGACCTTGGGACGTACGGCCTCACCGTCCGTACAAGGCCGGCCGTACATCCACGACCGTTTCTCCCGGGAAGCTCTGTGGAAGAAGTTTGAAGAGTGTGCAAAGTCCGGGCGTCCGTACCGTACGGCCTCACCGTCCGTACAAGGCCGGCCGTACCAGCTCGACCGTACCGTTCTAAGAAGCTTCCCAGAAGAGTGAAGGCGTGTGCAAAGCCCGGGCACAAGAGGACAAGAAGGAAGCTTATAGGAAGCTTCCTATAAGACCGACGAGCCAGCTGGTCATGACCGTTTGTGGATAAGGCCAGCTGGTCACGACGTCCCTTTCTCCTTTTTGACCAAAGATTCGGTCTGTCCCCTGGTTGATGACGCGTCCCTATGAGTCACTAGATCCTCTGGCATATTCTTGCCAGAGGTCTTTCTTTTATAAACGCTTGTATCATCTTTGTAAACGATTGATTCTTTCTGGTCACAATGAAATCTCTCTGTTTCTTTCACTCTGTCTCTCATTCTCTCTCGTTCTAGATGATATTCTCCCTTAATCTCTTCTAAACTCTCCTATTCTCCTTATCTATTCCGCATATTCTCACATTTTCATCGGGGAAAACCTGATTTTTGCGCCTTCAGTCCATCCCGACAGTCTATCAGACAGGTTTTCATCGGGGAAAACCTGATTTTCTCCCCGTCAGTCCATCCCGACAGTCCATCAGACAGGTTTTCATCGCGAAAACCTGATTTTCGTCCACCCAGTCCATCCGGACAGTCCATCAGACAGGTTTTCATCCCGAAAACCTGATTTTCGCCCCGTCAATGCATCCCGACAGTCCATCAGATAGGTTTTCATCGGGGAAAACCTGATTATCACCCCGTCAGTCCATCCCGACGGTTCATCAGACAGTTTTTCATCGCGAAAACCTGATTTTCGTCCATCCGGACAGTCCATCAGAAAGGTTTTCTTCCCGAAAACCAGATTTTCACCCCGTCAGTCAATCCCGACAGTCCATCAGACAGATTTTCATCGGGCAAAACCTGATTTTCGCCCCGTCAATCCATCCCGACGGTTCATCAGTCAGGTTTTCATCGCGAAAACCTGATTTTTGCCCCGTCGGTCCATCCTTACAGTCCATCATTCAGGTTTTAATCAGGGAAAACCTTATTTTCGCCCCGTCAGTCCATCCCGACTGTCCATCTAAAAGGCTTTCATCGTGAAAACCTGATTTTCGTCCAGCCAGTCCATCTCGACAGTCCATCACACAGGTTTTCATCGGGGAAAACCTGATTTTAACACCGTTTGTCCATCCCGACAGTCCATCAGACAGGTTTTCATCGGGGAAACCCTGATTTTCGCCCCATCAATCAATCCTGACAGTCCATCAGACAGGTTAAAACCTGGGAAAACCTGATTTTCGCCCCGACAGTCCATCAGACAGGTTTTCATCGGGGAAAACCTGATTTTCGCCCCGTCAGTCCATCCCGACAGTCCATCAGACAGGTTTTAATCGGGGAAAACCTTATTTTCGGCCCGTAACTCCATCCCGACAGTCCATCAGATAGGTTTTCATCGCGAAAACCTTATTTTCGTCCACCCAGTCCATCCGGACTGTCCATCAGACAGGTTTTCATCTTGAAAACCTGATTTTCGAACCGTCCGTCCATCCCGACATCCCATCAGACGGGTTTTCATCGGGGAAAACCTGATGTTTGCTCCATCAGTCCATCCCGAAAGTCCATCAGACAGGTATTCATCGGGGAAATCCTGATTATCGCCCCGTCAGTCCATCCCGACGGTTCATCAGACAGGTTTTCATCGTGAAAACCTGATTTTCGTCCATCCAGTCCATCCGGACAGTCCATCAAAAAGGTTTTCATCCCGAAAACCCTATTTTCAGCCCGTGAATCCATCCCGACAGTCCATCTGATAGGTTTTTATCGGGGAAAACCTGATTTTTGCGCCGTCAGTCCATCCCGACAGTCCATCAGACAGGTTTTCAACGGGGAAAACTTGATTTTCACTCCGTCAGTCCATCCCGACAGTCCATCAGACAGGTTTTCAAGGCGAAAACCTGATTTTCGTCCACCTAGTCCATCCGGGCAGTCCATCAGACAGGTTTTCATCCTGAAAACCTTATTTTCGCCCTGTCAGTCCATCTCGACAGTCCATCAGACAGGTTTTCATCGTGAAAACCTGATTTTCACCCTGTCAGTCCATCCCGACAGTCAAGCAGACAGGTTTTCATCGGGGAAAACCTGATTTTCGCCCCGACAGTCCATCGTGACAGTCCACCAGACAGGTTTTCATCGGGGAAAACCTGATTTTCGCCCCGTCAGTCCATCCCAACAGTCCATCAGACAGGATTTCATCGCGAAAACCTGATTTTCCTCCACCCAGTCCATCCGGACAGTACATAAGACAGGTTTTCGCCCCGTCAATTCATCAGGACAAGCCATCAGACAGGTTCTCATCGCGAAAACCTGATTTTTGCCCCGTCAGTCCATTCCGACATACCATCAGACAGGTTTTCATCGGGGAAAACCTGATTCCGCCCCGTCAGTCCATCCCGACAGTCCATCAGGCAGGTTGTCATCGCGAAAATCTGATTTTCGTCCACCCAGTCCATCCGGACAGTCCATCAGACAGGTTTTCATCCCTAAAACCTGATTTTCGCCCCGTCAGTCCATCCTGGCAGTCCATCAGACAGGTTTTCACTGCGAAAACCTGATTTTCGTACACCCAGTCCAACCTGACGGTCCATCAAACTCGTTTTTATACCCCATTCATCCATCCGTGCATCCATCCGACAGTCAGTCAGTCAGTCTTTCCGTCCATCCATCCGGCAGTCAGTCCGTCCATCCATCCGGCAGTCAGTCGGTCCCGACAGTCCATCAGACAGGTTTTCATCGGGGAAAACATGAATTTTGCACCGTCAGTCCATCCCAACAGTCCATCAGACAGGTTTTCATCGGGGAAAACCAGATTATCTCCCCGTCAGTCCATCCCGACAGTTTATCAGACAGGTATTCATCGCGAAAACCTGATTTTCGTCCATCCAGTCCATCCGAACAGTCCATCAGACACGTTTTCATCCCGAAAACCTGATTTTTGCCACGTTAATCCATCCCGACAGTCCATCAGATAAGTTTTCATCCGGGAAAATCTGATTATCGCCCCGTCAGTCCATCCCGACGGTTCATCAGACAGGTTTTCATCGCTAAAACCTGATTTTCATCCATCCAGTCCATCCCGGAAACCTGATTTTCGCCCCGTCAATCCATCTCGATAGTCCATTAGATAAGTTTTCATCGGGGATAACCTGATTAATGCCCCGTCAGTCCATCCCAACGGTTCATCAGACAGGTTTTCATCGCGAAAACCTGATTTTCGTCCATCCAGTCCATCCGGACAGTCCATCAGAGAGGTTTTCATCCTGAAAACATGATTTTCACCCCGTCATTCCTTCACTACAGTCCATCAGATAGGTTTTCATCCGGGAAAACCTGATTTTTACACCGTCAGTCCATCCCGACAGTCTATCAGACAGGTTTTCATCGGGGAAAACCTGATTTTCTCCCCGTCAGTCCATCCCGACAGTCCATCAGACAGGTTTTCATCGCGAAAACCTGATTTTCGTCCACCCAGTCCATCCGGACAGTCCATCAGACAGGTTTTCATCCCGAAAACCTGATTTTCGCCCCGTCAATGCATCCCGACAGTCCATCAGATAGGTTTTCATCGGGGAAAACCTGATTATCACCCCGTCAGTCCATCCCGACGGTTCATCAGACAGTTTTTCATCGCGAAAACCTGATTTTCGTCCATCCGGACAGTCCATCAGAAAGGTTTTCTTCCCGAAAACCAGATTTTCACCCCGTCAGTCAATCCCGACAGTCCATCAGACAGATTTTCATCGGGCAAAACCTGATTTTCGCCCCGTCAATCCATCCCGACGGTTCATCAGTCAGGTTTTCATCGCGAAAACCTGATTTTTGCCCCGTCGGTCCATCCTTACAGTCCATCATTCAGGTTTTAATCAGGGAAAACCTTATTTTCGCCCCGTCAGTCCATCCCGACTGTCCATCTAAAAGGCTTTCATCGTGAAAACCTGATTTTCGTCCAGCCAGTCCATCTCGACAGTCCATCACACAGGTTTTCATCGGGGAAAACCTGATTTTAACACCGTTTGTCCATCCCGACAGTCCATCAGACAGGTTTTCATCGGGGAAACCCTGATTTTCGCCCCATCAATCAATCCTGACAGTCCATCAGACAGGTTAAAACCTGGGAAAACCTGATTTTCGCCCCGACAGTCCATCAGACAGGTTTTCATCGGGGAAAACCTGATTTTCGCCCCGTCAGTCCATCCCGACAGTCCATCAGACAGGTTTTAATCGGGGAAAACCTTATTTTCGGCCCGTAACTCCATCCCGACAGTCCATCAGATAGGTTTTCATCGCGAAAACCTTATTTTCGTCCACCCAGTCCATCCGGACTGTCCATCAGACAGGTTTTCATCTTGAAAACCTGATTTTCGAACCGTCCGTCCATCCCGACATCCCATCAGACGGGTTTTCATCGGGGAAAACCTGATGTTTGCTCCATCAGTCCATCCCGAAAGTCCATCAGACAGGTATTCATCGGGGAAATCCTGATTATCGCCCCGTCAGTCCATCCCGACGGTTCATCAGACAGGTTTTCATCGTGAAAACCTGATTTTCGTCCATCCAGTCCATCCGGACAGTCCATCAAAAAGGTTTTCATCCCGAAAACCCTATTTTCAGCCCGTGAATCCATCCCGACAGTCCATCTGATAGGTTTTTATCGGGGAAAACCTGATTTTTGCGCCGTCAGTCCATCCCGACAGTCCATCAGACAGGTTTTCAACGGGGAAAACTTGATTTTCACTCCGTCAGTCCATCCCGACAGTCCATCAGACAGGTTTTCAAGGCGAAAACCTGATTTTCGTCCACCTAGTCCATCCGGGCAGTCCATCAGACAGGTTTTCATCCTGAAAACCTTATTTTCGCCCTGTCAGTCCATCTCGACAGTCCATCAGACAGGTTTTCATCGTGAAAACCTGATTTTCACCCTGTCAGTCCATCCCGACAGTCAAGCAGACAGGTTTTCATCGGGGAAAACCTGATTTTCGCCCCGACAGTCCATCGTGACAGTCCACCAGACAGGTTTTCATCGGGGAAAACCTGATTTTCGCCCCGTCAGTCCATCCCAACAGTCCATCAGACAGGATTTCATCGCGAAAACCTGATTTTCCTCCACCCAGTCCATCCGGACAGTACATAAGACAGGTTTTCGCCCCGTCAATTCATCAGGACAAGCCATCAGACAGGTTCTCATCGCGAAAACCTGATTTTTGCCCCGTCAGTCCATTCCGACATACCATCAGACAGGTTTTCATCGGGGAAAACCTGATTCCGCCCCGTCAGTCCATCCCGACAGTCCATCAGGCAGGTTGTCATCGCGAAAATCTGATTTTCGTCCACCCAGTCCATCCGGACAGTCCATCAGACAGGTTTTCATCCCTAAAACCTGATTTTCGCCCCGTCAGTCCATCCTGGCAGTCCATCAGACAGGTTTTCACTGCGAAAACCTGATTTTCGTACACCCAGTCCAACCTGACGGTCCATCAAACTCGTTTTTATACCCCATTCATCCATCCGTGCATCCATCCGACAGTCAGTCAGTCAGTCTTTCCGTCCATCCATCCGGCAGTCAGTCCGTCCATCCATCCGGCAGTCAGTCGGTCCCGACAGTCCATCAGACAGGTTTTCATCGGGGAAAACATGAATTTTGCACCGTCAGTCCATCCCAACAGTCCATCAGACAGGTTTTCATCGGGGAAAACCAGATTATCTCCCCGTCAGTCCATCCCGACAGTTTATCAGACAGGTATTCATCGCGAAAACCTGATTTTCGTCCATCCAGTCCATCCGAACAGTCCATCAGACACGTTTTCATCCCGAAAACCTGATTTTTGCCACGTTAATCCATCCCGACAGTCCATCAGATAAGTTTTCATCCGGGAAAATCTGATTATCGCCCCGTCAGTCCATCCCGACGGTTCATCAGACAGGTTTTCATCGCTAAAACCTGATTTTCATCCATCCAGTCCATCCCGGAAACCTGATTTTCGCCCCGTCAATCCATCTCGATAGTCCATTAGATAAGTTTTCATCGGGGATAACCTGATTAATGCCCCGTCAGTCCATCCCAACGGTTCATCAGACAGGTTTTCATCGCGAAAACCTGATTTTCGTCCATCCAGTCCATCCGGACAGTCCATCAGAGAGGTTTTCATCCTGAAAACATGATTTTCACCCCGTCATTCCTTCACTACAGTCCATCAGATAGGTTTTCATCCGGGAAAACCTGATTTTTACACCGTCAGTCCATCCCGACAGTCCATCAGACAGGTTTTCATCGGGGAAAACCTGATTTTCGCCCCGTCAGTCCATCCCGACAGTCCATCAGACAGGTTTTCATCGCGAAAACCTGATTTTCGTTTACCCAGTCCATCCAGACAGTCCATCAGACAGGTTTTCATCCCAAAAACCTGATTTTCGCACCGTGAATCCATCCTGACAGTCCATCAGATAGGTTTTCATCGGGGAAAACCTGATTTTTGCACCGTCAGTCCATGCCGACAGTCCATCAGACAGGTTTTCATCGGGGAAATCCTGATTTGCGCCCCGTCAGTCCATCCGGACAGTCCATTAGACAGGTTTTCATTGGGGAAAAACTGATTTTCGCCCCGTCAGTCCATCCCGACAGTCCATCAGACAGGTTTTCATCGCGAAAATCTGATTTTCGTCCACCCAGTCCATCCGGATAGTCCATCAGACAGGTTTTCATCCCGAAAACCTGATTTTCGCCCCGTCATTCCATCCCGACAAACCATCAGACATGTTTTCATCGCGAAAACCTGATTTTCGTACACCCAGTCCAACCTGACAGTCCATCAACCTGGTTTTTATATTCCCTCCATCCACCCGTGCATTCATCCATCAGTCAGTCAGTCAGTCCTTCCGTCCATCCATCAGGCAGTCAGTCCTTCCGTCCATCCATCAGGCAGTCAGTCCGTCCCGACAGTCCATCAGACAGGTTTTCATCACGAAAACCAGATTTTCGTCCACCCGGTCCATCTAGACAGTCCATCAGCTAGGTTGTCGTCCCGGAAACCTGATTTTTGCCCCGTCAGTCCATCCCGACAGTCCATCGCGAAAACCTGATTTTCGTCCACCCAGTCCATCCGGACAGTCCATCATTCATGTTTTCATCAGGGAAAACATTATTTTCGCACCGTCAGTCCATCCCGACTGATTATCAGACTGACTTTCGTCGTGAAAACCTGATTTTCGTACAGCCAGTCCATCCCGACAGGCCATTCTACAGGTTTTCATTGGGGAAAACCTTATTTTCGCACCGTCAGTCCATCCCGACAGTCCATTAGACAGGTTTTCATCGGCGAAAACCTGATTATCTCCCCGTTAGTCCATCCCGACGGTTCATGAGACAGGTTTTCATCGTGAAAACCTGATTTTCGTCCATCCAGTCCATCCGGACAGTCTATCATACAGGTTTTCATCCCGAAAACCTGATTTTTGCCCCGTCAATCCATCCCGACAGTCCATCAGATATGTTTTCATCGAGGAAAACCTGATTATTGCCCCGTCAGTCCATCCCGACAGTTCATCAGACAGGTTTTTATCGCGAAAACCTTATTTTCGTCCATCCAGTCCATCCAGACAGTCAATCAGACATGTTTTCATCCCAAAAAACCTGATTTTCGCCTCGTCAATCCATCCCGACAGTCCATCAGATAAGTTTTCATTGGGGAAAACCTGATTATCACCCGGTCTATCCATGCCGACGATTCATCAGACAGGTTTTCATCGTGAAACCTGATTTTCGTCCATCCAGTCCACTAGGACAGTCCACCAGACAGGTTTTCATCCCGAAAACCTGATTTTCGCCCGTCAATCCATCCCGACAGTCCATCAGATAGGTTTTTTCATCGGGGGAAACCTGATTTTTGTGCCGTCAGTCCATCACGACAGTCCATCAGACAGGTTTTCATCACAGAAAACCTGTTTTTCGCCCCGTCAGCCCATCCCGATAGTCCATCAGACAGGTTTTCATCGCGAAAACCTACTTTTCGTCCACCCAGTCCATCAGACAGGTTATCATCCAGAGAACCTGATTTTCGCCTCGTCAGTCGATCCCGACGGTTCGTCAGACAGGTTTTCATCGCGAAAACCCGATTTTCGTCCACCTTGTCCATCCGGACAGTCCATCAGATGGGTTTTCAACCCGAAAACCTGATTTTCACCCCGTCAATCTATCCTGACAGTCCATCAGATAGGTTTTCATCGGGGAAAACCTGATTTTCACCCGTCAGTCCATCCCGAGAATCCATCAGACAGGTTTTCATCGCGAAAACCTGATTTTCGTCCACCCAGTCCATCTGAACAGTCCATCAGACAGATTTTCATCCCGAAAACCTGATTTTCGCCCCGTCAGTCCATCCCGATAGTCCATCAGACTGGTTTTCATCGCGAAAACCTGATTTTCGTCCACCCAGTCCATCAGACACGTTGTCATCTCGAAAACCTTATTTTTTGCCCCGTCAATCGATCCCGATAGTCTATCCGACAGATTTTCATCGCGAAAACCTTATTTTCGTCCACCCAGTCCATCCCGACAGTCCATCAGACAGGTTTTCATCGGGAAAACCTGATTTTCGCCCTGTCGGTCCATCCTGACAGTCCATCATTCAGGTTTTCATCAGGGAAAATCTTATTTTCGCCCCGTCAGTCCATCCTGACTGTCCATCAGACAGGCTTTCATCGTGAAATCCTGATTTTTGTCCAGCCAGTCCATCCTGACTGTCCATCATACAGGTTTTCATCGGGGAAAACCTGATTTTCGCACTGTCAGTCCATCCTGTCAGTCCATCAGACAGGTTTTGATCGGGGAAACTCCTATTTTCGCCCCGTCAGTCCATCCCGACAGTCCACCAGAAAGGATTTCATCGGGGAAAACCTGATTTTTGCCCCGTCAGTCCATCCCAACAGTCCATCAGACAGGTTTTCATCGGGGAAAACCTGATTTACGCACCGTCAGTCCATCCCGACTGTCCATCAGACAGGTTTACATCGGGGAAACCCTGATTTGCGCCCCGTCAGTCCATCCGGACACCGATGGTGATGAATTGTAACAACCAGGCGGCCATTCATATTGCTTCAAACTCAGTCTTTCACGAACGCACTAAGCATATAGAGGTGGACTGCCACAAGGTTCGGGAAAAGATCGTGGACGGGACAATCCTTCCATGCTTCACAAGGAGTGAGGACCAGCTTGCCGACCTATTCACTAAGGCCGTAAGACCAAAGGTGTGTGACCACATCTTCAGCAAGCTCGGCCTAGTGAGCTTGTCCCGGGGGTAAGCGCTTCCCTGCCCATGAAATACATACTCTGTTCCTTAAACAGAGTTTTTCCCAATGGGTTTTATCTTTTAAGGTTTTTAACGAGGTGTATCTTCATGGGCGCTCCAAGCTAAGCATTCTAGGGTGATTCCAGAATGTTTAGCTTGAGGGGGAGTGTTGACCTTGGGACGTACGGCCTCACCGTCCGTACAAGGCCGGCCGTACATCCACGACCGTTTCTCCCGGGAAGCTCTGTGGAAGAAGTTTGAAGAGTGTGCAAAGTCCGGGCGTCCGTACCGTACGGCCTCACCGTCCGTACAAGGCCGGCCGTACCAGCTCGACCGTACCGTTCTAAGAAGCTTCCCAGAAGAGTGAAGGCGTGTGCAAAGCCCGGGCACAAGAGGACAAGAAGGAAGCTTATAGGAAGCTTCCTATAAGACCGACGAGCCAGCTGGTCATGACCGTTTGTGGATAAGGCCAGCTGGTCACGACGTCCCTTTCTCCTTTTTGACCAAAGATTCGGTCTGTCCCCTGGTTGATGACGCGTCCCTATGAGTCACTAGATCCTCTGGCATATTCTTGCCAGAGGTCTTTCTTTTATAAACGCTTGTATCATCTTTGTAAACGATTGATTCTTTCTGGTCACAATGAAATCTCTCTGTTTCTTTCACTCTGTCTCTCATTCTCTCTCGTTCTAGATGATATTCTCCCTTAATCTCTTCTAAACTCTCCTATTCTCTTTATCTATTCCGCATATTCTCACATTTTCATCGGGGAAAACCTGATTTTTGCGCCTTCAGTCCATCCCGACAGTCTATCAGACAGGTTTTCATCGGGGAAAACCTGATTTTCTCCCCGTCAGTCCATCCCGACAGTCCATCAGACAGGTTTTCATCGCGAAAACCTGATTTTCGTCCACCCACTCCATCCGGACAGTCCATCAGACAGGTTTTCATCCCGAAAACCTGATTTTCGCCCCGTCAATGCATCCCGACAGTCCATCAGATAGGTTTTCATCGGGGAAAACCTGATTATCACCCCGTCAGTCCATCCCGACGGTTCATCAGACAGTTTTTCATCGCGAAAACCTGATTTTCGTCCATCCGGACAGTCCATCAGAAAGGTTTTCTTCCCGAAAACCAGATTTTCGCCCCGTCAGTCAATCCCGACAGTCCATCAGACAGATTTTCATCGGGCAAAACCTGATTTTCGCCCCGTCAATCCATCCCGACGGTTCATCAGTCAGGTTTTCATCGCGAAAACCTGATTTTTGCCCCGTCGGTCCATCCTTACAGTCCATCATTCAGGTTTTAATCAGGGAAAACCTTATTTTCGCCCCGTCAGTCCATCCCGACTGTCCATCTAACAGGCTTTCATAGTGAAAACCTGATTTTCGTCCAGCCAGTCCATCTCGACAGTCCATCACACAGGTTTTCATCGGGGAAAACCTGATTTTAACACCGTTTGTCCATCCCGACAGTCCATCAGACAGGTTTTCATCGGGGAAACCCTGATTTTCGCCCCATCAATCAATCCTGACAGTCCATCAGACAGGTTAAAACCTGGGAAAACCTTATTTTCGCCCCGACAGTCCATCCCGACAGTCCATCAGACAGGTTTTCATCGGGGAAAACCTGATTTTCGCCCCGTCAGTCCATCCCGACAGTCCATCAGACAGGTTTTAATCGGGGAAAACCTTATTTTCGGCCCGTAACTCCATCCCGACAGTCCATCAGATAGGTTTTCATCGCGAAAACCTTATTTTCGTCCACCCAGTCCATCCGGACTGTCCATCAGACAGGTTTTCATCCTGAAAACCTGATTTTCGAACCGTCCGTCCATCCCGACATCCCATCAGACGGGTTTTCATCGGGGAAAACCTGATGTTTGCTCCATCAGTCCATCCCGAAAGTCCATCAGACAGGTATTCATCGGGGAAATCCTGATTATCGCCCCGTCAGTCCATCCCGACGGTTCATCAGACAGGTTTTCATCGTGAAAACCTGATTTTCGTCCATCCAGTCCATCCGGACAGTCCATCAAACAGGTTTTCATCCCGAAAACCCTATTTTCAGCCCGTGAATCCATCCTGACAGTCCATCTGATAGGTTTTTATCGGGGAAAACCTGATTTTTGCGCCGTCAGTCCATCCCGACAGTCCATCAGACAGGTTTTCAACGGGGAAAACTTGATTTTCACTCCGTCAGTCCATCCCGACAGTCCATCAGACAGGTTTTCAAGGCGAAAACCTGATTTTCGTCCACCTAGTCCATCCGGGCAGTCCATCAGACAGGTTTTCATCCTGAAAACCTTATTTTCGCCCTGTCAGTCCATCTCGACAGTCCATCAGACAGGTTTTCATCGTGAAAACCTGATTTTCACCCTGTCAGTCCATCCCGACAGTCAAGCAGACAGGTTTTCATCGGGGAAAACCTGATTTTCGCCCCGACAGTCCATCGTGACAGTCCACCAGACAGGTTTTCATCGGGGAAAACCAGATTTTCGCCCCGTCAGTCCATCCCAACAGTCCATCAGACAGGATTTCATCGCGAAAACCTGATTTTCCTCCACCCAGTCCATCCGGACAGTACATAAGACAGGTTTTCGCCCCGTCAATTCATCAGGACAAGCCATCAGACAGGTTCTCATCGCGAAAACCTGATTTTTGCCCCGTCAGTCCATTCCGACATACCATCAGACAGGTTTTCATCGGGGAAAACCTGATTCCGCCCCGTCAGTCCATCCCGACAGTCCATCAGGCAGGTTGTCATCGCGAAAATCTGATTTTCGTCCACCCAGTCAATCCGGACAGTCCATCAGACAGGTTTTCATCCCTAAAACCTGATTTTCGCCCCGTCAGTCCATCCCGGCAGTCCATCAGACAGGTTTTCACTGCGAAAACCTGATTTTCGTACACCCAGTCCAACCTGACGGTCCATCAAACTCGTTTTTATACCCCATTCATCCATCCGTGCATCCATCCGACAGTCAGTCAGTCAGTCTTTCCGTCCATCCATCCGGCAGTCAGTCCGTCCATCCATCCGGCAGTCAGTCGGTCCCGACAGTCCATCAGACAGGTTTTCATCGGGGAAAACATGAATTTTGCACCGTCAGTCCATCCCAACAGTCCATCAGACAGGTTTTCATCGGGGAAAACCTGATTATCTCCCCGTCTGTCCATCCCGACAGTTTATCAGACAGGTATTCATCGCGAAAACCTGATTTTCGTCCATCCAGTCCATCCGAACAGTCCATCAGACAGGTTTTCATCCCGAAAACCTGATTTTTGCCACGATAATCCATCCCGACAGTCCATCAGATAAGTTTTCATCTGGGAAAATCTGATTATCGCCCCGTCAGTCCATCCCGACGGTTCATCAGACAGGTTTTCATCGCTAAAACCTGATTTTCATCCATCCAGTCCATCCCGGAAACCTGATTTTCGCCCCGTCAATCCATCTCGATAGTCCATTAGATAAGTTTTCATCGGGGATAACCTGATTAATGCCCCGTCAGTCCATCCCAACAGTTCATCAGACAGGTTTTCATCGCGAAAACCTGATTTTCGTCCATCCAGTCCATCCGGACAGTCCATCAGAGAGGTTTTCATCCTAAAAACATGATTTTCACCCCGTCATTCCTTCCCGACAGTCCATCAGATAGGTTTTCATCCGGGAAAACCTGATTTTTACACCGTCAGTCCATCCCGACAGTCCATCAGACAGGTTTTCATCGGGGAAAACCTGATTTTCGCCCCGTCAGTCCATCCCGACAGTCCATCAGACAGGTTTTCATCGCGAAAACCTGATTTTCGTTTACCCAGTCCATCCAGACAGTCCATCAGACAGGTTTTCATCCCAAAATCCTGATTTTCACCCCGTCAATCTATCCTGACAGTCCATCAGATAGGTTTTCATTGGGGAAAACCTGATTTTCACCCGTCAGTCCATCCGGACAGTCCATTAGACAGGTTTTCATCGGGGAAATCTTGATTTGCGCCCCGTCAGTCCATCCGGACAGTCCATTAGACAGGTTTTCATCGGGGAAACCCTGATTTTCGCCCCGTCAGTCCATCCCGACAGTCCATCAGACAGGTTTTCATTGGGGAAAAACTGATTTTCTCCCCGTCAGTCCATCCCGACAGTCCATCAGACAGGTTTTCATCGCGAAAATCTGATTTTCGTCCACCCAGTCCATCCGGATAGTCCATCAGACAGGTTTTCATCCCGAAAACCTGATTTTCGCCCCGTCAGTCCATCCCGACAAACCATCAGACATGTTTTCATCGCGAAAACCTGATTTTCGTACACCCAGTCCAACCTGACAGTCCATCAACCTGGTTTTTATATTCCCTCCATCCACCCGTGCATTCATCCATCAGTCAGTCAGTCAGTCCTTCCGTCCATCCATTAGGCAGTCAGTCCTTCCGTCCATCCATCAGGCAGTCAGTCCGTCCCGACAGTCCATCAGACAGGTTTTCATCACGAAAACCAGATTTTCGTCCACCCGGTCCATCTAGACAGTCCATCAGCTAGGTTGTCGTCCCGGAAACCTGATTTTTGCCCCGTCAGTCCATCCCGACAGTCCATCGCGAAAACCTGATTTTCGTCCACCCAGTCCATCCGGACAGTCCATCATTCATGTTTTCATCAGGGAAAACATTATTTTCGCACCGTCAGTCCATCCCGACTGATTATCAGACTGACTTTCATCGTGAAAACCTGATTTTCGTACAGCCAGTCCATCCCGACAGGCCATCCTACAGGTTTTCATTGGGGAAAACCTTATTTTCGCACCGTCAGTCCATCCCGACAGTCCATTAGACAGGTTTTCATCGGCGAAAACCTGATTATCTCCCCGTTAGTCCATCCCGACGGTTCATGAGACAGGTTTTCATCGTGAAAACCTGATTTTCGTCCATCCAGTCCATCCGGACAGTCTATCATACAGGTTTTCATCCCGAAAACCTGATTTTTGCCCCGTCAATCCATCCCGACAGTCCATCAGATATGTTTTCATCGAGGAATACCTGATTATTGCCCCGTCAGTCCATCCCGACAGTTCATCAGACAGGTTTTTATCGCGAAAACCTTATTTTCGTCCATCCAGACAGTCAATCAGACATGTTTTCATCCCAAAAAACCTGATTTTCGCCTCGTCAATCCATCCCGACAGTCCATCAGATAAGTTTTCATTGGGGAAAACCTGATTATCACCCGGTCTGTCCATGCCGACGATTCATCAGACAGGTTTTCATCGTGAAACCTGATTTTCGTCCATCCAGTCCACTAGGACAGTCCACCAGACAGGTTTTCATCCCGAAAACCTGATTTTCGCCCGTCAATCCATCCCGACAGTCCATCAGATAGGTTTTTTCATCGGGGGAAACCTGATTTTTGTGCCGTCAGTCCATCACGACAGTCCATCAGACAGGTTTTCATCACAGAAAACCTGTTTTTCGCCCCGTCAGCCCATCCCGATAGTCCATCAGACAGGTTTTCATCGCGAAAACCTGCTTTTCGTCCACCCAGTCCATCAGACAGGTTGTCATCCAGAGAACCTGATTTTCGCCTCGTCAGTCGATCCCGACGGTTCGTCAGACAGGTTTTCATCGCGAAAACCCGATTTTCGTCCACCTTGTCCATCCGGACAGTCCATCAGATGGGTTTTCAACCCGAAAACCTGATTTTCACCCCGTCAATCTATCCTGACAGTCCATCAGATAGGTTTTCATCGGGGAAAACCTGATTTTCACCCGTCAGTCCATCCCGAGAATCCATCAGACAGGTTTTCATCGCGAAAACCTGATTTTCGTCCACCCAGTCCATCAGAACAGTCCATCAGAACAGTCCATCAGACAGATTTTCATCCCGAAAACCTGATTTTCGCCCCGTCAGTCCATCACGATAGTCCATCAGACTGGTTTTCATCGCGAAAACCTGATTTTCGTCCACCCAGTCCATCAGACACGTTGTCATCTCGAAAACCTGATTTTTTGCCCCGTCAATCGATCCCGATAGTCTATCCGACATATTTTCATCGCGAAAACCTTATTTTCGTCCACCCAGTCCATCCCGACAGTCCATCAGACAGGTTTTCATCGGGAAAACCTGATTTTCGCCCCGTCGGTCCATCCTGACAGTCCATCATTCAGGTTTTCATCAGGGAAAATCTTATTTTCGCCCCGTCAGTCCATCCTGACTGTCCATCAGACAGGCTTTCATCGTGAAATCCTGATTTTTGTCCAGCCAGTCCATCCTGACTGTCCATCATACAGGTTTTCATCGGGGAAAACCTGATTTTCGCACTGTCAGTCCATCCCGTCAGTCCATCAGACAGGTTTTGATCGGGGAAACTCCTATTTTCGCCCCGTCAGTCCATCTCGACAGTCCACCAGAAAGGATTTCATCGGGGAAAACCTGATTTTTGCCCCGTCAGTCCATCCCAACAGTCCATCAGACAGGTTTTCATCGGGGAAAACCTGATTTACGCACCGTCAGTCCATCCCGACTGTCCATCAGACAGGTTTACATCGGGGAAACCCTGATTTTCGCCCCGTCAGTCCATCCCGACTGTTCACCAGACAGGTTTTCAACGAAAAAACGTTATTTTCGCCCGTCAGTCCATCCCAACAGTCCATTAGACTGGTTGGACGAAAATCTCATTTTTACAATGAAATCCTGTCTGATGGACCGTCAGGATGGACTGACGGGGCGAAAATCAGGTTTTCCCTGATGAAAACCTTGCTAATGGTTTGTCGGGATGGATAGACGGGGCGAAAATCAGGTTTTCGGGATGAAAACCAGTCTGATAGACTTTCGGGATGGATTGACGGGGCGAAAATAAGGTTTTCAGATTGAAAACCTGTCTGATGGACTGTCCAGATGGACTGGGTGGACGAAAATCAGGTTTTCGCGATGAAAACCTGTCTGATGAACTGTCAGAATGGACTGACGGGGTGAAAATCAGGTTTTCCCCAATGAAAACCTTTCTGATGGAATATAGGGATGGACTGACGGGGCGAAAATCAGGTTTTCCCCAATGAAAACCTGTCTGATGGACTGTCAGGATGGACTGACGGGGCGAAAATCAGGTTTTGCCAGATGATAACCTGTCTGATGGACTGGGTGGACGAAAATCAGGTTTTCAGGATTAAAACCTGTCTGATGGACTGTCGGGATGGACTGATGGGGCGAAAATCAGGTTTCCCCCGATGAAAACCTGTTTGATGGACTGTCGGGATGGACTGACAGGGCGAAAATCAGGTTTTCCCCAATCAAAACCTGTCTTATGGACTGTTGGGATGGACTGATGGGGCGAAAATCTGGTTTTCCCCGATGAAAACGTGTCTGATGGACAGTCGAGATAGACTGACGGTGCGAAAATCAGGTTTTCCATGTATGATGGACTGTCCGGATGGACTGGCTGGACGAAAATCAGGCTTTCGCGATGAAAGGCTGAATGATGGACTGTTAGGATGGACCGATGGGGCGAAAATCAGGTTTTCGCGATGAAAACCTGTCTGATAGACTGGGTGGACGAAAATCTGGTTTTCGTGATTAAAACCTGTCTGATGGACTGTCGGGATGGATTGACGGGGCGAAAATCAGGTGTTCGGGATGAAAACCAGTCTGATAGACTGTCAGGATGGACTGACAGGGCGAAAATCAGGTTTTCGCGATCAAAACCTGTCTGATGGACTGTGGGGATGGACTGACGGGGCGAAATTCCGGTTTTCGCGATCAAAACCTGTCTGATGGACTGTCGGGATGGACTGACGGGACGAAAATCAGGTTTCGCGATCAAAACCTGTCTGATGGACTGATGGGATGGACTGACGGGGAGAAAATCAGGTTTTCCCCGATGAAAACCTGTTTGATGGACTGTCGGGATGGACTGACGGGGCGAAAATCTGGTTTTCGGGATGAAAACCTGTCTGATGGACTGTCGGGATGGATTGACGGGGCGAAAATCAGGTTTTCGGGATGAAAACCTGTCTGATGGACTGGGTGGACGAAAATCAAGTTTTCGCGATGAAAACCTGTCTGATGGACTGTCGGGATGGATTGACGGGGCGAAAATAAGGTTTTCGGGATGAAAACCTGTCTGATGGACTGGGTGGACGAAAATCAGGTTTTCGCGAGAAAAACCTGTCTGATGGACTGTCGTGATGGACTGTTGTGATGGACTGACGGGGCGAAAATTAGGTTTTCGGGATGAAAACCAGTCTGATGGACTGTCAGGATGGACTTACAGGGCGAAAATCAGGTTTTCGCTATCAAAACCTGTCTGATGGACTCTTGGGATGGACTAACGGGGAGAAAATCAGATTTACGCGATCAAAACCTTTCTGATGGACTGCCGGGATGGAGTGACGGGGCAAAAATCAGGTTTTCCCTGTATGATAGACTGTCAGGACTGGCTGGACAAAAATCAGGTTTTCGCAATGAAAGTGATAGATACCGAGGTACCGAACCAGGCCAGACGTCCATGGACAGATCGGAGGTTGATGAGCCAGAACTGGACGGACCGGGCAATCATGCTGAGGAACAACTTGTTCGTGAGGAAACCGAGGTTCAACCACAGGAAACCAGTTCAGCCCAAGGAACAGGACATCCGGATGCTACGGCCGTGTTCCGTATAGACCCAGCCGGACACGGGAGCAAGCTGCGAAGGGACGTCCGACCCAAAGGCCGAATCACTCGAAGAACTCGATCCCAATCTCATCCCAAAAGTCAAGAAGAAGACAACGAACGAGTCAGAATTCAAATGGCCCGAGCCAATTCAGAGAACGGACGTGACACTCAAGTTCTAGCCCGAACCGGACGTCCGGATATTGACCCATCAGAGAAGGAAGGAAGTTTTCCAGACTATATGGATTTTTCCATCGTCCGAAGTTTGAGGCAGCACATAATGGGACTTAAGGAGATGATCGAACGTGGGAGTTTTCAGATAGCACGAGCCGAACCTGACTTGCCCCAAGAAGGTCTCCTTTGCTCCATCCGTGCCCGAGAAACACCAAGCTGAATGTCAACAGAAGTTCAAGGGTCAACTTTGCCGGAAGTTCAAAAGTTATTCTCACCAAACCGCGTGGACCAAAGGCGACTTTGACCTGAACTGAATCTAGTCTAATTTCATTTATTTTAAATTCTAGGAATCTTCAAAACTCTTCGTAAAACTCTATCTTCTAGCTACGAAACATTTTAAATTTGAAAAACACATTATTCTGAAAGTTAATCGAAGTTTTATCATCTTTTTCTTGAGAGGAATTCTCACTGTTCTTCTTGAACATTTCGTTGGTTTTGGCAAGGGTTACTTCCCAAATCAACAAACCTCCTTAGATTCATTGTTAAGGGTTACTTCCTTGAATCTCTGGAGTGGAGAATACCAAGAGTCTTCCGCAGCTCTTGACGGTCTCAATCGATCCACCAGTTTGATCCGTGTATGCTAGTAGCTGCGGACTCATTCATATCCAAACTTACCCACAAAGAGTTCAATCCTACCGGGGGATCCATTACGTGGTATCAGAGCCACTCTTTGTTGGTAAAACTGTTCATCTTCTCTAACTCTTTCTTCGCAAATTCTGATCTTTTCATTTCAATCCGGGCCACTCTCTTACCCTCCATATCTTCTGTCTAATCCTCTATAAGTCTTTTAAAAAAAAAAAAAAACCATAAAAAAAAAAAAAATTACGTACCAAACTGAGGAGAAAACCAGTTTGTGAGGGTGGTGGAAGAGAAAGCCTGCTGGCTGAAGAGAAAACCCAGCCTTGAGGTGGTTAAAGCGGATTCCTTCTTTCAGAAATTTCTGTCCAACCTTTCTCCTTTTTGTTGCTTGGGATTTACTTGCTAGATCCGGCTTGATTTGTTCTTTTAGAACTTTGGGAAAAACTCTGAGTGTTACCTAAACCAAACCTGTGAGATCAAACATTTGAGTGGTGAGGATAAACACCTGAGAGTGAGGGTTTTGTGACTTTAACGCTATCTGTTTAAGTGTCTTAACAGGAAGCCATGTCTGACAGTGAGGATGAAAGGAACCTCAATTCTAGAAGTGGTATATCTAATTTACAAATAAAAGCTTTAACTGACCATTTGATGAGAGCTGTGAACTTAGGTCTTGAAGAAGTCAACGTCCGCCTGGACAAAATCCAGGAAGACCAGCAAGGCCAGGCGAGGCCAGGCCAGAGAAGAGCTCGTGGCAGGAGAAACAGCCGATCGTTTGACGGCCAGGACATGGAAGATCGCTTTGAAGACAACCGTTCCCTCAGGCCCAGGCGAGGCAACAGGAACCGGGAAGAAGAAAACCCATTTGCCAGAAGGACGGACGATGGGCTTGGTGGACTTAAGCTGAAAATTCCTACCTTTGATGGTAAGAATGATCCGGACGCCTATTTAGAATGGGAAAGGAAAACTGAGCTTGTCTTTGATTGTCAAAACTTTTCGGAACTTAGGAAAGTAAGATTAGCTGCTGCTGAGTTTAGTGGCTATGCCATTAATTGGTATGATCAAGTAGTTTCTCTTAGAAGACGGATAGGAGAAAGCCCAATAACTACTTGGCAAGAACTAACAGAACTGATGAGAAAAAGATTTGTTCCTAGTCATTATAACAGGGATCTTCATCAGAGGTTGAGACGTCTGACACAGGGAACAAAGAACGTTGAGGACTACTTCCAGGAGATGGAAACCCTCATGCTCAAAGCTGATGTTGAGGAGGATTTAGATGCAACTTTGGCTCGCCTTTTGGCAGGATTAAACCGAGAAATACAAGACCGGTTGGAGCTCCAGGAGTTTGAAAGCGTGGAGGACATGCTCCACAAAGCAATCCTGATTGAACAACAGGTTAAAAGGAGAGGTTTCTCTAAGCCTGCCTACACCCCAAAACTGGCGTACTCACCAAAACCGGCCTATGCACCTAAGTCAAACTACCAAGATAAAGGTAAGTCCCCTCTTCCAGCAAATACCGAGTTTAAAACTAAGCAATCTACACGTTTTGATAAGGGCAAAACCGTGGAATCCACGAGTAGAGCCAGAGATATCAGGTGTTTCAAGTGTCACGGATTAGGACACTATGCCAATAAGTGCCCGAACCAGAAGATCATGATCTTGCTTGACAATGGGGAAGTGGAGTCCGAGGATGAGGAGGAAGAAGACACCGGACCAGTCTTTGACGAGGAAGAACCCTTTGACTATCCGGCCCAAGGCAATCTCCTTGTGACCATGAGATCACTAAGTGTTCAACCCAGGACCAGTGACACAGAACAGAGGGAGAATCTTTTTCACTCCCGTTGCTTAATCAATGACAAGGTTTGCTCTTTGATTATTGATGGTGGGAGTTGCACTAACGTGGCCAGTGATGTCCTTGTCAGGAAACTGGGGCTGGAAACCAGACCACACCCGAGACCATTTAAGCTAGAATGGCTGAGTGAAGAAGGAGTCCAGCACGTCAAAGAGCAGGTCACTGTTCCCATTACCATCGGCCGATACCATGACGAGGTCGTGTGCAATGTCTTGCCTATGGACGCCAGCCATATCCTCTTAGGCCGACCGTGGCAATTCGACCGGAAGGCCATCCATGACGGATACACTAACCGGCACATGTTTGAGCACCAAGGAAAGAAAATTACTCTAATGCCTCTATCTCCAACCGAAGTACATCAGGATCAAGTACAGCTTTGGAAGAGCCGGGAGCTAGAGAAAGAACCAGAACAGGTCAGAAAGTCTAACTTTTATATCAAGCCAAGGCAGGTAAAGAAAACTCTGTTTTCTCGTCCATCTTTTATCTTGCTTGTATACAAAGAAACTCTGACAGCTTCTAACGTTCCACCGGAGCTACCGAGTGAACTTAAGCCCATGTTGCACAGGTTTCAGGACGTGTTTCCAGAAGAAACTCCCAGTGGGTTACCACCCATTCGTGGAATAGAACACCAAATCGATTTGGTACCAGGAGCCTCCCTACCAAACCGTCCGGCTTATCGCACCAACCCAACTGAAACCAAGGAGTTGCAAAGGCAAGTTGATGACCTAATGGACAAAGGCTACATCAGGGAGAGTCTAAGCCCCCGTGCGGTCCCGGTCTTGCTTGTACCCAAGAAGGATGGAACCTGGAGAATGTGCGTGGACTGCAGAGCCATAAACAACATTACGGTTAAGTATCGCCATCCCATTCCTCGTTTAGATGACATGCTAGACGAATTGCATGGTTCAAAGGTCTTTTCTAAAATAGATCTTAGAAGTGGGTACCATCAAATTAGGATGAAGGAAGGGGATGAATGGAAAACAGCTTTTAAAACTAAGCACGGCCTTTATGAGTGGCTTGTTATGCCGTTCGGCCTGACGAACGCCCCTAGCACCTTTATGCGATTAATGAATCATGTACTTAGATCATATAGAGGAGAGTTTGTCGTCGTGTACTTTGATGACATTTTGGTCTACAGAACGAGCATGAGTGAGCATGTTAGACATGTAGGACTGGTCTTGGAAGTGCTTAGGAAGGAACGATTATTTGCCAATGAAAAGAAGTGTATCTTTGGAGCAGATCACCTAGTTTTCTTGGGTTTTGTTGTAGGAGCTGATGGCATCCGTGTCGACGAAGAGAAGGTCAAGGCCATCAAAGACTGGCCCAGTCCAAAGACCGTGAGTGAAGTCCGAAGCTTCCACGGGTTAGCCGGCTTCTACTGGAGGTTTGCCCCAAACTTCAGCACCATCGCGGCCCCTCTTACTGAGGTCATTAAAAAGAACGTGGGGTTCAAGTGGGAACAAGCTCAAGAAGATGCCTTCCAGACCTTAAAAGGGAAGTTGACTCAAGCTCCTTTACTTGTTCTTCCCGATTTCTTTAAAACCTTTGAAATAGAATGTGACGCATCTGGTGTTGGTATAGGTGCTGTTTTGACGCAAGAAGGAAAACCATTGGCGTACTTCAGTGAGAAACTGGGTGGAGCAACCTTGAACTATCTGACCTATGACAAGGAATTGTATGCCCTGGTCCGAGCCCTTTAAAATTGGCAACACTACCTGTGGCCAAAGGAATTCGTCATACACACTGACCATCAGTCCCTAAGGCATCTTAAGGGCCAACAGAAGCTCAACAAGAGACACGCACGGTGGGTGGAATTCATTGAAACCTTCGCGTACGTCATCAAATACAAACAAGGTAAAGAGAACATAGTAGCTGACGCTCTATCTCGGAGGTATGCGCTTCTTTCCTCTCTTGGAACCAAGTTGTTAGGATTTGAATTTATTAAAGAACTGTACGAGGCTGACACTGACTTTAGAGAACCCTATCTTGCTTGTTCTAGACACGCCCATGGCAAGTACTATCTGTCTGAAGGTTACCTATTCTTTGACAATCGTTTGTGTGTACCTCACTGTTCTTTGCGAGAAGTGTTTACCAGGGAAGCCCATGGAGGTGGTTTAACGGGACATTTCGGACCAGCTAAGACCCTAAAAGTGCTACAAGATCACTTCTACTGGCCAGGGCTAAAGAAGGACGTGGAAAGGATCTGCAGCCGTTGTGTGACTTGCAAGGAGGCTAAGTCCAAAAGTACAAACCAAGGTCTGTATTCTCCTTTACCAATTCCCTATCATCCCTGGACTGATCTTTCTATGGACTTTGTCTTGGGATTGCCCAAGTCTAGATTAGGTAAACACTCCATCTTTGTTGTGGTAGATCGTTTCTCTAAAATGGCACACTTCATTCCCTGCTTAAAAACGTATGATGCTTCTCATGTTGCCGATATGTTCTTTAGAGAAATTGTTAGACTTCATGGAATGCCTAGGACCATAGTTTCAGATCGAGATGCTAAGTTCTTAAGCTACTTTTGGAAAACTTTGTGGACCAAACTAGGATCTAAACTGTTGTTTTCAACAACTTGTCATCCTCAGACCGATGGCCAAACAGAGGTAATCAACAGAACCCTATCTGCCTTGCTTAGGACGTTAGTTAAAAAGAATCTTATATCATGGGAGGAGCATTTGCCGCACGTAGAGTTTGCATATAATCAATCTGTGCATTCGGCTACCAAACATTCACCATTTGAAGTTGTTTACGGATTTAACCCACTGTCTCCTCTTGATCTAATTCCTTTACCTGTTGATGAAAGGATAAGTTTAGATGGCAAAAAGAAGGCCAAACTTGTTAAGCAGATTCATGAAAAGGTCCGAGCAAACATTGAAGCAAAGACAAAACAGTACGAAAAGTATGCTAACAAGCACAGACGGAAGGTGGTATTCCAACCAGGTGACCTCGTTTGGGTACATCTGAGGAAGGAAAGATTCCCAGAGGAGAGGAAGTCTAAGCTGATGCCAAGAAAGGATGGACCCTTCACAGTGGTCAAGAAACTTCATGACAACGCCTATCAGCTGGATCTTCAAGGTAAGTACGATATTTCCTCAAGTTTTAATGTGTCTGATCTATCTCCTTTTGTTTCAGATGAACCAGACTTGTGGACAAGTCCTTTTCAAGAGGGGGAGAATGATAGATACCGAGGTACCGAACCAGGCCAGACGTCCATGGACCGATCGGAGGATGATGAGCCAGAACTGGACGGACCGGGCAATCATGCTGAGGAACAACTTGTTCGTGAGGAAACCGAGGTTCAACCACAGGAAACCAGCTCAGCCCAAGGAACAGGACATCCGGATGCTACGGCCGTGTTCCGTATAGACCCGGCCGGACACGGGAGCAAGCTGCGAAGGGACGTCCGACCCAAAGGCCGAATCACTCGACGAACTCAATCCCAATCTCGTCCCAAAATTCAAGAAGAAGACAACGAACGAGTCAGAATTCAAATGGCCCGAGCCAATTCATAGAACGGACGTGACACTCAAGTTCTAGCCCGAACCGCATGTCCGGATATTGACCCAGCAGAGAAGGAAGGAAGTTTTCCAGACTATATGGATTTTTCCATCGTCCGAAGTTTAAGGCAGCACATAATGGGACTTAAGGAAATGATCGAACGTGGGAGTTTTCAGATAGCACGAGCCGAACCTGACTTGCCCCAAGAAGGTCTCCTTTGCTCCATCCGTGCCCGAGATACACCAAGCTGAATGTCAACAGAAGTTCAAGGGTCAACTTTGCCGGAAGTTCAAAAGTTATTCTCACCAAACCACGTGGACCAAAGGCAACTTTGACCTGAACTGAATCTAGTCTAATTTCATTTATTTAAAATTCTAGGAATCTTCAAAACTCTTCGTAAAACTCTATCTTCTAGCTACGAAACATTTTAAATTTGAAAAACACATTATTCTGAAAGTTAATCGAAGTTTTATCATCTTTTTCTTGAGAGGAATTCTCACTGTTCTTCTTGAACATTTCGTTGGTTTTGGCAAGGGTTACTTCCCAAATCAACAAACCTCCTTAGATTCATTGTTAAGGGTTACTTCCTTGAATCTCTGGAGTGGAGAATACCAAGAGTCTCCCGCAGCTCTTGACGGTCTCAATCGATCCACCAGTTTGATCCGTGTATGCTAGTAGCTGCGGACTCATTCATATCCAAACTTACCCACAAAGAGTTCAATCCTACCGGGGGATCCATTAGAAAGCCTGTCTGATGGACAGTCGGGATGGACTGACGGGGCAAAAATAAGGTTTTCCCTGATGAAAACCTGAATGGTGGACTGTCAAGATGGACCAACGGGCGAAAATCAGGTTTTCGCGATGAAAACCTGTCTGATGGACTCTCGGGATGGACTGGGTGGACGAAAAACTGGTTTTCACCGATGAAAACCAGTCTGATGGACTGTCGGCATGGACTGACGTGGCGAAAATCAGGTTTTCGCGATGAAAACCTGTCTGATGGACTGTCAGGATGGACTGACGGGCAAAAATCAGGTTCTCGGGATGATAACCTGTCTGATGGACTCGGTGGACGAAAATCAAGTTTTCGCGATAAAAACCTGTCTGATGGACTGTCGGGATTGATTGACAGGACCAAAACCAGGTTTTCGGGATGAAAACCTGTCTTATGGACTGGGTGGACGAAAATCAGGTTGTCGCGATGAAAACATGTATGATGGACAGTCAGGATGGACTGACGGGGCAAAAATCAGGTTTTTGGGATGAAAACCAGTCTGATGGACTGTCGGGGCGAAAATCAGGTTTTCACGATCAAAACCTGTCTGATGGACTGTACGGATGGACTGGTTGGACGAAAATCACATTTTCGCAATGAAAACCTGTCTGATGGACCGTCGGGATGGACTGACGGGGCAAAAATCAGGTTTTCCACGATGAAAACCTTGCTAATGGACTGTATGGATGGATTGACGGGGCAAAAATCAGGTTTTCGGGATGAAAACCAGTCTGATAGACTGTCGGGATGGACTGACGGGGCGAAAATCAGGTTTTCGCGATCAAAATCTGTCTGATGGACTGTCGGGATGGACTGACGGTGCGAAAATCAGGTTTTTGGGACGAAAACCTGTCTGATGAACTGTACGGATGGACTGGTTGGACGAAAATCACATTTTCGCAATGAAAACCTGTCTGATGGACCGTCGGGATGGACTGACGGGGCGAAAATCAGGTATTCCCTGATGAAAACCTTGCTAATGGACTGTCGGGATGGATAAACGGCGCGAAAATAAGGTTTTCGGGATGAAAACCAGTCTGATAGACTGTCGGGATGGATTGACGGGGCGAAAATAAGGTTTTCAGATTGAAAACCTGTCTGATGGACTGTCCGGATGGACTGGGTGGACGAAAATCAGGTTTTCGCGATGAAAACCTGTCTGATGAACTGTCGGAATGGACTGACGGGGCGTAAATCAGGTTTCCCCGATGAAACCCTGTATGATGGACTGTCGGGATTGACTGACGGGGCAAAATCTGGTTTTCCGACCACAAGGTTCCGATCACACGAATTTCACTCCCTTCTCGGTTAGCACAGTCATGGCCTTAGCCATACTTGCAAAACCTTTCACAAACTTCCTGTAGTATCCGGCCAACCCCAGGAAGCTCTTTACTTCCGCGGCATTCTTTGGTCTAGGCCATTCTTTAATGGCTTTAACCTTTTCTGGATCAACCGAAACACTTTGTTCCGAGACAATATGTCCCAGGAACCCGATGGTCCTCTTTCAGAAGCTGTATTTACTCAGCTTGGCATAGAGCTTCTGCTCTCTCAACCTTTCCAGCACCACCTTTAGATGTTTCTGATAATCGGCTTCCGTTTTTGAATAGATAAGTATGTCATCAATGAAGATGATCACGAACTCATCGAGACAATCTCGGAAAACCTCATTCATCATTTTCATGAAGGCCGGAGGAGCATTAGTAAGGCCAAATGGCATGACAACAAACTCATAATGGCCATACCTGGTCCTAAACGCGGTCTTCCTGACATCTTCAGGGGCGATCGGAATCTGATGGTATCCGGATGCTAGATCTATCTTAGAGAACCAGGCCGCCTCCTTGTGTTGGTCCAATAGCTCATCTATCCGGGGCAACGGGTACTTGTTCTTCACAGTGACCCGATTTATACCCCGGTAGTCTATGCATAACCGGAAACTCCCATCCTTCTTTTTGACAAACAATACCGGTGCTCCCCAAGGGGAACTACTCGGCCTTATAAAGCCTTTCTCCAGCAGTTCTTCTAACTGCTTTTTAAGCTCAGCCATTTCGGCTGGAGCCATTATATAAGGTGCCTTAGAGAGTGGTGCCGTACCTGGTTCCGGTTCGATGGTGAATGGATCCGCCCTATCTGGTGGCAAGCCGGACAAGGACTGGAACACATCCTCAAACTCCCTGACCACCGGTATGGTATCCATCTCGGCTTCCTTTCCCAATTTGGGAATATTGATGGTGGCCAAGTATGCCTCGCACCCCTTCATCAACATCCTCTCTGCTTGAATGGCCGAAACCAACAAGCTTCCCGAGGTCGGTCGGATCCCTTGGAAATCCAACATCCCCTCGTCCCTCTCAAACCGTACACGCCCCCGGTGACAGTCGAGACTCGCCTTGTATCTTCCAAGCCAGTCCATTCCCAAAATAACCTCGTGATTCTTGAGTTCGATGACTACCAGGTCAACAGGCATTTCGGTTCCTTTAACAAGGACTGGGACCTCTCTTATAAGCCCCTGAGGAAGCATGACTTGACCACCGGCCGCATTTACTATGCTGCCTTCCATGGTGGCCTCCATCCTTAGCTTTCCCCTTAATACCAATTCCGGACTCACAAAACTTTGTGTAGCCCCGGAATCAAATAATGTGTGTGCTTCGACACCACCTATGTTCAGGGTCCCTACACATTCCCAGAATGCTAAGGATTCTACCCCCTATCATTATTCTAATGCAATGCATAGAATCTTCAAGACTAGGCTCGGGTCATAACGTACCAGTGATTGCATTGAAGGTACTGGCTTCCCCAGTATCCCTAGAAAGCTCGTAAACCCGTGGCGTCCCGGCCGGCCTGTGCCACAGGTGCTGCCCCACCAGGATTACTTCTCGGGTTTCCCTGTTTACCCCCTTGCTGCCTAGGACATTCCCTTGCAAAATGCCCGGTCTTACCGCAGTGATAGCAGGTCTCACCCGATTCACTGGGCATCCCTTCTCTCAGCCTAGGCCAGTTCAAGACATCATGGTCCATCCTGCTGCACTTGGCACACACACCCATTGCCCACCAGCACTTTCCATAGTGCTTTCGGCCGCAACTGGGGCAATCAGATGGCCCCGGGCCATCCTTCTCCTGGTCCCACTTTCTTTTGTGGACACCAGGCTTATTCCCTTGGCCAGTCTTTGCCTGAGCCTTCACCCGACTTTCCTCGGCCAGGATGACCTCAAGCAAAGTGGCTCTCTCCACTAGTTCTGATACGGAAGCGAACTTCCGTACCGCACAGTGGACCCGGAGGTCAACCTTAAGTCCACAGAAAAACCTCTGGACTTGGGTAGATTCCTCCTCAAACTCCCGTCCTACGTACTTACGCAGACGGTTAAATTCCTCCTCATATTCCCGTACCGTTCTCCGGCCTTGGGAGAGTTCCAAGAATTTACTTTCCATCCGATCCCATGCCTCGGTTGGAAAGTATTTGCGGTTGAATTCCATCTCAAATTCTGCAAAAGACGTTAGCTTGCCCCAGTGCGCTTATCCACAGTAAGCCACCAGTTATGGGCATCCCCTTCCAGGAAATGGACTGCTATGCCTTCCTGTAGTCCTCAGGACATCGGGTCGAGCTGAAGTTCCATACTAAACGGCTCCTCCACTCATCCGCTTCAACGGGGTCTATACTCCCCTTGAAGGGTTTTGTTCCCAAACGGGAAATGTGATCCAGCAGACTCAGATAGTCCACTCTACAGACCACACGAGGCGGGTTTATTTCAACCACATCCTCATCCTCGACTCGCTGGGCCCCTTTCAGAACCCCTGTAGTTTCCTTTCCCGTGGATTGACCCACGGTAGGATTCTCAGCCGGGGTAAGGGTCTGAGTCAAAGTGGTCATCTGGGTCATGACCGTTTTCAGGGCTGCCCACATCTCTTCCGTAGAAGGGATTGCAGGTTGGCTCACACCGTCAGCCCCGGTGTCCTTACCAACATGGTCCGTTCCATGTTGGATGACTCGGCCATTTCCTCATCTTCCACTTGCTCAATCCCAACCACTCACGTACGGGTCTGAGTGGTCGCGGGAGGAATTACCGTACCGGTATTCCCATTCCCGACCACAGGTCCAGTCGGGTCGTCAACCATCTGGTTGGAAGTTCCTACTCCTGCCAGTGTGACTTCCACTGCGGTTTTCTTAGACTTCCTCCTTTTGGAGGATTTAGTTTTCTCACCCTTAAGTTCAGAGTATATTAGAACCGTCTAATAACCTATTGAACTAAGGGAGAACAAGAAAACCTAACACTGATCCTTCGGTGCCTGACGTGTGTGTGTACTACCCCATAACCTCACTGTCCTAGAATCAAGAATGCTCTGATACCAACTTGAAACACCCCAACCCGGATACACGACCCAGATTGGTTGTCCCCCTTCTTAGTCTCCGAGAGACCAAGGCCCTATCCAAACAACTTAACATTTCTAATCCAGGAGGTTCCTCCATCTACCAATATGCGGAATTTAAAGGAGATAGATAATTAAAAGGAACTCTTATTGATATAATAAGGATTCGATACAACATGCTAAAGTTTTCCCGTAGGCTTTACATGGGCCGATCCTATTCTATCCAG
>FNXX01000031.1:547814-713047 GCA_900108845.1 Iljinskaea planisiliqua | reverse complement strand
TTCCTGTAGCTCCATCCGGTCCATGATCTCGCGGTTGAGGCCGGACAGAAACCTGGCCATGGTCGCCTCATCATCTTCTTCAATATCGGCTTTCAGCATCAACGTTTCCATGTCCTGGAAGTAGTCCTCCACGTTCCTGGTTCCCTGGGTCAAGCGTCTCAACTTCTGGTGAAGTTCCCTGTGATAATGACTAGGAACAAAACGTTTTCGCATTAGTAACGTCAGTTCATCCCAAGTAGCTACAGGAGGCTCAGCTGCCCTTCTTCTCAAAGCTACTACCTGGTCATACCAATTAATCGCGTAGCCCCCAAACTTAGAGGCGGCTAGTCTTACCTTCTTGATTTCAGAAAAATTTTGGCAATCGAAGGTAAGCTCTACCTTCCTTTCCCATTCAAGGTAGGCATCGGGGTCGTTCTTGCCTAAGAATGATGGAATCTCCAACCGGAGTCCCCCAAGATTTTCATCGGCCGTCCTTCTAGCGAAAGGGTTTTACTCCTCTCGCACTCTCCGGCTTCTCCTAGGCTGAATGGATCGAGTATCAGCTCACTCGTCTTCTTCATCTTCCTCATCCGAAGGTTGAGTTCTTCCTCTGGTCCGGTTTCTCCTTGGGGCGTGAACATGCCGGCCCTGTTGATCCTCTTGTACTCTGTCTAGCCTCTTGTGGATTCCTTCCAATCCAGCATTCATAACCTGAATAAAATGCTCATTAAGATAGGTTAGTTGCTCGTTGGTCAGGCCAACTTCGGTCAGGTCTCTCTCACTCCTGGACATCTGGTGTACCTAGAACACTGAACACACAAGTTAGATAAACAAAGGTGTTTAACTCTCGGGTGTTTGGTTCTCACTTAGGATCACTCGCAGCTTAGTTTCTCAATGTTCTGAACAGATAGTCCAAACTAATCGGTAAGCAGTTCCAGCCAAGAAAGAGATAGACAGATTGCAAGATTTTGTTTGCCAGCCAATTGACCATACCAGATCCGATTTCTCCTGGATCTATATTATTATTTTTTTTTCTTCTTTTTTTTTCACTTGGTTGGCTCGGCTAGCTAGAATAGATAGACAGATAAGATTTTTTTTCTTTTTTTAAAAAAAAAAAATATGAAAAGAAATTTGGAGGAGATGAGAAGATGGAATTGATGGTACCAACCAGAAGCGGCTCTGATACCACTTGATAGAATTTCCGTCCAGGAAAGGCACTTCGGGTGGTACCGCGTTGGATAGTTCTTGGACCGAAGGCTACTAGCACTTACGGTTTGCGATGGTTTGATAGGGACCGTTGGAGGATCCGGAAGGCCTCTAGTATTCCCTCTCCTTTGGACCGTGGATACGACTCACCACGACGCCCTTGGGAGGACCACTGCGGAAGTAACCCTTACCAACAGTTAGGCTGTCCTAAAGAACAGAGAGAATTGGCTGAATTCTCACAAGAACAAAAGTTCATAAAAAGATCAAAAGTTTTTTATTGAATTCGAATTGAAAGGTACTTATAGTGTTTTCTAGTCAAAGCAATAAATAGGAAATACAGAAAAAATAGACATAGAAACTCGCAAATAGTTAAGGAGTTGACTAGTCCAAGTTGACCCTTAAACTACCCCAAATGTGACTCTTCAGCCAGAACAAGTATGCGCCTTCACATACTTTGTCACCCAAAACGTGTTTGGTTCATTCTTCACAGCCGCTCTAAGCCACCAAATGCATCCATCCACATGACATTTTGCCACAAACAAAATCTTCATTGACTTATACACTTTGAATGCGAATTTTAACATCTTGGCCGTCAAATTCAGCTCTGATACAAACTTTTCTTTGCTAGGAAAGCTCTGCATGACAAAAATATTGTCAGAGGTGCCATTGGACAGTCCACCTTGAACACGACGACCCACAACATCAGGCGAGATATGATCCTCATCCTTAACATCATCATCATCCTCATCCTCATCCTCATCCTCATCTTTCACTTTCCCATAGTCAATGTAATCCACATCCAACGCATCACTCTCATCTTTTAGATCCGCATCTACACCATCCGTCGCACCACACGCATCATCATTCTCACCCGCAATACCATTAACACCATCCGCATTATCATCCTCCTTGTCCCATGCTTCCATATCTTCAACGTCATCATAATGCAAATCCTTCCCACGTCCCTCCACATTGAGATTTCTAGTATACATGCTCCTTCTAGTTACACAAAGGCGCAAAACATGTTCTTTACCTAATTCGATAAAACTCTTAACTTGTCTATCACTTATCACATACGTAGGAGGGGTATTTGTAGGCATTTGTTGAAGCATCACATCTGGTAACGGATAAGATAACTCCACAATATCTATTTTCTTGTCCACGCGGAAATCATCTTCTGCCATTTGAAGAAGCTCACTGAGTGTACAAACCATCACTCAAGCTGAACATTCTCCCTCCTTTGTGTTTATCCACTTTGAAATGCCAAAATTAATTTTGCATCATCCACACTCCGTAAACAACTGGTACATGAACCACCATTCTCTGTAAAAAAGACAATAAAAACACATTAGAAATCTAAGTACAAAGAGTAGACTTCTATATGAAGTCATCTTCATAAACTCCAGATGAACTCTACTACTAGTGACCTAGTTGCAATATGAAACAAGAAAGATGATTCAGCAATGCATATAACAAATAAACATGTTAAACTCACACACAAGAAAGTAGGTAGGCTAAACCCAACACGTGAACAAGAAAATCTTAAAAAATCGTTATAAATATGCTATAATTACAACATTAATAAAATCATTACGTAGTAGACTTCTCTATGAAGTCATTCGCGTAGACTCAACATGACGTCTACTACTAGTGACCTAGTTGCAATATGAAACAAGAAAACTGATTCAACAATGCATATAACAAATAAACATGTCAAACTCACACACAAGTAAGTAGGTAGGCTAAAACCAACGCATGAACAATAAAATCTTAAAAAATTATTATAAATATGCTACAATTACAACTTTAATAAAATCATTACGTAGTAGACTTCTATATGAAGTCATCTGCGTAGACTCCAAATGAAGTCTATTACTAGTGACCTAGTTGCAATATGAAACAAGAAAACTGATTCAGCAATGCATATAACAAATAAACATGTCAAACTCCCACACAAGCAAATAGATAAGCTAAAACCAACGCATGAACAAGAAAATCTTAAAAATTCGTTATAAATATTCTATAATTACAACTTTAATAAAATCATTTCGTAGTAAAGTTCTCTATGAAGTCATCCGCATAGACTCCAAATGAAGTCTACTCTCCCAGGTTACTTTTGCAATTGACAATTAACGAAGCAGACTTCACCCAACGTCTACTAGCCCGAGTAGACGTCTGGAGAAGTCTGCATTCGTTAATTGTCAATTGCAAAAGTAGACTTCACTTGAAGTCTACTCAGAAAAATGGGTCAGTTCTTCAATTAACCAAACTTTGACTTTCCAAGGTAGACTTCATAACAGAATTAGACTTCTTGAAGAAGTCTAATTTTTTTAGTAGACTTCTCTCGGGTTAGTTTTGCAATTCAAATATCTGAGTAGGCTTCTCTAAGAAGTCTACTGCCTCAGTAGAGGTCTAGTGAAGTCTACTCGTTTAGTTCTTGTGTTGACCAAAATTACAATTAGATTAATAGTAGACTTTTTTTGCAGTCTACTGGCTCAGTAGACGGCTAGTGAAGTCTACTATAAAAGTCAAAATCTGGTCAAATGCAATATTAACCTCGCTTTAAAGTAGACTTCTCGAGTAGACTTCTCCGAAAAGCCCTCCTCTTGCTCAAATGCAAAACTAACCTGGCCACTACGAGTAAGACGTGTCCTCTATTTTTTTCTTACCAAAGCAAAATAGTAGACTGCAAATGAAGTCTACGAGCCAAAATGGTCAACTGCAAAACTAACCTATGCTTTGACTAGTAGACGTCAAATGAAGTCTACTTCCGCGAAACAGATGGAAAACACACAAAAAATTATGTTTGAATTACCTGAATCTAGTTTTTAGCTTTGTCAACTGTCAAAAACTGTGAGGCTGACCACCACCAAAGAAACTCAGACTCTATGTATGCAAGAATCACCTACTATGCACACATAAAATGGTCTGAAATTTGGAAAAAATGAATTTAGGAGTTTTAGATATGAAAATCAAGAGAAAATGGCGAAAAATGAGTTGGCGAACTCAAATGGTGAGTTTTAAGAGGTTAAATTGTGGTGGATAGAACATTAAGAGCTTCAGATCTGGTTGTTAGTGGTGGTTGGAAGAATTGATGTCGATGACATTTTCGTGAATAAGTGAAGAAGATGAGGATGTGTCTGTCTTTGTCATTTTTGAAATAAATCAAATATATTCATAATTAATGGCATAGTAATGGTATTTTCGTGAATTATCAGATTTATCAAGATTAGAAGGGAGACAATGTGACATTTGTTGGAAAGAGAAAAATGGAGGGTTACATTTGCAATTGGCAGGAAAAGAACAAAGAATACAAGAGCTATTAAGGTGAAAAAGTGATGCTTTTTCCATATTTATTAGTCTCCATCTAAACAAGGATCAAGATTATTCTAGCAATAAGTTAAAACTGATGGAGCCACACACTGATTAATGAGGCCAACACAAGTGTTCTCCAATGAAATCCTAGTTGAGCAGCATAAATATAACCAAAAAAAAGTTTCAAAAACTCCTAAGAAACTTGCAATGACACATTAACCAACTATAATGATTACCTTCTAAACAAGAAAAACTGAGAGAACAGAAACAAACAAGGAAAATTCCAGGCTTACCACTATTACGAAGCATCAAATAGCAATGGTAATACAGCAACATGAAAACCAGAAGCGGGATCAAACAAAAGAGATCCACTTTCCAGTTTGCCATCCTTGCCCTGCATAACAAGTAAGAAGATTAGTCCAATGCTTATAAACTAATATTCCAACTGAACAATTGCTACAGATGCCATCACCTGTCCCTCCAATATAGTAAAATGAGTAAAGCCTCGCAAACTCAATTGATCTACTTATGCTGCTTTACCAACTCACATACTCTCAATAATAATTTGCATCTGTAGACGCAATGTATGTGTCAGACATACTATCCAGTCAAATTTTCACATCATGTATGATTCAAATGAGTAAGGAATATCACAATCATATCAAGATTTTATGATTCTTCTATTAGAACTCTAAGAATCGAATTGCAGAGAAAACAAGATAGTAACGGAACAATCTCGAAATCGAATAAGCAAGTAAGACAAATAAAGCAGCTAATATCAAAAGTGGATTGGTTAAGAGAGACTTACTCTCTAGAGAGAACAGGTATGATCTCGAAGAGAACGAGCTGCAATAAGTTACAAGAGAAGGCGAAGACGATGCTGAAAAGGATCTGAACCAAAGCTCGCTTCTCTTCGTACTCCTTGTATAGTCTCCGATTCAGGAACCATAGACCAGCCCAGCCTAAGAGACACAGTGACGCGATCACCACCGTGCCTTCGTAGATCGCCAATCCGTAACCCATCGCTAGGTCCAGCCTCTCTCTCTCTCTCTCTTTCTTCCGCCACGAGAAAAATTAACATTTTAATGCACATACAATAGGTTGAATCATCTATAATCTTAAATACAATTTACAAAAAAACTACCTAAACTCGATCAGAGAAAACATATCACATTTAATACTTGATTCCATCTAAGGTGTCCTAGAAAGAAGTATGGAATTCTACGGAAAGCTCTCACCTTACCAAAAACGGAGGCTAACTGCGGCTTCTGAACTTCGGAGGCTAAAACGGATGCTAAATATGAAATCAGCATGAAAAATCGAGTGGGAAGCTTTCGAACGGCAAAAACGGTTAACTGGTTAAACTGGTCAAAGTCAACGGTCAGCAGTCAACGGTCAAACCAGTCAGAGTCAACGGTCAGTCCGGTCAACAGTCAAACCAGACTCAAACCAAACCAAACCGGACAAAACCGGACCTAAAACGGACCAAACCAAGTCGACCGAGTCAACTCGGTGAGTCACTGAGCCAACCCAGCGAGTCACGGCGGTGACGGCGGAGAAGCGGTGGCACGTGAGATACATGCGCGATCTTTTGACGGTGTGTGCGGGCGCGTTCAGAGGCGGATCAGGCTTATTTTTGGCTCTATGGCTTCATCTCGTCGTCCTGAATCCGATGTGGCCTTGGATTGGTGAGATTCCAAACAGTTATAAAGTTACTGACGATTTACTGATCGACTGAATGAAAAATCAATCGATACTGGTTTTCGAGATTACCTTTGACTCAGATCTGGTGAAGGGCTGGACGAACTAGGAGATTTCTGAGGCAGAACGATTTTAACACTTCCTGAAGATTCGATTTCTGCAGAGTTTCGACACTATTAGGTTATCAGTAGAAAAAGATAAAGGAGGCAAAGTCTGTTTATAGAGGAAAGTACCTATGGTTTTTTGCAGAGCTATTGGGCCTAGATGGGCCTGAAACACCCCGACCCGAATACTACGAACTGAGACGGTCATTCCACCTCTTAGTCTCTGTGAGACTAATGCCTATCCAACATCCTAACAAACTATTCCAGGAGGTTCCTCTATCTACCATTTATGCGGAACTAAGGGAGATAGATAATAGGAGAACTCTTTATTGATAAAATAAGGATTCGATACAGCATGCTAAAGTTTGCCCGAAGGTGTTACATGGACCGATCCTATTCTATCCAGAACTCCTAACACACACCACACATCATCAGGGGGCCGCCGGACCGTTCACCTAGGCTTGGTCCGTATTCGGACCAACCTCATGTCCTGAAAAGAGATAAGAATATCAGTATTCGGACTAGTCCGTAACCGAACTATGCATATGCTTCCCAGAACCCTTATACCCCGTTAGTATAGCCGAAGCCTATCCTAGCTTATCCCAAGAATTTCCCCAGTTGTACTTAGTCATTCAACTAACCGCCCCACTGACCAAGTAACAACTAGGTAGCCTTAGGGATAAACGGACGAACCGTTTATCCGGAGGAACCATCGGCCAATGACCGTGGCACTCCTTGGCACGTATCAGCCTTTCGGCCGACCGCGGCACTGCTCCGGAGTTAACACAACCGGACGATTTTTATTGACCGTAGAGGTTTGCTCACCCATGGACATGTTCCAACACGTCCATAGCCTGCCAACACTCAAACTGGTTCTTTGGGTCCCAATTGGAATCCGGCCGTGAAGGCTTATTGACCCAAAGGGTGCAATTCGCCGAGCGGTCGCGATGGTTCACAGGCCATGCCTGTTCATCCCTGCGACTCGTCCATTCACACATTTCCGTGCTTGGCAGTTTCACAGGGGTCGACGAAGGCATGTCGAGTTCTTCATCTTTGGGCATCAGATTTAGGCCCAGTCGGTGGAACAGTTAAGGAACTCTACCGGATCCGGCTACAAGCCTGGGTCCGATCGCATTACGCGGCCCAACCTTACTACTCCGACCCACCCAGTGCAATAATATGATACATGAACCACATCATTAGTCTGACCACACGCGTGTCTGCTGCAAGACCATTGGATCATACACGAGATCCTAACCATAAGCCGAGGCCTTCCTTAGCCCTTAGTCACACAGCCGGATCTTAGGAGGATCACACGGCTATTCCGATCTATCATCCAGATCATTGCTGATCGGGATGAGTTTCCTAGGCAACCAGCTTAATTCTGGGTAGTATCCGTACATGGCACCCGTTTGTAATATGCATGGCCGAGGTGTCCTTTATGGATTCTTCTGGATCGGCCCTTAGTCCAGATCCGGAGCATAACGCGACCTGGCCCCTCGCTACCATTCGCATGTACCTCTCGGTGACATGACTCAAACCAAGCCCAGAATAACCGATTTTCTCATGATTCTGGCCGAAGCCATAGACATCATGGATCAGCCGTACGAGAAGAGTAGAGAGGGAGAACAGACAAAGGGTAGCGAGACACGGCTCATTCACTCCGGTTCCGGGATCGCAACGGTTGCCACCGGCAATCCTCGTCTACGGTTAGACACATGTTAGTCAAAACATACCTTTGAGACATGATCAGGGTCGACAGGGTCCTTTCCCTTGTCTATGGCCGGAACTTCTTCCACACCGGACATATTCCCGATCGCTGTCTCTCTCTTTCTCTCTTTTCCGATCAAGATCTGTTTATCTCTCTCTTTTTCTTTCTCATAGTTTTTCCTTGTGCAGGAACTGATCATGAAACAGGTGTGGGGGGGGGGTCTGGTATTTATAGGCGAGGGCTTGGCCTGTCTAACAAGCACAAGAGAATGGTTGCATCTATTCGGGAAGGGTTGCCTTTGTTGGTGGTGACCCTTCGACAAGGCACCCTTTCCCATGCCCTTTCATGCTCCCACCCCTTCCCCTGTCGCACCAGCTCACCTCCGGGGGTAACCGTCACTCCCTGGCCTCTAGCTGACCCAGCTAGCTCATTAGGTCACCAGCGGGCCCCAGCTGCGGGTCACTCCCTCCAGCTGTCCGAGCTGGCCGTGAGCTGATCTAGGTGACCCAGCTTTAGTGTCACTGTCCTTAATGGACTGTGAGCTGCCCCAGCTGTCCTCAGCTGGTATTTCACTTGGGTTCAGCTCTTTCCCTTCCAATCTAGCTCGTACAAGACGCAACGTCCTTGTCGGCTTTCTCCCTTATGGACCATTTCCCTTATGACCGATCTTTCTCGACCCGGGCCTTTTCTTTGGGCCTTATGGTCCATACTCAGGGCCTTACTGGGAGTTGGGGACGTTACAGGTCTCCCCCATCAATGAGGGATTCGCCCTTGAATCCGACTGGTATTCCCGCATGGCCATCTCAAACCATCCTGGGAAATCAGCCTACATCTTATCCTTGGTCTCCCAAGTTATTTCTTCTTTCGAATTGCAAGTCCAAACTACCCTTACAATATGAACGGTTTTCTTCATGGTTGCTTTCTCCATCCGGTCCTCAATCCTCACTGGCCTTGTCTCCAAGGTCAAGTTTGGTCTCAAGTCTGATGGCAACTCAGGTTCGAACACATCCCCGTCAGACAAGCATTTGCGGAGTTGAGATACATGGAACACATCATGAAATGCTTCCATTTCCACTTGTAGGCCACCGATCTGATCTTCTTCAAGACCTTAAATGGTCCTAGGTATTTAGGGTCCAATTTTACCCGTTTCGATACTCTAGCCCGTCCCTTGAAGGTGATCATGTTGAGGTAGACCCAGTCCCCTTCTTAGAACTTGATTTCTTTCCTCTTTCTACACGCATAGCTTTTCTGTCGGTCATGTGCCTCTTTCATTTTCTTTTTGAGGAACTTAATCTTCTCGGTAGTCTCATCCACAATGGCCTGACCGATTATGCTTCGTTCCCCCACTTGGGTCCAGCATAATGGGGTTCGGCACGGCGTCCCATATAATGCCTCATAGGGGGGACATGTCTATACTTGACTGAAAACTATTATTATAAGCAAACTCAGCCAGAGATAAGTACCTTTCCCACGACTCTCTCCACTCTAGGATGCAGGCTCTCAACATGTCCTCCAAGGGTTGTATGGTTCTTTCTGACTAACCGTCAGTCTATGGATGATAGGCTGTACTCATCTTCACCTTTGTTCCCAAAGCCTTCTGGACTGCTTGCCTGAAGTTTGAAGTGAAACGACCATCTCTATCTGAGACGATACTAGCTGGTACACCATGAAGTCTAACGATTTCATTGATGTAATTTCCGGCTAACTTCTCCATTCCATCAGTTTTCTTGATGGCCATGAAATGAGCGGACTTAGTGAGTCTGTCTACAGCAACCGAGACCGCATACTTTTTGGTCTTGGTCGTGGGCAACCCAGTCACAAAGTCCATTATGATGTGGTCCCACTTCCATTCCAGGATGGGTAGGCTTTGTAGCAACCCACTTGGCACTTGGTGTTCTGCCTTGACCTGTTGACATATTGGACAACATGAGACCCACTCGGTCACATCCTGTTTCATACCAACCCAATGATAATACCGTTTCAGATCACGGTACATCTTATTGAGTCTGGGATGTATGGAGAATTTGGATTGGTGTGCCTCCTTTAAGATCTCTTCTTTCAATAGCCTTTGCCATACTTGCAAAACCGTTCACAAACTTTCTGTAGTATCCGGCCAGCCCTACAAAGCTCCTTACTTTTTTGGAATTTTTCGGTCTGGCCCATTCCTTAATGGCATTAACCTTATCCGGATCTACCGACACACCTTGTTTCGAGACTATATGTCCCAAGAACCAGATAGTCCTCTGCCAGAAGCTGCATTTAATCAGCTTGGCATAGTGCTTATGCTCTCTTAACCTCTCCAGTACCAACCTCAGATGTTTCTGATGACCGGCTTCCGTCTTTGAATAGACGAGTATGTCATCAATGAAGATGATCACTGACTCGTTGAGACAATCCCAAAAAACTTCATTCATCATTTTCATGAAGGCCGCAGGATCATTGGTAAGACCAAATGTTATGACAACAAACTACAAACTCATTATGGCCATACCTGGTCATAAACGCGGTCTTCCGGATATCCTCGGGGGCGATAGGAATCTGATGGTATCCGGATGCTAGATCTATCTTAGAGAACCAGGCTGCCTCCTTGAGTTGGTCCAACAGTTCATCTATCCGAGGTAACGGGTGAAACACCCCGACCCGGATACACGACCCAGAACGGTTGTCCCACTTCTTAGTCTCCATGAGACTAAGGCCCTATCCAGAAACCTATCAATACTAATCCGGAGGTTTCCTATCTATCATTATGCAGAATATAAGATAGACGGTTATATGGAGATAATACGATATTTATTAAATAAAAATGATTCGATACAATATGCTAACGTTTACACCCGGGCTTTACATGGACCGATCCTAGACTATCGCATTCTCCTATCACACAACACACACACATCCCGCCAGGGTGCCTCAGGAGGCGCATCCTAGGCTTGGTCCGTATCCGGACCAACCTCTGTCCATGAATGAAGATAAGCACGTCAGTATCAGGTCTTAACCCAAACCAAACTATGCATATGCTTCCCAGACCCAATACCCTGTTAGTATAGCCGAAGCCTATCTTAACATATCCTAGGACTTTCCCCAGTTGTACTTAGTCATTCAACCAACCACCCCACTGACCAAGTAACAACTAGGTAGCCTTAGGGATACACAGACAAACCGTTTATCCGGAGGAACCATCGGCGAAAGACCGTGGCACTCCTTGGCACGTGTCAGCCTTTCGGCCGACCGCGGCACTGCTCCAGATTAACTCAACCGGACCACCTGTAATGACCGTAGAGGTCTGGTCACCCTTGGTCATGTCTCCGCATGACCAAGGCATGCCAACAACTCACACCGGTTCTTTGGGTCCCAGTTGGAATCCGGCTGTGATGGCTTTTTGCCCCAATGGGTGTGAATGGCCGAACAGTCACGAAAGGTGTCACAACCGAACAAGGTTTCCCGACCGAAGAGGTTTTACCGGCCAAGGACAAAAGCCAGCATGTTCAAGGTACGCTTACACACACGCACCGGTCCACCCGATCTGCTTGCTACCCGACTGCAAGGCCTATTGCCCCAAACGGCTTTATACACCGAATGGTTGCAATGGTTCACCGGTCGAACCTGTTCGGCCATAGGCTAACCGATTCCACGACAGACACCAACTGTCAATCGGTTCTGTCTGGAGATTGGTTGCCTCTAAGGCCCGACCCAGGTTCGCCCATAACCCACGTCAACCGCCCTTAGATGTTTTCAATCTAAATTCCCTTAGGCAACCAGAGATTTCCTTATTCTGGACCCTTCGGTTCATTGGCACCTCTTGGTGTCATGCATGGTCGTGGAATCTTTTAAGAGTTCTCCCTGGATCGGCCCTTTGCCCAGATCCAGGTGCATACGCGACTCGACCCTTACCCCCATTGCATGCACACCTCAGTACCATACGAACCAATCTCAAGTTCCAGAACTCGCCTCATAAGTTCATGGTCTCATAAGTTCAGGTCTGAGACCATGAACTTATGGATCCATGAATCATGAACATTTTCAGTTACAAGACACACAGCCAAGACTTGGGTTTCCAGGCCGGTACAACTTGATCACATGACCCAAGACTGACATCAAGGACGAACCAACGGTACTAACCGAGTCTCTTGGCACACAGCCGAGACTTAGAAATGCCCAGCGATCATCTGCGAACAAGAGAAGAAGAGAGAGAGACGATTATCCAAAGGAGGATAAGGTACAAGGTCATCCAGAAAATCCGGCCATGGATGGCTACAGGTACAACCGGCAATCCATGCCACGGTTTGATAGTCTGAGAAAACTAACCTTGTTCTCCTTTTCAGGAGAAGCCAGAGCCTTTCCTTAATCCCTGGTGATTTCTTCCATGCTTCCCTCTGTCGAACTTCTCTCTTTCTCTCTTTCTTTCCCTCTTTATTCTAACGGTTTTTCTTTCCTTCTTGCAGGAAATCGGATGCGGAAATGGATGGGGGAAAGGGCTATTTATAGGCGGAGGGCTTAACCAGCAAACAGGCACAAGTCCTGGTCGCAATGGTTCACCCTTTCGGCCACTAAGAACCCATTCGACCGCAACTGCCCACCATTCGTGACTCTAGGCCACACGCCTTACAACCGCCTAACCGCATCCATAACCATCCGGCCAGCGACCCATAACTGCCTGGCCACTAACCGTCTCACTAGCAGGGCCAGCTGGCTCACTCGACCACCAGCTGGTCGGAGCTGATCGTTACTCCCTCCAGCTGACTGAGCTGGAGTCTGAGCTGACTGAGCTGGCTGAGCTGGTGTGTCACTGTCCAGCAGGGACGGTGAGCTCATTCCAGATAGTCTTTCCCATCCTTAACCCTTCTCTAGCATGGCCAGGGTTTGTAACCCATCCGTCTAGCTCATACGTGGACCATCACCCTTACGTTCAATCTCATATGACCAATTGTGTCCTATGGTCCAAGCTTCGGGCCTTAGATGAGTTTGGGGACGTTAAAACGGGTACTTGTTCTTCACAGTAACCTGGTTTGTACCTCGGTAGTCTATGCATAACTGGAAACTCCCATCTTTCTTTTTGACAAATAAGACCGGCGCTCCCAGGGGGAACTACTCGGCCTTATAAAGCCTTTCTCAAGCAGTTCCTCTAACTGCTTCTTATGCTCGTCCATATCAGCCGGAGCCATTCTATAACATGCCTTAGAGAGTGGTGCCGTACCTGGTTCCAGTTCGATGATGAATGGATCCGCCATATCATGTGGCAAGCCGGTCAAGGACTGGAACACATCCCCAAACTCCCTGGCAACAAGTAAGGTATCCATCTCGGCCTCCTTTCTCATTTTCGTGATGTTGATGGTGGCCAAGTACGCCTCGCACTCCAACGTCCCCTCATCCCTCTCAAACCGCACACGTGTCCGGTGGCAGACAAGAGTCGCCTTGTATCTCCCTAACCAGTCCATCCCCAAGATCACCTCATGATTCTTGAGTTCTATGACTATAAGGTCAATAGGCATTTCGGTTACTTTAACAAGGACCGAGACCTTACTTATCAGCCCCAGGGGAAGCATGACTTGACCACCAGCCGCATTCACTATGCTGCCTTCCATGGTGGTCTCCGTCATGAGGTTTCCCCCTAATACAAATTCCGGACCATATACTTAGGGTCCCTACACATTCCCAGAATGCTAAGGATTTCTACCCCCTATCATTATTCTAATGCAATGCATAGATTCTTCAAGACTAGGCTCGGGTCATAACGTACCAGTGATTGCATTGAAGGTACTGGCTTCCCCAGTATCCTTAGAAAGCTCGTAAACCCGTGGTGCCCTGGCTGGCCTTGCGGCTTGAGCCACAGGAGCTGCCCCACCAGGATTACTTCTCGGGTTTCCATGCCTACCCCCTTGCGAAATACCCGGTCTTACCGCAGTGATAGCAGGTCTTACCCGATTCACTGGTCATCCATTCTCTCAGCCTAGGTAAGTTCAAGACATCATGGTCCATCCTGCCGCACTTGGCACACGCACCCACTGCCCTCCAGCACTTTCCATAGTGCTTTTGGCCGCAACTGGGGCAATCGGATGGCCCGGGCCATCCTTCTCCTGGTCCCACTTTCTTTTGTGGCCACCAGGCTTATTTCCTTGGCTATTCTTTTCTTGGGCCTTCACCCGACTCTCCTCGTCCAGGATGACCTATAGCAAAGCAGCCCTCTCCAGAAATTCCGATACGGAAGCAAACTTCCAAACCGCACAGTGGACCCGGAGGTCAACCTTTAGTCCATGGAAAAACCGCTGGACCTGGGTAGTCTCCTCCTCAAACTCCCGTCCTACGTATTTATGTAGACGGTTAATTCCTCCTCATACTCCCGTACTGTTCTCCGGCCTTGGGTGAGTTCTAGGAATTTACTTTCCATCCGATCCCATGCCTTGGTTGGAAAGTACTTGCTGTTAAATTCCGTCTCAATTCCGCAAAAGATGTTAGCTTGTCCCCAGTGCGCTTATCCACAATAAGCCACCAGTTATGGGCATCCCTTTCCAGGAAATGGACTGTTATGTATTTCGTGTAGTCCTCAGGACATCGGGTCGAGCAGAAGTTCCGTACTAGACGGCTTCTCCACTCATCCGCTTCAACAGGATCTATGCCCCCTTTAAAGTGTTTAGTTCCCAAACGGGAAATGTGATCCAGTAGACTCAAATAGTCAACTCTACGGATCACACGAGATGGGTTTATTTCAACCACATCCTCGTCATCGACTCGCTGGGCCCCTTTCAGAACTCCGGTAGTCTCCTTCTCCGTGGACTGCCCCACGGTAGGATTCTCAGCTGGTGAGAGGGTCTGAGTCAGTGTGGTCATCTGAGTCATGACCTTTTTCAGGGCTGCCCACATCTCTTCCGTAGAAGGAGGTGTGGGTTGGTTCACACCATCAGCCCTGGTGTCCATGACAACATGGCCCCGGTCCGTGTTGGATGACTCGGCCATCTCCTCGTCTCCCACACGCTCGGTCCCATTGACTCCCATCCGGGTCTGAATGGTGGGGGAGGAAGTACCGTACCGGTTTCCCCATTCCCGACCACAGGTCAAGTCGGGTCATCAACCACTTGGTTGGAGGTTCCTACTCCTGCCGGAGTTGTCGTTAATGCAGTTCTCTAAGATTTCTTCCTCCTAGAGGATTTGGTTTTCTCACCCTACAAGTTCAGTGTATATTAGAATCATCTAATAACCTATTGAACCAAGGGAAACAAGAAAACTCTAACACTAGTCCTTCGGCGCCTGACGTGTGTGTGTGTACTATCCTATAACCTAACTGTCCTAGAATCAAGCATGCTCTGATACCAATTTGAAACACCCCGACCCGGATACTACGCCCCGAGACGGTCATTCCACTTCTTAGTCTCGGTGAGACTAAAGGCCCTATCCAACATCTTATGCAGAACTAAATGAGATAGATAAAAGGAAAACTCTTTATTGATAAAATAAGAATTCGATACAACATGCTAAAGTTTGCCCGAAGGGTTTACGTGGACCGATTTTATTCTATCCAGAACTCATAACACACACCACACATAATCAGGGGGCCGCCAGACCGTGCACCTAGGCTTGGTCCGTACTCGGACCAACCTCATGTTCTGAAAAGAGATAAGCATAACAGTATTCAGACTAGTCCGTAACCGAACTATGCATATGCTTCCCAGAACCCTTATACCCCGTTAGTATAGCCGAAAGCTATCATAACTTATCCCAAGACTTTCCCCAGTTGTACTTAGTTATTCAACCAACCGCCCCACTGACCAAGTAACAACTAGGTAGCCTTAGGGATAAACGGACGAACCGTTTATCTGGAGGAACCATCGGCCAATAACCGTGGCACTCCTTGACATGTATCATCCTTTCTGCCGACCGCGGAACTGCTCTGGTTTTAACACAACCGGACCACTTGTATTGACCGTAGAGGTTCGATCACCCATGGACATGTTCCAACACGTCTATGGGATGCCAACACTCACACCGGTTCTTTGAGTCCTAGTTGGAATCCCGCCGTGAAGGCTTATTGACCCAGAGGGTGCAATTCCCTGAACGGTGGTGATGGTTCACAGGCCATGCCTGTTCATCCATGTGAATCGTACATTTGCACCTTTCCGTGCTTGGCAGTGTCTCACGGGTCGATGAAAGCATGTCGAGTTCTTCATCCTTCGGCATCGGACTTAAGCCCGGTCGGTGGAACTGTTCAGGCACTCTACCGGATCCGGCTACAAGCCTGGGTCCGATCGCATTACACGCCCCAACCTTACTACTCCGACCCACTCGGTCCAATATTAGGATACATGAACCGCATCCTTAGTCAGACCACACGCGTGTCTGGTCCAAGACCATTGGATCACGCACGAGATCCTAACCATCAGTCGAGGCCTTCATTAGCCATTAGGCACACAGCCGGATCTTAAGGAGGATCACACGGCAATTCTGATCTATCATCCAGATCATTGCTGATCCGGATGAGTTTCCTAGGCAACCATCGTAATTCTGGGTAGTATCCGTACATGGCACCCGTTCATACTATGCATGGCCGATGGGTCCTTTATGGATTCTTCTAGATCAGCCCTTAGTCCAGATCCGGCGCATAACGCGACCCGGCCCTCACTACCATTCGCTTGTACCTATCGGTGACATTACTCAAACAAAGCCCAGAATAACTGCTTTCTCATGAGTCTGGCCGAATCCATAGACATCATGGATCAGCCGTACGAAAAGAGTAGAGAGGGAGAACAGACAAAGGGTAGTGAGACACGGCTCAGTCACTCCGGTTCCGGGATTTCAACGTTTGCCACCGGTGATCCTGGACCACGGTTAGACACGGGTTAGTCAAGACATACCTTTGAGACATGATCAGGGTCTACAGTGTCCGGTTATCGGCTCGACTTCCTCATGGTCTCCCACAGCTTTGACTACCCTCAACAACTCTATCCCACCAGTGTAGAGCGTCATCTCCCATATAATAAGTAGCCAAGTCCAACCGGAACTCTTCTGGACACCTCAAATGATCTAGGTTGCGGTTCAACATCCTCCTCCAACTGTCTGCGGCGGCAGCATTCACAGCTCCAGTAAACTAACCCATCTCCCGCATCTGTTTCATCATCTCCTAATATGTGGGTCCCTCTCTGACTCTGGCCGGTGGTGGTGGTGGGGGCGGAAGATCGACACCATGAGCATTACCCGCTGGTGCCGGTGGTGGTGGCGGTGCATGTGGAGCGGCGGCAGCTACTTACTCAGCCTGAAGAGCGAACTGGCGAGCAATCTCCTGAGCGGTTATCCGAGCAGTCTCATGGGCAATGCGCTGCACTGCCTCCTAAGCAGCTTGCCTGGCTGCCTCCTGTGCAACCTGCCTGACTGCATCCTCATTGACTTGCTGCTGAACGACGGGCTGATTAACATCAACCTGGCTATTCTGCGCTGTTTCTTCACGATCATTGACCCGAACTCGGGGGCGACCTCTCTTCGGTGGCATCTGAAACAAGGAAAAAGAAGATGATTAAACTTCTATTGGAACTAAGATTAACAAATAATATATTAGTACGAGACATAATGGGTCCTATATATATTTTTAAAATCCCCGAGACCCAGAATATAATTGAAAAACTGTTGAAAACGGAATTTGTAAAAAAAATTTCTATTACCGTCTCCCGGGTCAGAACGGGGATGACAAACCCGCTCTGATACCAAAATGTAACACCCGTCTCATCCTCACTCGAGAACAGCGTGCCACTAAACACATCTCATAACGCAAATACTCCAATTTAATAAATACGACTTGATTTCCGGAAATCCTTAAATAAATCCATAACTGAAATATTTTGAATAAATCATAAAACCAATGCCTAAAAACAAAATACGAAGAAAAAGTAAAAATCCAAAAATAGCACCAGATCCGATACACATCTACAACTCGTCCGTCTCACCTGAAAAACAAAGGAAAAAGGGTGAGTAATAGGGGAGTCACTCAGTGAGGTTGGGGATGCTAATCACAAAAAACGCAGTTCTGATCATAGCACTCCAAAAACAGTAACAATACTAAACATGAGTAAACACGGCCCCTAAAGTACCCAAACAACAAACAACAGTCCTATTAACGGCTCCAGTGACCACCAACACCCCCCCCCCCCCGAAGAGGACAATATGGAATCAGTGTCCAGCGGTACCACCCGAAGGCGATTTATCGATCTCTAATTGATGAGGCCGTAGAACCAGCACCTACCCAAGATGCCCATGTTCCCATCGTTCGACAAGGCCCACACACACGGCCCGGAACCAAGGTACTAAGGGAGCTATTCAATAAAGCTGTGGAACAACTCTTAGCTACATAAGGCCATGAAGACAACACGATCAACATGCAACATCTGGCCCACGACCCAACCCAAGCTCCAAGTCAAGACTAGCCACTTGAGGTTAATTACAGACAAGACAACCAGGCCGGACCAGAACAAGGACGTGAGCCTTCCATGGGGCCAACCAGACCACTGGACTTCATTCAGGAAGGTCAAGGCCGGATCATCTTCACCATGGAGCCCACCTAAGGCCCATCAGTGATAACCCCAAGACCAACACGGCCAACACTCGCATTTTAACCCAAAAGGTAAGGATTTAATTCCTACTTTCCTATTTCGGCTAATGAATCTTATTGCTTGCAGGTTAAGTCTCGCATATCTAGTTTTAATTTCAATTTCCTTTTTCTAGTCATTTTGAATATTGTATTTGCTTCAAGTCTCCTAGAAAGGCAAAGCTGTTCGGACCCCTGTATTAAGGTCCCCTCTTATAGCCGTGTATTTTTAACCTAGTATCAATAAAATCTCGACTTCTCTTAGCAAACAAAAACCTTGTTCTTGCTAAAGTATCGGCGGCCATGGAGAGATTCCAAAGCCCCAAGTCGTGTCTTATCAAAGTTCTTTCACCAACTTTGTGGCGACCTTCATACGACCAGTTGCAAGGTTCCATTCATCCATCTACAACCATCCTGAAGGCCGACCGAGAGAGTCATATGAACAGCGGTTTGTCACCATCCCTAGCTGGCCTACATCATCTGGTATCAGAGAGAGCTCAAGGCTCCGGAATCAGGTTGATCGATTCCCCTTGTCTTTAAAATTCATTTCTTTTAGTTTTCGTTTCCATACAAAAAAAAATAAGAATTTTACTTCATTGTTGCCTGATAGACCGATTAAACTAGGTTGCTAGCTATTTGGACTCTAGCTAGAATAGTTTACATGAATCTGTGAACTTCTGCCTCTGTCATAGCCGCTTAGACCTTTTACACTCGAGCTAGGGTTTCTTTGTATTAGGACTTTCCATAATCATTGTTTCTCTATTTTTTTAAAAAAAAGAATATTTCCTGTTTGCATCTTTCCTTTTTCGGTTGATCTTTGCCTTCTTCATTTATTCATATTTTCCATTTTGTTTGGTAACTGAATATTGCTTTGAGTCGGTTTTAAACATTTGATTTTTTTTTCTACTTGTCGATAAACCTTTGATAGAAACCAATAAGCAGTTGATCTTTGAAGGTTGTTTTTCAGGATTCCATGGGGAGCACAAGTGACGACGCCTTAGCGCAGATCTTAGCCAACCTCCAGACCATGCAAGAACGCTTGGATCGCCTTGAACAACGCCGAGCCGAAGAAGAGGATACCTCGGACACACAGAGTACCTGCGAACGTACACAGGATATCCGACCACCACCAGCACCTGACCAATCCAGGAACGGCTATATGTGTGACCATCACCGTACTGGGAACGATCGGGCCAGGCATCGGGAGCCTGAGGAAGATCTACTGTGGCAAGGTAAGGATCTTAAACTAACGCCTCCTACTTTTGTAGGAAAGATCAACCCAGAGGCGTACTTGGATTAGGAGAGGCGTATGGAGTATATCTTCGAGTACTACAACTACCCTGATGCCCGAAAGATGACCCTAGCAGCGGCCCAACTCACCGATAATGCGTTGGCCTGGTGGGGTCGAGAGGTGGCCGAACAGAGGAGACGGCACCTTCACCCAATCACCTCATGGGTGGACATGAGTTTCCACCTCCGAAAGAGGTACATGCCTGTTTCTTTCCACAGGGATCTCCAGAAAAGGTTCCGGAAGCTGAGCCAAAGAAGCCGTTCCGTGGAGGAGTACTTTGAAGAGTTTGAAACTCTTCAGAACCGGCTGGAGGTTAACGACTCGGGCGAGACTCTTATGGCCCAGTTCCTGGACGGGCTACAAGGCCGCATCATCCGTAAGGTGGAAAGGCAGACTTACAATGAGCTAGACGAATTGCTACACATGGCTATCCAAGCGGAGCAACACATCAAATGCACAGGGGTCACTATGAATCAGACCAAACCAAGCTGGAACTCGCAGCCACCAAGGAATTTTGACAAATGTAAGATAGCCGTTGTGGATGACCGGGCTAAGAAGTCCAACCCGGGAGCACCAAAACCTGCGGCCACGCCAGGTAAGTTTCCTAACACGAGATCCCGAGACATTACCTGTTTCAAATGTCAGGGAAAAGGACATTATGCGAGGGAATGCCCGAACCAGAGGGTCATGGTGATCCGAGACAATGGAGAATAAGAGTCGGAAGATGAAGCACCACCGGAACAGACCGAATCCGAGGAAGAAGTGACGGATTACCCCGAGGTAGGTGAGATATTGGTGATCCGACGAGACCTTAGTGCCCTCTACGACCCGGAAACCATTCAAAGGGAAAACATCTTCCACACATGATGTAGCATAAAGGCCAAGGTATGTAGCCTTATCATAGATGGTGGTTCGTGTACTAACATGGCAAGCAAGTACCTTGTGGAAAAGCTAGGGCTAAAGACGACCAAGCACCCGAGGCCGTACCGTCTGAGGTGGCTGAACGACGAGACCGAGCTTAGGATCGCGGAACAAGTGGTCGTTCCATTCAGCATCGGCAAATACCAAGATCAGGTGACATGCGACGTGGTGCCTATGCAAGCCGGGCACCTCCTGCTGGGAAGGCCTTGGAAATTCGATAAGGAGACACTGCACAACGGACGGACCAATTTATATTCCTTCACTCACAACAACCGCAAACATAACCTAGCCCCCCTCACCCCAACCGAAGTCCACGAGATGCAGCGAGCCATGGAAAAAGGAGGCCAGGTAAGTAAGACTAACCTCTATATTACACCAAGTTCGGTCCTTAAAACTTTGGATCATCATGGGCAGGTGTTACTCATGATCTTTCGAGAAAGTTTGTTTTTAGGGGATGAGAACAAGGAGCTTCCAGCCGAGATGCTTAAGCTTCTGGACGATTTCAAGGATGTTTTTCCAGAGGAGATTCCAGCTGGACTACCACCAGTTCGAGGTATCGAACATCAGATTGACCTCATTCCTGGAGCCCCGTTGCCACACCGACCCGTGTACCGTGTCAATCCGGAAGAGGCTAAGGAGTTAGAAAGCCAAGTTCAAGACCTTATGACCAAAGGTTACATCCGTAAGAGCCTTAGTCCTTGTGCGGTACCAGTCCTGCTTGTGCCCAAGAAGGACGGAACATGGTGTATGTGCGTAGATTGTCGAGTCATCAACAACATCACCATCAAGTACCGGCACCCAATTCCGAGACTGGACGACATGTTAGATGAGCTTAGCGGTTCAACCATCTTTTCCAAAATCGATCTGAAGAGTGGATACCGCCAAGTGAGGATGAAGGAAGAAAACGAGTGGAAGACTGCCTTCAAAACCAAGAGGGGTCTTTACGAATGGCTAGTTATGCCTTTTGGACTAACCAACGCACTGTCAACCTTCATGCGTCTCATGAACCACGTCCTCAGGTCTTACATCTGTAAGTTTGTCGTGGTATACTTTTACGATATCCTTGTTTATAGCCATAGCCTAGACGAACATCTTATGAATCTGGAACAAGTCTTAGAAATGCTTAGGTTGGAAAGACTGTATGCAAATCTTAAGAAATGTGTGTTTTGCACTGATCAGCTGGTTTTCCTAGGATTTGTTGTAAGTTCAAAGGGGTTTAAAGTAGATGAGGAGAAGATTAAAGCCATCCAAGAATGGCCCACACCATCTACGATCAGCCATGTCAGGAGTTTCCATGGACTGGCTAGTTTCTACCGACGGTTCGTGAAAGACTTCAGCACCGTCGCCGCGCCATTGACTTCAGAGATCAAGATGAAACCACCTTTGCCTGGGGGCCAGCTCAGGAGACCGCCTTCCAATAGCTCAAAGCGAGCCTCACACACGCTCCGGTATTAGTACTACCTGACTTTGACAAAATGTTTGAAATTGAGTGTTATGCAACAGGAACAGGGATTGGTGCGGTATTGACTCAAGGAGGCTGACCCGTGGGCTACTTCAGTGAGAAGCTAAGTGGAGCCTCTGTTAATTACCCCACCTACGACAAGGAACTCTTCGCCCTGGTACGATAGCTGGAGACTTGGCAACATTACCTCCTATCCAAGGAGTTCATCATTCACACTGATCACGAGACTCTCAACCATTTACGGGGCCAAACCACACTCAAGAAAAGGCATGCCAGATGATTAGAGTTTGTGGAAACATTTCCGTACGTGATCAAGTACAAGAAGGGAAAGGAGAATGTAGCTGCGGATGCACTGTCCCGAAGATATACCCTGATCTCTACCATTGAGGCCAAGGTCATGGGGTTCGAGCATATCAAGGACCTTTACTCAACCGACCCGGACTTCCAGGACAATTACAAGGAGACCACCAAAGCCGCGTTTGGGCCTTACTATCAACATGATGGGTTCCTGTTTCGAGATAAATGGCTTTGTATTCCCCAAGGATCCATGCGCGAGTTGATCGCCCGAGAGGCCCATGGAGGAGGCCTAATGAGACATTTCGGCCGAAATAAGACACTGAGCATTCTAACCGAGCATTTCCACTGGCCCCACATGAAGCGAGACGTGGAGAGACTATGTGCCAAATGCATCACTTGCCTTAAGGCAAAATCCAGGTTACATCCACATGGTTTATACATGCCTTTACCTATCCCTAACACCCCCTGGATAGACATTTCCATGGACTTTGTGCTGGGCTTGCCCAAGATCAAACAAAAAGATTCCATTTTTGTTGTAGTTGACAGGTTCTCCAAGATGGCACACTTCATACCATGCAGCAAATCCAACGAGGCAACCCAGACAGCCGATCTATTCTTCAAAGAGGTGGTCCGTTTGCATGGCATTCCGAGAACCATTGTTTCAGACCATGACACAAAATTCCTCAGCCATTTCTGGAAAACATTGTGGAAGAAACTTGGAACCAAGCTCCTCTTTTCCACTACCTGCCATCCCCAGACCGATGGTCAAACCGAGGTAGTAAACCGGACATTCTCAACCTTATTGAGAGCTTCTCAACCTTATTGAGATCTACGGTCGGTAAGAATTTAAGGAACTGGTTGAGTTGTTTGCCATTCATCGAATTTGCTTATAACCATGCCACCCACTCTGCTACTAACCATTCTCCCTTTGAAGTAGTATACGGATTTAATCCTCTGACGCCTCTAGATCTCACGACTCTACCTCAAGCAATCTATTCAAGTACATATGGAGACACCAAGGCCGACTTTGTCAAGAAGCTACACCAGAAGGTCAAGGAAAATATAGAGAAGAAAACCGAGAAGTACAGACAACAAGCCAACAAAGAACGGAAGGGAATCACCTTTGAGCATGGCGATTGGGTGTGGCTACATATGCGACACGACCATTTCCCTAATCAGCGAAAGTCCAAGCTTGCACCCCGCAGTGATGGCCTTTTTAATGTCTTGGAAAAGATCAATGACAACGCCTACAAGCTGGAACTGCAAGGCGAGTTAGTTATTTCTCCAACTTTCAATATTACTGACTTAGTTAATTTCCATGCAGACGAATCTATTCTGAGGACAGAACCTTTTCAAAAGGGATAGGATGATGAGGCCGTAGAACCAGCACCTAACCAAGATGGCCAAGTTCCCATCGTCCGACAAGGCCCACACACACGGTCCGGAACCAAGTTACTAAGGGAGCAATTCAATAAAGCCGTGGAACAACTCTTAGCTACACAAGGCCATGAAGACAACACGATCAACATGCAATATCTGGCCTACGACCCAACCCAAGCTCCAAGTCAAGACCAGCCGCTTGAGGTTAATCACGGACAAGACAACCACGCCGGACCAGAACAAGGACGCGAGCCTTCAATTGGGCCAACCAGACCACTGGACTTCATTCAGGAAGGTCAGGGACGGATCATCTTCACCATTGAGCCCACCTAAGGCCCATCAGTGACAACCCCAAGACCAACACGGCCAACACTCGCGTTTTAACCAAAAAGGTAAGGATTTAATTCCTACTTTCCTATTTCGGCTAATGAATCTTATGTCTTGCAGGTTAAGTCAAGCATATCTAGTTTTAATTTCTATTTCCTTTGTCTAGTCATTTCGAATATTGTATTTGCTTCAAGTCTCCTAGAAGGGCAAAGCTGTTCGGATACCTTTATTAAAGTCCACTCTCACTGCCGTGTATTTTTAACCTAGTATCAATAAAATCTAGCACTTCTCTTAGCAAACAAAAACCTTGTTCTTGCTTAAGTATCGGCGGCCAAGGAGAGATTCCAAAGCCTCAAATCGTGTCTTATCAAACTTCTTTCACCAACTTTGTGGCGACCTTCGCTCTCCCCCCCCCCCCCCTAATCGATTCCATCATCCATTCGATCAACCTCTGCAAAGAGAGTCATACGACCAGTTGCAAGGTTCCATTCATCCATCTTCAACCATCCTTAAGGCCGACCGAGAGAGTCATACGACCAGCGGTTTGTCACCATCCCTATCCGGCCTACATCACTAATGGTACTGGAAAACAGATCGACTAAGCTGCCAGCACCACTACGCACACAACACGTGACGCAAGTACATAAGTCACGTATCTGTACCCCGCAATCCTATCGTCTAACAACTTGACTAACTATATAAATAAACATGTTTAAAAAAACAATTAACATTTGAATGCACATACAATGGTTGAATCATCTATAATCCTAAGTCCAATTTACAAGAAAAAATACCTAGACTCGATCATAGAAAACATATCACATTTAATATTTGATTCCATCTAAGGCTTCCAAGAAGGAAGTACGGAACTCTGCGGAAAGCCCTCACCTTACCAAAAATGGAGGTTAACTGTGGCTTCTGAACTCTGGATGTTAAAACGGATGCTAAATCTGAGATCAGCACGAAAAATCGAGTGACAACGGCTTTCGAATGGCTTTCGAACGGCGAAAAACGGTTAATTGGTTAAACTGGTCAAACTCAATGGTCAACAGTCAACGGTCAAACCAGTCAGAGTCAACAGTCAGACCGGTCAACAGTCAAACCGGACTCAAACCGAACAAACCCGGACAAAAATGGCCTCAGAATCAAACTGGACCTAAACCGGACCAAACCCAGCGAGTCAGCGGAGAGTCATGGCGGCGAAGGCGACGGCGACGGCGAGCGCGTGAGATACACGTGCGATCTTCTGACGATACGTGTGGCCGCGTCCAGAGGCGAATCTGGCTGATTTTTGGCTCTAAAGCTTTGTTTGGTCGTCCTGAATCCGATGGTGGCCTTGGATTTGTGAGATTCCCAACGATTAGAAAGTTAACGATGATTTACTGATCGGCTGAAGGAAAAATCAACCGAAACTGGTTTTCGAGATTACCTTTGACTCAGAACTGGTGAAGGGCTGGACGAACTAGGAGATTGATGAGGCAGAACGATTTTAACACTTTTGGAAGATTCGATTTCTGTAGAGTTTTGACACTATTAGGTTATCTGTAGAAAAAGATAAAGAAAGCAAAGTCTATTTATATAGGAAAGTACCTAGGGTTTCTTGCTGAGATATTGGGCTTAGATGAGCCTTCGAAACTGGGTCTTTACAAATAAGTAAAAAAAAAGTGAAAAAACTCATGAACATGTTTACAAAATTCATAAGACCATATGATTCCTCTTTTACACTTGAATTCAACAATCATGCCTAAAAACAAATAAAAAGAGTGATAAGGCAATTGACAATTAGCTTGCAGCACAAATTTAGAATTTTCACACAAAGCAATTTACCGAACCAAGAATACCTTCATACTCTATTGTAAAAGAATATGAAATAACAGATGTAACTAAATCTTACCTCTTATGAGTTTTAAAATATGGACAGTGGAACAACACATTTATTATACTCTATACAATGGTGCAAAAGAATCCCAAAATCATATCTTATTTAAAAAAATTCTTAATCTGTGTGTAAAAATCAAAATATCAATGTGAACAACCCTGAAAGATAAAATTCTTGAAGAATTGATGATATCGAAAATGTGTTCCCAAGAACTGTAGCTATATCAAATATGTGTTGCCAGAGAAAGTGTTGGACATTGGAGACACATTAATTATTCACAATAATCATAAATCATGTTTTATTGGTGATGCTCAATTCCCTGAAGCGAATCTGACATATTATATGGAAAGTAAAAGACCACATGAATAACATTGGTTGAGGAAATGTTATAAATGATCATAGATGTGAATGTATATATGAATATTGTCAATGTTAAGATTGAGACATAAGAGTTTCTTTTAAAGAACTCATATTCTCACCAAAAGGTGAGAAATTAAAATGATAATAAACAAAACATATTTCTATCATCTAAAGATGAAAGTAAATAATGTGAGTACAATACAAAATAGTATACAGAATATTGAAAGATCCAGAAGAGTATATATATAAAATGCCTATGTAAATACAATTAAGAAATCTTACATCCACAGTAAGTGGACCATTCAAAAGGTTAGATTAAATTTGCGCTTAAAGTGGGATTTATTAGTTATCTTTAAAGTATATGAAATACTTGGTGCATTATATTCTGTAAGTCTCAAACATAGAAAGATCTAAGATGGAATACATAACCCAAATAGGGTATGTTATTGATTCTAAAATGAGACTCACAGTACAAAAAAACTCGCTCATAGCCACGACTTAGCTACAAAACTTTTTGTGACTACAATTTATAGCCACAACTATTCACAACCTAGCGACAAAATTTAAAATAATAAAATCATAACCATGGCGGGTTATTTGTAGCTTCATAGCTACAAAAATGTTTTTGTGGCTATTCGCAGATACATTAGCTACCATTAGCAATGAACTGTTCGTGGATATGAATATACACAGATAGCTACGAAACATTCATAGATACTTAGCCACAATGTAATTTGTGGCCATTGGAAAAAGGAAATAGCCACGATCGAATACAACAATCTGTTGTGGAAAATATCATCCGCTATTAGCAACATTAAAATCATAGAAAATATAGTAAAAACAAAGCTTTTTAGTTAATTGTAGCTATTTCTATGACTCTTGTTGTGACTATCTGTTACCAAGTTTACATACATTTATAGTTACGTTTAGCCACATATATGTCGTAGAAATAGTCAGCTACGGTATGATTTGTGGCTTTTTATAGCTAAGGTAAATAAATCATATCATGCGTTGATAATTTTTTCAACAATGGTGTAATTATATATTCTCTGCACATGGTCTCGTCGTGAGAATATATTCGGTGTAGCCATGGTAGTCGTCGTGGCTATCCGTAGTAACCAAGATTTTTTTTATCTAGCTACAAATCATGTCATGGCTATCGAGGCTATATAAGATATTTTTGACCAAAAATTCACGTGTTGAATAATTGGTGAGAGTAACTATTTCATATTCACTACTGCCATATGACCATTGCAGAGAGTAATTACTTAATATTCGCTGCCAAAGGACAATTACAATCACATCTATTTGGCTATCCATAGCTGAGAAAAATTATAAAAGCCTACCGAACTCAAAATTTTTGGAGAAGAGGTGAAAAAAAAATTATAAAGGAACTAGAGATTCTTTTAACTTGAGAGAATGGATGGATAAGCGTTTGAAATGTTCTGATCACAGTGTTTGTGAGAAATTTATTGAGGGATTAAACACTTTTATTTCTTTTACTTGTAAACAAGTTTCTTATTTATAGCGTGAGAAGTTGTTATGTCCGTGCAAGAAGTATAAGAATCAAATGCATCACCATGCTGATACTGTGACGACTCATGTAATGATGAAAAGCTTTACGGAAAATTATTGTGTGTGGGAGTATCACAGAGAAAATTGTCAATACGACGGTGGAGTATTGACAAACCATCAAGTTGTGGGGCACGAACCATGGAGTTACTTTTCCAATACTCAAGTTTCAGCTGATCAATTTCATGAATCCAATGTCGATTTCAACATGTCACCTGATGGTGTCCAGGATTTTGAAGAACCCATTTGCGAGGAAAGCCATAATACCAATGTCGAGGCCTTGGAAGTGGCAAATCAACTTCGATGGGTGTTCTGACGGAATTTCTCAATTGTATCTAGTCTCGAAGGCGATGAGCTGGAATAACAATTTCTATCTTCAGAGGAATGTTTTTAAGATATTACTCAAACCTTCAAATATGTTCTTTCGAAGCCTAATATTGCACCTACATAGTATTATGAGACGAAAAAGTTGACACGGTCTCTAGGATTACCATATCATAAGATTTATGTGTGTGAGGATAATTGTATGCTATTTTCGAAGGAAGAAGATCTTGAGTTGTTACAATGCCGACTTTGTGGAAAAAATTGGTACGAGCCAAACGTGGATCGATCAGGGAAGAAGATACCAGAGCAAAGGAATTGAAAGAAAATATTGCATTGAGACTTTGCAATCTCGAGAAATTCTTTCCTCCGACATTTTTTATGTGATGGAACATCTGCATGTGCATCTCCCAGATGAAGTTGCTTTAGGCGGTCCGGTCCAGTATAGGTGGATGTACCCATTCGAACGATACATGTATCACTTGGAAAAAAGGTTAAAAAAGCCCGGCTCGGAGGATCCATAGTAGCTCAGTGTGTGGACTAAAAGATTTCCTATGTTACATACAATTATGCTGCACCTTATGAAGTTTCTGACCCCGAGGAAGATGTCCGCGAAATTCGATTCACCTACAATTATCCTGATGTTTCTATCATGTTCTAGAAAATTGGAAGAATTAGTGGCAAATCAGCAAGGGAATGGTTAAATGATGAGGATTATAATGTGCTTCAGACATTTTTATGGCTGAACTGTGAAGCATCTGAACTGTATGAAAGGTATGTTATGTTTTTTGTATTTAGTAATTACATACATGCTAATATATATAGTTAACAACCAATGATTTATATATGCAGGATATTTGAAGAATATATGACGCTTAACATCCCAAACATTACTTCGGACACAATGACCAGAGCAAAAGAAGAAATTTTTGCAGCATGGTGTAAAGACTATGCAAGTACTCAAATTTAAATACACATATATCATAAACATGTTTTCTCTCATTTATTAATTGATACATTTGTGCATATTAACAACGCTAACGAGTCAAATTAATTTCCATTGTGGTTGCAAGAATTTGGACAATGTCCAAAACATCAATTCATATCATGGCCTATGTATTATTCAAGGGGATATCATTACCATATACAAAGTCATGGACAAAATAAGAAGACAATGAATTATGGTGTTTTGTGCATGGAACTGTTGAGAGTGAGTATTGTTGGACAAATCGAGGAGATATTCATGATAAAGTATCCCAGTGTTGTTGGGCTAAAAGCCATGATTTTCAAATGTCACAAGTTTAATACCGCTCAAGGAATGCGAAGACATCTATCTGGTATTGGTGATGTTTGCCCGCAAATGCAATACAACAAGTATGATCCTTTTATATTACCAGAGCAATGTGACCAAGTATGTTATATTCCTTATCCTTGATTACGACCAACCAGAGAAGAATAATGGACAACAACAAACGATATGCCGAGAGGATTTTGTCAAACTCATGACATTTCTCAGATTGTAGTACAAAATCACAATGGTGGCCATGTGATACCAGCTATAAATACCATTCGAGTCGAATCACATGCATTCTAAGATGCTTCGGATTATGAGTCCATACCGATGATTAATCCAGATGATGAATATGTTTCTAGCAATAATGAAGATGATCAATTTAGTGAATATTCAGATTCATATTCATATTCATATTCATATTCAGAATGATAATATTGTATAATTCACTCTTTGTAACAAAAAAATATTATATAAAATTATTTTATCATTTTGAATAATACAATTTTTTTTTGCTTTTATAAAATACTATAATCTAAATTTGTATTAAAATTGAGATATGAATTAAACACATCGTAATAATATAAAATTGGATCTAAGTATAATCACTAGTAGCAATGAATAGCCACAAATTGCCACACACTCTTACGTATAGCCATGAGTAACCACACACTCTTTCGTGGCTATATATAAATCAAATTTTAACCACAAAAATTTGGATTCACAGCATAATTTTCGCATAACTTAGAATGAAAATTTGGTTCGCGGCAATAATATTATGCGGCTCTTAATTGAGCTTATGCGGCTCTTAATTTCAATAAACCTTTGACGAAAATCTCTTCGTTTACTCTGTAACCCTTCTTCTCTCTCACTCATCTCTCTTCTCTCACTCGACTCTCTTCCTTCTCTGTCAATTCTCTCTTGTTTCCATTGATTCTCTCTTGTTTTCTTCGATTCTCTCTTCTTCGATTCCTTCAATTCTCTCTTTTTTCCCTTCCATTCTCTCCTTCTGTTCTCTCTTTTGTTCCTTCAATTCTCTCCATCGGTTCATTCAGAGACACTTTCGATTTCATCGACAATAGTTTCCACCGAAACCTCTCAGTTCTCTCTTGCAAATCCACCAATGTTGACATTAAGTTTGTCTCGCTTTCATTTTACTTGTAGATCTATAGATCCCAAAATCTTAATCCATCGCTTTCTCTGCATGTGACTGAAAATTTCTTCTCATTTGCAGATGAATCTCATAGCCGGCACGTGTTCATCAGGGAGATCTAGCCAGAGGCGTCAAGCTCGTCTTCCTCCTAGATTTACGGGACCAGATACTTCCAGTACTTCTCGTCATCGACTTCCTAGCTTAGCCGCCGTTATAAATGCGCCAGAAAGATGTAACATGCCGCTTCTGCATCCACAAAGGTTAAATGGAGTGTTATATTAAGTGTTACTCAAAAAAAAATTCTCACAATTTTCTTTTAACTCATACGAAATCCATCTGTTTTTCTCAATTTTCTTTCAAAAGTTGGATTCATTGACTTGTTACAAATTTTCTATAAAATCGATTGTTAGTACTTGCTTTCTATGTATAGACTGTTAAGGTTTTCTTAATTTTCAAATCGAAAATAAACACAATATGCTAAGACATTAATCGTATTGTCCACCACAATTTTAAGGCTAGTAGTACTTTCTTTCTTTGTATATTCTATACACATGCATGGTTCTACACGCACGCATGGTTTGGCTTTAGTAGTACTTTATTGCTTTCTTTGTATCTTCAAAAGATGATTAATCTACTCATGTTTCTTTCTCGTAGGTTTGGCATTGACAACTGCGACCCGAAAGATGTAGTGGCAGCGTATCAATCCAACTTTTGGAGTCCATGGTGGAACTTTGGAATGGTTCCAGAGGAGAAGAAGGATGCATGGTGGAATAGTTTTGTGGTAAAGTTTATGTTTTGCTTTGATTTTTAGTTAACATTATCAATATATAGATGATGACATAATTAATTTGCTAGTTTTGTGGTAAAGTTTATATTTTACTTTGTTTTATGGTTAACTTTTAAAGTTCTATTTGTTATTGTTGCAGAAAAAAGTATTGTTGGGATCATGTGCACCATGATATGGTTCATACTCGTTGGGAAGCGATTCTAAAAAGTTCAATCCGAGACCTTGTGAGCAAGAGGAAGCGATCTGGACAGAAGCCAGATTACATTGGCCTGGCAGACTGGAACACTATGCTTGATATGTGGGAGGAGGAGACACACCAAAAGAATAGCAAAACAAATTCAGAGAATACTTCCTCAAATCCAGATGGCTACGGCTTTCACCGTCATACTTCAGAATCAAAAAGTCACAGCCGAATTGCGTATGAGATGGTTAGTGTCATATTTCTTTTAGTTTAATACTTATGAGATGGTTAGTGATCATTACTTATGAGATGGTTAGTGATCATTGCTTATGAGATGGTTAGTTGCTTATAAGATGGTTAGGGGTGGTGTTGGATCCCGAACTCCTGGTTTGGGCCCCACGGGCTCCACGGGACACACCATGTCACATGGACACATCACTATAAAAAGGTCAACAGTCAACGAACATCAAAGCCGAGCTCTAAGCTTAGTGGCTAGCAAGAGAGTCCGATTCAAGAAATAGAGCAAGGACACGAAAGACAATAAAAACAAGCTTGAGGGTTAGGAATGGGGAGCTCGCATAAGTAAGCGAAGAGCAATGAAAAGCGAAGACCCGGATAGCTCGATAACTTCAAAAATGAAGCATTACTACATTTATCACAAGAGCGAAACAGACGCATTTAAAGAGAATAATTGTAATAATTTAGCGAATTAAATGTAAATATTTCTACAAATTAAGTGGCTAATGCATTGTGAAAGGGGCTCTCTTTTCTCGATTGTTAGGACAAAAATGCAATATCAATATACACTGTCTATTATTCATAGCTAAAACTCTTATGAGTAAAATTCTTATATACTTATTTCTTCTGTATTTCATTAGCTAAAATACCCCTGGACCATTATAAATATACGGTGTGAAATTCATCATCCATATTTTGGCACTTTGAGGGGAATTGTTGCTTTTTGAATTGTCTATTTCTCGGGAGTTTCATAATCCATTGACCAGCAGTCGCAAATACTTGCAGCCCTCCAGAAATAATCGAAAGATAATGCAGATTTGGTGACTAAATTTGGCGAAGTGGAGAAGAGTTTAACCGATCCCCAAACCAAGCAAGCAGTTCTTGCGGCCGGCCAAAACACTGTATCAACTCGAATTGATACATTGTATACAGGAAGCACCCTGAGGGTGGCATCTAGGAGACATGATTCACAAGCTTCAGCGGTATCTGTGCCCACAGGTGATTAAGGTAACAACGAGGGAAATCGAGTCGATGTGGATCATCTGGAGGAACCAGTACATCTTCTTGTGGATGGTGAAGACGGAAAAAAACCATGGGAGGAATGCGAAAAAGTTCGACTCAAAATGATGGAGATGAAATCAAAGTTTCATCAGGCAATTAGCTTGGCACCCGAGATCGACATATTGATTGAGGAGGCAAGGCAGACACCTCTCATTTCGCAGATTGCAAATCTTCGAATAAAAGATTCCCGGAAGGTTAACTTGCCGACCAACGACGGAAAGGGCGATCCAAAGAATCACTTGGCGGCCTTCCAAATCGCTTTTGGATGGATCAATCTGGAAAAGCATGAGGAAGATGCAGGCTACTGTAAACGTTTCTGAGAAAATCTTTCCGGGGCAGCCCTGCAATGGTTTACTCAACTAGAGCCAGGAATGATTGGAAGCTTTAACGAGCTCTCAACCGTCTTTCTCAAACAGTACTTAATGTTCATGGAGAAGGGGATTTCCAACACCGATCTCTGGAACATCACGCAAGGCCCGAATGAGCCACTGTGGCGTTGTATAGCAAAATTCAAAGACATCATGTCGCAAATTCCCGGAATACCTCAGAGCGCGGCAATAACAAGACTAAGGAAAGGCTTGTGGCATGAGTTAAGATTTCGCGAAAATTTAATCCTAAATAGTCTGGTGATGATACAAGATGCTCTATTCCGATCTGGAAGTTGGATCGAAGCCGAAGAGGAAAAATTGAGTCTTGGGAAGAAGTATCACCCAGAGAAGCAGATTACATGAACTCCCCCTCGAGAGACAGTGCAAAAGGAGGAAAACGATCCAAAGAGATTTAGCCCACACCAGCGTACTAATAGCATGGAAAATTCTCTCCCAGGCGAGCAAAATAGCTGCCCACTTGGATGTGTGACAAAAAAGCCATTTGTGAAATACATAGGACCAATAGCCACACAATAAAGGATTGCAATATCTTAAGAAGACATCTTACCGACCTATGGGGGCCAGGAGACCTCACCAGTTTTAATTTCGAAAAATTTGTGAAATCATTCTTTGAAGATAAACCACATATCGAAGGATCCCAGCCTAATACGGTAAAATTAAAGATATTCAAGTTCGAAAGATCTGAATCTCCAAAGAAAAAAATCAACAAAATTATAGAAGGATCCAAGTTATGCTGTGATTCCGCCAGAACAATAAAAAACATAGGCGAAGCGCATCAACGAAAGTCAATGTGATCAGCGAATTGAGCCTCTAGACTTCGCTCATATCCTTCGACGAGCGGGAAGCCCAACACCTCGCGAGGCCGCATGATGATGCTTTGGTAATAACGTTGGATATTGCCAACTTCAAAGCATCGAGGATGTTAATTGATACAGGAAGCTCAGTGGATCTCATCTTCATTAGTACATTACAAAGAATGGGAATAAGTAAAACCGACATCATGGGGCCTTCAACTCTGTTGATAGCCTTTACGAGTGACACAACTATGTCCTTTGGCACCATAAAAGTGCTGTCCTAGCAGAAGTCATATCAGAAATGGTGGAATTCATGGTCTTTGATAGACCGGCCGCATATAACTTAATATTGGGAACTCTGTGGCTTTACCTAATGAAGGTGGTTCCTCCATGTACTATCATTGCCTCAGATTTCCAACTTCAAAAGGAGTTAAAACCATTCGAGGAAACTTAGAGATATCAAGGTCTTTATATTTTACGAGTCATAAGATGAAGACACAATAGCAATTAATGACCCCTGCCAAAGCGGAGTAGGAGACAAGATTCTTAAGTGGTCAAACCGCTATGACACAATGGAAGTCGGGAGCGATGAGCAAAAATTAGATTGAAAAGTCAATATTGGATCTGGCTTAAATGTCGAGCTAAGGGCAGAGCTCATGAGGTTTCTATAAAAGATTAAGGTCCATTTTCTTGGTCGGTGGACGATATATCAGGGATAGATTTGAAAATAATATGCCACGAGCTGAACGCAGACCTCAATGTTAAACCGGTAAAACAAAAAAAAAAAAACAAAAATCGGGCTGGAGGGAGCCCAAGCGGTAATTGATGAGGTGGAAAAACTATTTAAAATCGGGTTTACCCAGGAGGTGCAATACCCAGAATGGTTGGTAAATCCGGTAGTCGTGAAGAAAAAGAATGGAAAGGTACGTGTTTGCGTTGATTTTACGGATCTCAACAAGTCTTGTCCAACAGCTTCCCTTCGCCGCACATAGACTATTTGTTCGAATCTACTGCAGGACATGAATTGCCCACATTTATGGACGCTTTCTCGGGATACAATCAACTCATGATGAACCCCGATGATCAGGAAAAACTTCTTTCATTACTGATCGGAGAATCTATTGTTACAAAGTGATGCCCTTCGGATTGAAGAACGTGTGAGCAACATACCAGAGACTCGTGAACATAATGTTCAATGAACATCTCGCCGAAACCATGGAAGTATACATCGATGACATGCTCGTAAAATCTTAAAAACGGAGGATCATATCCGACACTTAAAGCAATGTTTCACGATTCTAAACAAGTTCGACATGAAGCTTAACCCAACAAATGTACCTTCGGGGTACCATCAGGAGAATTCCTCGGGTACATTGTTACCAAACGTGGAATTGAAGCCAATCAAACCAGATCAACACATTCATGATGATGTCATCCCCCAAGAATATAAAAGAAGTTAAACGACTTTTTGGACACATAGCTGCACTGAACCGCTTCATATCCAGGTCGACATATAAATGTCTCCCATTTTATCAATTACTCAAAGGGAACAAGCAATTTCATTGGGATGAAAAGTGTGAGGAGGCATTTACTGAGCTGAAAACACATTTAACTACTCCATCAAACCTTTCCAAGCCAGAAACGGATTTATTTGTCGGTACGAGCCATGCGGTGAGCGGAGTAATCATCCGAGAGGATAGATGAGAGCAACATCCGATTTACTACATTAGTAAAACACTGATGAGTCTAGAGACTCATTACACGATGGTGGAGAAACTGGTGTTAGCAGTGGTAACTTTGGCTCGGAAGTTACGCCCTTACTTTCAGTCTCATCAAATCGAAGCCCTAACTGCGCATCCCTTGCAGACAATCCTGCATATTCCAAACTAGCTCGGACGATTGGCGAAATGGGCAGTCGAGCTTAGTGAGTATGATATCGAATATAAGAATCGTATAAGCATGAAGCCTTAAGTTTTGGAAGACTTCTTGATAGAACTTCCATCTACGGATCGAATATGTGAAGAAGACAACAAAACTTAGAAATTACACATTGAAGGATCATCATCCAGACAAGGTTCAGGGATCTGTATTCAGCTTAAAACGCCACCCAGAGAAATATTGGAACAGTCATTTCAATTCCTATTTTAAGCTTCAAACAATGAGGTAGAGTATGAAGCATTAATTGCGGGGCTCCGCCTCACACTTGGTATCGTAGCCGAAGAAATAGTTACTTATTTTGATTCCTAATTGGTAGTGAAACAGTTTGCAGGGGATTATGAAGCAAAAGACCCAATGATGGAAGTGTATCTCGTTCTCGTAAAAGGTTTGGCAAATAAATTTGTAAGGTTCGAGCTGGTTAGAATCCAAAGAGGACAAAACTTCCCAGCAGACGCATTAGTAGCATCAATATCAACCTCGGATCCAAATCTCAAAAGGGTCATTCTGGTGGAATGCATCGAAAAGCCTATCATTACTTTGAAAGAAAAATTTCTTGCAGTAACAAGAGCACAAACCCAAAAAAGAGGCAATTATTCAGAAGATTTAAAAGTACTGCAAGGTAAGAGAAGGTAAAAAGCACCAAAATTAGTTGATTTCCCTTACAAAAATGAACAAGAGAGCATCCAAGACGAAGTTATTCATCGCCAAGGTATCCACAGGAGAATTCCCAAGCGGAAGCAGCGAACAAAATCATCCTTAGCAACTTAAATAAAAGACTGAATCAACACAAGGGGGGTTGGTATGATGAACTTCAACAAGTCCTTTGGGCATATCAAACTACACTGCAAAGAGCCACATGAGAAACACCGTTCTCGTTAGTTTACAGAATGGAGGCGATTGTACCTGCCAAGCTGGATGTTCCCGGGATCCGGAGGAACGAACTATCCCAAAACGAGGACTGCAATTCCATCAAATGATGGAAGACGCATTGGATACTATTCTCGAACGACGAGATCATGCATTGATCCGACTCCAGAATTACCAGCAAGCAATGTCTAGGTATTACAATTTGAAATTAAAAAACCGACTTCTAAACGTTTGGGGTCTCGTTTTAAGTTGTGTTTTCGATGATACCAAAGAAGATGGAGCAGGAAATTGGGAAGGCCCTTATCAAGTAACTGGAATCATTCGCAACGGGGTGTATCGCCTGAAAGACTCAAAAGGATACCAAGTCCCGAGACCTTGGAATGTAAACAATCTTAAAAGCTTTATGTTTAAGTTTAAGTATGTAACAAATACTAGAGAAACGAACTACGAATTGGTTTGATCCCATTTTGGGTACAGGCAGTTCAGTGAAACGAATTCAGCTGTTTCATTTCACTACTTTATCACTTTTTCTTTTAAAAAAGCAGAAGAGCCAAGGTTTAATACATAAGGCAGAAAACTAAAATTACATCCCTATAACAAAAAAAGGGAACAAACGAAGCGAATGACAGTTCGCTCGGATTACCCCGTAGATTTAGAAAAGGGCCTAACTACGATTACTCCACTGTCAAAAGAAGGATCACTAGATTTTTTCTCCTCTTTCGCTTTATTGGGACGGGCCTTCGACTCTTGGATGTACTTCAGCAGACAATCAGGAAGCGGAGCAATAGAGCCAAAACCTTTCACCTCCCACTTGAACGGATCCGATTCAAGGTTTTGAATCCTCTTCTTCACTCGAATATTCTTTCGTTCAAGTTCTTTTCTTTTAACCCCAACTCTTGCCGCTTGGTACAAGCAAACCAGTGCTTGTCGACAACCTAGCCATCAAAAAGAGAGCATGAAGTTATTATGAGGTTAGGTAAAAAAGAAGAAGTACGATGATGCACAATATAATCCTCTATTACGATACCCTCTTAAGAAAGTCGCTGCATACTTCTTGATCTTTCTTCCCTAAAGAGTTGACGAAGTATGGACAAAGAACCCTAAGGGGTTCGAACCCATCACCAGAAAGAAATATCGTAGATCCTGGAGAAGGATAATGGAAATTACGAGAGAATGTTGGTTTATCGCTAGCCATGAACAACTGTCCACAAAAAAACAAAAACAAAGACTTTATGAGTAAAGCACTAATTTCATAAAGTGATTAAATAAACTGAAAATGTAACATCTCGATTTCTGGTATATGTGGAGAGGTTAAAAGAATTGATTTGACTACGTTGTCATCAAAATGCACTTACCGTTTCGGTTGCACTTCCAGAGAGAACTCCCAGGGTTAAGCGTGCTTGAGCTGAAGTAGTCAAACGATGGGTGACCAACTGGGAAATCATTCCCAGTACCGTGTGAGTGAGGCCAAAACAACGGGAACGGTCACGTGGTGATTGTAGGGTCAGTACATCATGACTTTCAAACCTCTCGGTTAACGTTCAGACCATCGGACAGGGGTGGGCCGGCACATGGGTCTTGTGAGAGGACATGGGGGCTCACTGGTAATGCGGTTAAAGCGCTATAAGTGGTATCAGAGCTGGTTAGCCGTCCCAATTCTGACCTGGGAGGCGGTTTGGGACCTGTCGTGGTGCGCAACGAGGATGTTGCACTCTGTGAGTGGGGGTGAATTGTAACATCCCGATTTCTCGTATATGTGGAAAGGTTAAAAGAATTTATTTGGCTACTTATGTCACCAAAGCGCACTTACCTTTTCGGTTCCACTTCCAGAGAGAACTCCAGAGTTAAGCGTGCTTGAGCTGGAGTAGTCAAAGGATGGGTGACCTACCGGGAAGTCATTCCCGGTACCGTGTGATTGAGGCCAAAACACGGGGACCAGTCATGTGGTGATTGCAGGGTCAGTATATCATGATTTTCAAACCTCTCGGTTAACGTTCTGACTGTCGGACAGGGGTGGGCCTAGTGAGAGGACATGGGGGCTCACTAGTAGGGGCGGTTGGAGCGTTATAAGAATTAATGTATCACCCGTCTCATCCTCACCCGAGAACGGCGTGCCACTATACTTAAATTAAATCTAAAATACTCCAATTTAATAAAACCTCGACTTTATTTTCGGAAATCATTAAATACATTACATAAATGTGACATCTCGAATAAAATCGTAAAATAATGTTTAAAATAAAATACTTAAAATCATAAAATCCAAAAAGTAGCATCCGATCGTCATAGCATAAGTTTACTCGTCGGTCTCACCTGAAAATGAAAGAAAGAGGGGTGAGTAACAGGGGAGTCACTCAGTGATGTTGGGGATGTTAATCACTGAAAATGCAGTTCCAATCACAGAACTCCAAAAACAGCAAAAAGACTAAACATGAACAACCACGGCACCCCAAACAGCAACCAATGATCCTATTGACGGCTCCAGTGACCGTCGGCACCCTCAAAAGAGAATAACATGGAATAAGTGTCCAATGCCACCGCCCGTAGACGATTATCCATCTCTAAAGGCACTGAACAACAGATTGACTAACCTGCCCAGCACCATCTCGCACACAACACGCGACACAAGTACAGAAGTCTGTCTCTATACCCCCGCAATCCCTAATGTCTAACTTACTCGACTAACTAAATAAATAAACATATATCAAAGAATCAATTAACATTTTAATGCACAGTCAATGGGTTGAACCATCTATATTTCTAAGTCCATTTACAAGCAAAACTACCTAGACTCGATCAGAGAAAATCGATCACATTTAATACTTGATTCCATCTAAGGCCCTCTATACGGAAGTACGGAATTCTACAGAAAGCCCTCACCTTAGCCTTAACCACGATGAAAAATAGGATTTCCTATGCTCTAGAGCACCACATTGGTTCTCCTTCAACCGAAAACTAGATCTACAAGTGAAGAAGCTCCCTGCAAAGATTCAGATCAAACGGACCACGTTTGTCTAACCAAAACTCACATCTCAATAGACTGGTCGTGGATGAGGATTACACAGACACGCTTCGGAAACACAGATATAATTTTTTACTCATACCTCCGATCGGAACGAACGTGGTCTCTCTGGGAAGAAGACATTCGGGGCTTTCCAACGATAGATTCATCATTCCGTGGAACCTCACGGTTCGCTGGGAAATCGCCTCGCAAGATGGCAGCGGAGTGATGATGCGAATTCAGCACTGCGCCACATATGTTCAAAGAAACAACCATAACTGTCAGTGTACAGATCCGAATGACAAACCGCTTGCGGTAGTAGATCAATAAACGAGTCAATAATATACCTTCCAAGTTTCAAATTGATTGGATTATATTTACTAGTTTTATTCTCCCTTCTCCCAGAACTAGTCCGATCTGCCTTATATGTCTTTTTAGGTGGCTCCAGTGACTTTTCTTTCAAGGTTACTAATTGACGGATAGATTTCGCCAGGGTTTCGGTGTGATTAGGTTTTACAGGGAAAATAAAAGAGGAAGGAGGTTATTTATAGGGTAGGGAAATCTAGTGTTTTGACTTAATGGAATTGGGCCTTAATGGGCCTCATGGTTTGAGTCGTTACAGAAAACGTTAAAGAGATTATCAAAGCGACAAGCGCGTCTGAAAAATATGTCTTTTGGATTATAGATTGAGTAAATAAAATACTGACGTGTATTAGGGGAGTAATGATAAAACCCTAATCTCTTAAGCCATCCAATCAACGGCCCGAAGGTGGGCTTAATGTGGCCTAATAAGAACATGCTTCCTAAAACGGCTCAAGGTGTTAATCATACACAACAATCAGCTCGAAAAAAAACCGTAAGGTCGCAATCTATAAGTTGAGCTTCGTGCTCGCGATTGGAGATCCGAGGACTGATCAACTACAATAAGTTATTCCTTCGTGCTTTGTGCTAACAACAATAAGTTCTTCCTTTAAAAATGGTGTGAGATCTGATCAACCTATCTCCCATGCATTATCAAAAGAAATGATAAGCATAATCTACTCAAATTTCTATCGGACTTTGCAAACGCGATGAATATTCTTATAAAAATTCCCACACGAAAAAGAGGAACAATGAAATCTAATCGTTCTTAAAATTCAAACCCCACCGGGTCGACAAAAGTAAAAAAGTCGGGACAAGCCCCTAAAAGAAAGAAGATTGAGAGAGGTACAAGCACACTCCCTGAAACCTTCAAGGAGCTGTATTATCCGGTAGAGTAGAAGCAGCGTGCACATCCTTGACTCAAGCAATATCTGAAGATGGATTCATAAGTGCTTTGGTGTCGGACGAACATCCAAGGACGGAATGCCTGACCAAAAATATTTGCAATCTCGTCCGTACCTAGTCTATGAAAGTTCGAGCCAAACTGGTTAAAATTTACCACAAAAATAGGATGGAGGACCGGAGTAATGTATAAGGGTTGAGTGAACTGACCAGCTGGATGAGAGCCCTTAATAGCTGAATCGAGATTACAGTTGGAAGGTGGAGGATATTAAAACACGATGCGAACTGCGGAAAATTGAAGTCAGACTTCAGTAAAGCTTCAAGTTCAGCTTAAAAACCTAAGAGCTTGGTGTCAATGCTCGCCCCTTCCTCCTCAAGAGTAGTCTCCCCATCCTTAAGTTGGGAAATCAATGCTTTGTTGCTCTGAAGCTTAGTGATAGCAGATGAGAGATGGTTCCTGGTGGCTTCGGTGTCAATGTAGTCAAAAAAATTATGAAAGAGGTCCTGACCTAATTTCCTAACTCGATTCCTAGCTTTATGAGCAGATTTCTCAAGATCATGTTCCCGGATTTTGGTGTGAGAGATATGCTTCCAAGTCAAGTCCTCGAGGATCCCTCTGACCTGATCCAGTTCGGACTCAAGTTGGGTGTGTTCTCTTACCAATTTGTGAATCTGAAGATCAAACGCCTCCGCCATCTTTTTGGCATCATAATAAGCATCTTCAATTTTTGTACTTGCTCTAAACGATCGCGAGCGATCGTCACTTGCCGCCTTTTTCATGTTGATGTTACTTAGCTCAAGTTCTTGAATTATTCTTGAGGAGTCTTTGAAACGTTCATTAAGATCAAAAGGGTAAGCTTCGAGGTGCAAGATAACATTGTTTACCTCCATTGCAGCTTCTAAAAAAACAAAAGAAGAAAGATACCTTAAGTAAGGAGGTCCAACAATAATATAAGGTAAGGAAAACATATAATAATATTGTACTCTGACCTGAGCAGAATGATTTGTGTGGCGGATATATGCGTCACGGACAAAGACACGCCATTTTGAAAATTTTGGGAATTTTTCCCCTTTGGACGAGCTGAAGCCCCTAAAGATGTCTCCGACCATCTCCATTTCATAAATTTTCTGCCTTAATAATTAAACTACGAGAAGAAGAAAAAGGAAATGACATATGGAAACCTCGAGGATGATGCTAACCTCACGGGTCCTGTTAAAAGCAAGTAGCAAGCTACCACTCCCCCCCCTCCTCAAGAGTGGGAGCACTTTGGGTACCAGAAACTTCCATGATCTGATCCTCGTCATTGTGACGAGGGGCACCAGGAGACACGACGGCATCTCCAGGGGCACTTTCACCATGAGGAATGTCAGCAAGATGTGGAGAACTGGGAACTGGGACGTCTTTGGGATTGGTAGCAACCCCCTCCACCCGCTCAACACAACTTTTCTTCTCTACAGAAGAAGAAGAATCCCCGACTTTCCTCTTCCTACAAACCAAATCGGGAGCCGGATCGACGTCAAAAGGAGAGTCGTCCGTAGCTCGGACCAAAAGAGGATCGACTCACGACGCCACTTTCGAAGAAACATCGTAATCAAGGAGACCTTGTGATGAGTGATAGAAGAGACAGAACTATGTTGTTTCTTCTCTTTATAGATCACTGAAATTTGATTATTAATCTCTCTGTCTCTTACCTTCTTGGCTAGCTTCCGCTCACGATAATATTGTCCGGGAATAAACTTGGCCTCAGCAGGTGGATTCAAGTGTTTGGTTTTGCTCATCCTCACTTGTAAGCCGGCGTGCTGGAAACGTTGAATCATGAAGTAGTTCCAAATAACCAATCCTTCGGATACAACCCGATAAACGCCAGGAAACTGGCAGAGGACTCATGACGATATTGTTCAACTACAAAAAACAACAGTAAGACAGGCGTCAGATAGTAAAACATAAAATCCTCCTGCTCACAAGCTCTGGTATCTACCAGGATTTTGGGACCACGTGTTTAGAAGAACGTCAGCGAGACCGTTGACCGAAGCAGTGTTGATTCGAAAAAGAACCAACGTCGACGTAATTTGTTGTCACGTTGCGGTGACCCTTTGATTATGTTCCTTTCGAAGTTCGGGTATGCCTCGAACGTACTAGGAGCGTGAGAATCCCTAATTTGGAAGAGTTGTAGAAGCTCCGCCACACTTAGTGATGGGAATCAGGACATGGTCCACACCACCGGATCAGGGACAGGAAAGTTGGACCAAGGAGTGGAGGTTGATCGTGAAGGCCAGTCGGTCGACCATCGGACGGGAGCTGTTGCCCGTGGGACGGTAGCCGATGACTGTATCGTTTATCGCATCGACCCAACCCGACCCGGGAGTGAGTTGAGGAAGGATCTCTGACCGAACGACCGAATCCTTCGAGCCATAGCCCAGAATCAACACACAAGTGGACAAGAGAGTGAGAACGGTCAAGTCAAATTGGCCTTGGTTCGGGTGGAATCAGGAGATGGCCGAGAAACCACCTTTCTCGACCACGGAGCACAGCCGGGACAGTCGGACCAGGACATGGACTTGTTCCATGGTCCATTCACCAAGGACCGATTCAAGGAGCTTCAGACTCAAGTTCAGGTCATGGTTCAAGGATGTACTCAAGGGCTGGGACATTCGGCTTGCACTGATGGACCGACCTATTGGACCACGATCCAAGCCCTTGCGACCGAGTAGCTTAAGGGACACTTTTGGGTAGTTTAAGGGTCACTCTTGACCAGTCTACTTGCCAGATACTTTAGCTGATTTCTATGTCTTAGTTGTATCATTTGCATTTATTTCTTTGACTAAAAACTCTATAAGTACTTGGTATTTTTGAATGAATAAGAACTTTTGATCTTTTCTTAAACTTTGCTTTCCTTTAGAGAAATCATATTTATCTTTATTCTTTGAGAACAATCTGTTGTTGGCAAGGGTTACTTCCCACAACAAAACCTCTCTAGGGTGTTGTGGTGAGTCATATCCTCGGCCCAAAAGAGTAGGAATACTAGAGGAATTCCGCAGCCTCTAACGGTCCCTAATGATCCATCCTTGGCCGCGTGTGCTAGTAGCCTCCTGTCCAAGTCTATCAATCATCAGTTCCACAAGGAGTGAAATTCCAGACAAGGGGTTCTATCACTTAGGGTACAACCCGCTTCAACCGTCAGCGTAAAGCTGCATATAACGGACCGGACAAAGTTTGGCAACATATGGGGCAAAACAATCCCTAAGTGAGCGAGATAGAGTATTAAGACCTCCGTCAAGGGGAAGAATAGGCCACAACCTCAAAGTATACCTCATAGGCACATAGATATCCTTCCCTGACGGTTTCTGGCAATTCACCAGGCCCCATAAGGATGAATTCTACTTCCGGAGGAACTCTATAGAAGGTCCGAAGCCGATTCAAATAAGAAGAAGTTAAAAGGGAAGGATAATGAGGGCCAAAATTGTCCCCCGACTGTGTAAATTGGGTGGTGTCAGAGGGAATTAGGGGTTCATCATGTAGCGGCGAACTGTCACGCTCGACGTCGACATGCTCAGCAAAAACATTCATTTTCGTAGAGAAAGCAGATAGTAGGAGAAGTTGAAGGATTTTTTCTTTCAATTAACGAAAAGGAAAAATTTGCAACCAGAAAGACCAAACGGCGAGAGTCAAAAGCATAAACTTATAGAGGAGCATTGAAAACACGTACCTTTAAGGTGTAATGATGCACCATTAGGAAAAAAGTGAAGGACGCTATGGTTTCTCCATTTTATTAATTTAAAATAAAGGGGTTAAACACGTATATCACAAGATCGAAATGGACGCATTTAAAAAGTATAATCGTAATAACTAGGCGAATTTACAATATCAATATACACTTTCTATTATTTATAGCTAAAATTCTGCTGAGGAAATTTCTTTATACATATTTCTTGTGTATTTCATTAGCTAAAATACCCCCAGATCATAAAAAATATACGGTGTGGAATCCAACATCCACAATAAATATAATACTTATGAGATGGTTTGTTTTTGTTAGGCGAATGAAGCTGGTAGAGTAGTACCCTCAATAACTGATGTATTCCGTAAGACCCACACCAGAAAAGATGGCACTTGCATTGACAAAATAGCAATAGCTCTTCCACTCGCTGCTGAGGCTTTGGCTACTGAACGGTCAGAAGAATCCATTAACACTGATGAAACCATTAGCTCACTGCTGCCTATATTGAATTAATATTCTCCTTCTCTACTAACACATAATCATCTAATTTTTAATTAAAAAGATTGTTTTGCAAACTTGTATTTTGTTAGAGTTTATATCACTTTTTCTCACATTTTGTTCTAGACGGCAACAAACTCCAAAGGACGTGTCTATGGACTTGGTTCCATTCAGTATATTCAAGCTGATTCCAACCAATCCGCAGTTGCTTCAGTCATCCGGAACGTGGAAGTTGACGGGAAGATCCCCATGATGGAGGGAGACATAACCGGGCTGAAGGAGGACACAACTAAGGTGAAACAAGGCATGGAAGTGTTGTTGAGGATCATTGGCATAGATCCGGTTACATACCAGCCTATTAAACGTGAGAGTGATGCTTCTACTCCAAGTCCACGATCCGAGGCAAGCCATCAGCTTCACCAGAACTCTCAGAACTCACACCACCAACTAGTGTAACTCTCCCTTTACCTTGCGATTAGACTGGTTGTTTTATAGGTAGCTGTTTAAGTAGTTGCAGCTTTAGATGGTAGTGGTAGTGGCGGTTCTAACATCTGTGGATGTTTTTTTGTAATTACGAAATGGTCGAATGTTTTGTATAATTGAAGAACATCATTTGATGTCTTCTTCATGTATCAAATTTTATAATGATATGATCTATTTGGTTTCAATATTGTTTTCATTTGATTACAATTTTGCAATGCTCAATTTGTGATTAGAAATTTGTAGCTAATTGTGTTTGTGGCTATTATTTATAAAGCCACAAATCAATTATGAATTGGTGGTAAAGAAAATCCCACAGATTGTGGCAAATTGGGTGTCTTCAATAACTACGAACACACCATTTTATTTGTGACTATAGCACATGAAGCTATAAAAATCTGTGTCTAGTTGTGGAACAAGAGCCACATACTGTTGCGGCAAATGGTGTCTTGAAATCCACGACACAAACCGTAGCTATACATAGAGGAAGAAACGGATAGACTTGTGGCTAGTTGTGGGAGTCACAGCCACAAATAGTTTTGTAGCAAATGGTGTGTCGAAAGCCACGACACAAACCGTGGCTATACGTAGAGGAAGCAACAGACAGACTTGTGGCTAGTTGTGGGACTCAAAGCCACAAATAATGTTGTGGCAAATTGTGTCTTGGAAAACCACGACTCATGCCGTGGCTTTACGTCGAGCGAGCTATGGCAACAGGTGTGGCTAGTTGTGGCACATTAGCCACAAACGGTCTCTTGATATATGTGGATATGAGCCACAAAAGAAATTTTGGCTAGGTTGTGGATGGTTAAGTCATGGATAGCTACGGTTGCATGATAGCTACAAACTCATAGTTACAAATTATTTTTGTGGCTGATGTTTAAATAGCCACGAAAATTGGGGGATAACTACAAACAAATTTGTGGCTATGTCCGAGTTTTCTTGTAGTGTCAATTCTAGATTGATAAATTTTCAGTTTTATCATCTCGAAGCGGAGAATAAAAGAATTTCATAGTCAATAATAAGTGTACATCCATAAAATTATGTTCACACTAAAACTGAGATTGATGTTCATAAAGTAAATTCATAGCATTTTGAGACAAATCATGCTGAGACAATGAGATAAGGAAATGATAAATACATTTCAAATGAAAATTATTTTTTCTAAGAAGAAAAAGAATTGCCTGCATTTCATACTAGATTGCATTACATAAGGTTTAATAGGATGGAGATAAAAGATGTAGTAAACTAGAAGTTTAATAAATATTCAATGATTGGTATGAACTGATTAAATTATTACGGTTCAATAAAGATGCTAAAAATACAGCTATATCAAATCTGTGTTGCCAGAGAAAATGTTGGACATTGCAGACAAATTAATTTTTTACAATAGTCTCATTGTTGGTTACCTTATTGATGAGTGCTTGACACTGGTTGTAGGGGAAGGATTTAAGTTTTTTGAAGAATCTTCAACAAGCTGGTTGGAAACGAGTGAAGCTATAAAGGAGTTAATCTCAATCGAAGATATGTTCTCTAAAGAAAAAAGAATAGCTAGACGTTAAAGTGTGTATGGTTTCTTCTTAGCTAGATGCTACTATTTTAAGCTGGGAATGGGGAGTTGGAGAGCATGAGAATTGAGAAGTCTTCGACATTCAAAAGTTATGTGGCGAATGAACGTATTTTGTGGCTACAATAACTTTTTTTGGGATACATAGCTCGTGTTGTGTTTGTTGTTAATTATTTTACTGTCTTTTTTTTTTTTTGTGGAGACATTGGACTCTGTTTTGAAGATTACCCTCCATTTTTAAACATTTTTTCATTGATTTTTTTAAAACATTAATCTATTAATATTTTGGTGTTTATAGAAAAACATAACACATAAAAATAAAAGTGATAAAAATAAAATTTATTAAAAAGTTTAAAGACAACAATACTATTAAACAAAAACAACAATTACAATAATTATTTAAATTAAATATTACACTAATGAATTTATGTTTGCTATTGATTAATGAGATACTTTCACTTTTAACCCATAATTTGAAGTCAATTGCAAACCTAACATTCTACTTTTTTTCTATAACAAATGTTATATTGTCTCAAATATAACCTTAGTAGATCTGCAAATTTACAAAAATGCCATTACTTTTTATTTTACTTTATTTATATTGAAAATGACAAAGACAAAACATATCTCCATCTTCCTCACTTATTCAAGAAAGTGTCATCGACATCAATTCTTCCAACCACCATTAACAACCAAACTGAAGTTCTTAGTGATCTAACCACCACAATTTAACTTCTAAAAACCCATCATTTGAGTTAGTCAACTCATTTTTCATCATTTTCTCTCGATTTTCATCTCAAAAACTCCTTAATTCAAATTTTCAAAATTTCAAACCCTTTTATCTGTGCATACTAGGTGATTCTTGCATACATAGAGCATGGCTTCTTTGGTTGTAGTCAACCTCACAGTTTTTGACACTCGACGAAGCTAAAACCCAGATTTAGGTAATTGGAACTTAATTTCCTAATTTTTTCCATCTGTTTCGCGAAAGTAGACTTTAGAAGAAGTCTACTAGTCAAAGTATAGGTTATTTTTGCATTTAACCATTTTGGATCGCATACTTCACGTGAAGTCTACGATTTTGCTTTGGAAAGAAAAAATTAGAGGATACTTCTAACTCTTATAAGCCAAATTAGTTTTGCATTTGACCAAGAGGAGGGATTTTTGGAGAAGTCTATGTAAAAGTGAGGTGAATATAGCATCTGACCAGATTTTGACTTTTAAAGTAGACTTCATCTGACGTCTGCCGAGGATATTTTTGGGATTGACGAAAAGATTAAAACATTTACTAGTAAAATCATTAAAATAGTAGACTTTACTCGAAATTTACTAATTAGGAGACTTCGAGTGAAGTCTGCTATTTATTTAAATCATAATTTTGGGGCAACCCCAAAATTAACAGAGTAGACTTCACACGAAGTCTAATTGGATGCAGACTTCGTAACGCAGTCTACTCAAAAAATTAAATTGCAAAACTAACTAAGAAGGATAATTTACTACGTATACTCTGTCTTGAAGTCTACCTAGTAAAGTAGACTTCGTATAGAAGTCTAATTTACTACGCAGACTACGTCTTGAAGTCTATGTCGGAAAGTTAAAGTTTGGTCAGTTGCAGAAGTGACCCATTTGTTGAGTAGACTTCACATGAAGTCTAGCTTTTTAGTCTTAGTTAACTCAAAAGTAACCTCATAATTAACAAAGGAAGATTTCACCCAAAATCTACTCTACTAAATTCATTTTGATGTCTACTAGGTACAATTCATTGGAAAGTTTGTACCCTTAAGGTTTTCTCAAAATTGCTTTTTGTAGCATATTTGGAATGAGTTTTTAAGATTTTCTTGTTCATGTGTTAGTATTAGCCAATCTACTTGCTTTTGTATGTGTTTGACGTGTTTATTTGTTATATGCATTGCAAAATCAGTTTTCTTGTTCGATTGTGTAGTTAGCTTACTAGTAGTAGACTTCAAAATGCAGTCTTCTAACGAAGTCTTCTGATGAAGTCTACTATTACAACTTCTATCTCTAGTGTTTTTTATATGGTTTTTTACGGAGAATAGTTCGATTACCATCTATTTAATTTCGTTTTCCACATTTAATAATTTGAATTTCATACTAGACTTCAAGTGAAGTCTGCTAATGAAGTCTTGCAACGAAGTCTACAATTACTACTTCTATCCCTAGTGTGATTTTTATATACTTTTAACGGGGAATGGTTCAATTACCGCCTATTTAATTTATTTTCCTGCCTTTAATATTTTGAATTTCAAACTTCATGTGGAGACTGCTAATGAAATCTTTCAACGAAGCCTACTAATGATGTGTTCCAACGAAGTCTACTAATGAAATATTCCAACGAAGTCTACTAATGAAGTCTTCCAAAGAAGTCTACTACTACTATTTATATCTCTAGTGTGATTTTTATATGTTCTTTTATGGGAAATGGTTCGAATGCTGCCTATGTAATAGAAAGTTTTCTCTTCTTCCTTAACCTTACAAAATTAAGTTTTTAGGCACAAAACCAATATAGACTATACCAAAGAGTGTTGGTAGTTTAAAATGTTAAGGTATATAAATTTACAGACAAAACATAAAAATGTAATTACTACATATATATAAAAAAAAAGTTAAATCCTTTAGAGATTCTCATAATGCAAAATATATGGTTGCAGTGGTTCATTTTCTCTGACTGCATGAATGACTGCATGAAGCTCTTTTTCACCTTGTTATCATTGCAGTAAACTGGGCTTTTCTCAGCCACAATAAAGCTTTATTGATGAATAACTACAAACAATACCATGGATATAGCTTTGTAACTATTAAAATTTTGTGGGGTTTTTGTTAGTTTAGCCACGACTAATCATATCTGTACTTGTAGTTATCTTATAAATTTTATTAAATAATGCAACAGTTTTTATTTAATTAAAAATTAATTATTAAAATACAAAAATAAATCTCTTATCCACCGTCACCGCTTCGTCACCGCTTCCGTCATCACCACCTCTGTCTCCGTCTTTATCTCTGTCTCCGCTTCCACCACCATCCTTTCTCTGCTTCCACCATCACCGCCTCCACCTACGCTTCTACCGTCTTTGCCTTTATCTACGCTTCTACCATCACCTCCTCCGTCTACGCATCTACCGTCACCACCTCAGTTTTTATCATTTGAATTGTAGACTTCATCTGGAAGTCTACTCCTCTACAGACTTCGGCCAAAGTCTGCTTACCCTAATCCCCAAATTAAAAAGCTAGATAAAATCTAATATTAAACATTATACTCATTAGTATATTCTTAATTTAACATTTTAAATGAACTTAAATGTATAGATTTCTGTTTACCAAAACCATAACCTAACTATCTATCCATATTAAATCATATATCTCAACCTTACTATCTATCGATATTAAACCATGACACTTATAAATATCAAACACAAATAATTACAAAAAGGTTTCCATCTTTCCCTGAGTTCATGGTATGTACTTTCTATTCATCTCAGTGTTAATATATACTTTATGATTATACATGTAATTGGTTTCTACTTTAATTTATATTTGTTGGTTTAAACTAACTGATTTTTATGAAATTTTATTTTATATAGGTGAAAATTATCTATTTTTTGGTTATGTATACAAATTTTTTATCAAATTAATTTTTATAATTGAAATCTAAGATTTAATAATGTAGTAGACTTCATATAGAAATCTACTAGTATACTTGGAGATGAAATGAAAACTTTGCTTGTTTAAATTGACTGATTATTATGAAATTTTATTTTATATAGGTGAAAATTACCTATGTGTTATTTATGTATACAAAATTTTTATCAAATTAACTTTTATAATTTTTATAATTAAAATTTAAGATCTAATCACAGGATATACTTCATATATGGTTGACTTCGTGAGCAGACTTCTAATGATTATGACCGTCATTTTTCCTTCGGTTTTTTTTTGTTTGGTCATAAGGGGTAAACTGGTACTTTCACTACCGATATGAGTTACTTTTGTCGAATGTCCAATAAAGGGTTTAGATTTGCATTCAAACCAAATAATATGTTAGAATCAGCAATTCCTCCATCATTAATTAACGTTTAGATGTTGGAATTTATGATTTAGGATTTAGGGTTTATGATTTACATAATAAAAAGAAGTGAGAGTTTATGCTTAATGAGAAATGAGAGTTTATGTTAATTAAAAGTAAGGTTACAATAGTTTTTTCCCTAATAATAAATTCTATTTTTGTCACTTTCATCTTTGTATTATATTATTATGACATAAACACTTTTTGATGTTATTTTAGACAATTCTTCGGATTATTATCATATTAAAAATTGTGAGAATTACTACATCTATAACTCTTACCATAGACAATTCTACCATTTTATAATAATCTACGCCTGATGGTTCCGCCTAAACCTGTCTTATGAAGATCAATATCTGATGGTTGTATATTCACCATGCTGAAGAATTTATTTAATTTTATCTTCTTTAATCTGCAATAAATAATAATAAATTACGAGAAAGGGATATTAACTTCAAAATTTTCGTAGTGTAGGAACCTTAATGAACTTTTGATTAAACTACTAGACTAAAGATACTTTCACATAAAATTTCCTTTAAGTTACTTTTATATAAAAAAAAAATACTATAGACTATTATTATTATATCATAGTTTTACATAACATAATATTAATAAAGTAAAAGTATATATAAGGTTTATGTTAGATATATTATATTTTATATGTGAACAATAAAACATTACAAACTAAATTAGGACCCGCGTTATATACATGTGAAAATGAAATATTTGAAATCTAAAATTGATAACCCATATAAAATAAGTAACATATTTAGATTTAGATTAAAATTTGTGTTATATTATCTAAAAACTATGTTTTATAACTCACAGTTGAGAACTCGGGAAACCTAAAGAAACAATTCTTTTAGGTAAACAAAAAAGTTCAAAAAACATATTTTAAATACAATATTAATTAATAATAAATATTTTAATGAAATAAATGTAAAAATCAGATTTGTAAACTTTAAAACTGAAAAAACCAATTTTGCAGTAAAACATATATTTCTTCACATAGAATCACAGACATTAACACTATTATAAAGTAATTATTGTATATTTTTATCTTAAAATAATTTTGTACATGTGTCAAAATCTGATACATTTGACACATGTCAAGATCATATTAATTATTACTTTTGAAACATCAATTTTATATAATATGATTAAATATTAAGTTTCCTTTTTCTTTTATGAATTAGAAAATACTAAATTATTATTTCCCTTTTATATATATTTTTATTTAAGAAAACATTACTATTATTATTTTTTCTTTTTATTTATTTAGGAAAATAAATTTACAGATGTCAAAATCTAATTGAATAATTTAATATGTGTGGTGATTATTTATAATGTGATTTAAAAAAAAATATTTTGTTAATTACAAAAAAAAATTAAGTTTATTTTTTATTTGTTTAAGGACAAAAACTGATTATATTTTATTTAACTAGAAAAACAAAATTTACATTTGTCAAAATCTGACCGACTAACTTAACATATGCATGATAATGCTAATTAATAAATTGTAATAAATTTCATTTTTATTTAGAAAAACTCATTTATTACGTTTTATTTTTTTCCATTTTTGATTTTTTTATTTAAAAAGTAATTACTTTTTCAATTTTTCTTTTTATTTAATTACACAATGAAATTTATATGTGTTAAAATTTGATCATGTGACTTAATATATATGTTACAATCATTTTATTTTCTTTTGTGAATTAAAAAATGCAGTTATATTATTTTTTTCATTTTTTATCGAAGAAAAACTAATTATAATTTTATTTCATTATTTATAAAATAAATCTTTACACATGTTAATATCTGATTTACTAACTTAACATATATCATGATTATATTAACAAAATTTCCCTTTTTATGTATTAAAAATATTATTTTTTATTTTCTCCAATATTATATTCCTTTTTCCTTATAATTAGATAAAATATTAAAAACTTAGTTATTATTTTCTTTATTTTTCCCTTTTTATACTTAAGAAAAACTAATTATTTTGAAATTTAAGTTGTTGAAAGACCTCTGTATTTTTTTCTTCAAATCTTATGGTTTCTTTGGAACAATGAATGACCTATGATTGAATATTCATATGGTTTTGCAATAGAATGACACTGGCTGCTTTTATAAGTGTAACATCCCAATTTCTGGTATATGTGGAAAAGTTAAAAGAATTGATTTGGCTACCTATGTCACCAAAGTGCACTTACCTTTTCGGTTGCACATCCAGAGAGAAACTCCAGGGTTAAATGTGCTTGAGCTGGACTAGTCAAAGGATGGGTGACCTACCGGGAAGTCATTCACGGTATCGTGTAAATGAGGCCAAAACACGGGAAACGGTCATGTGGTGATTGCAGGGTCAGTATATTATGACTTTCAAACCTCTCGGTTAACGCACCGACCGTCGGACAGGGGTGGGCCGGCCTATAGGCCTAGTGAGAGGACATGGGGGCTCACTGGTAGGGGTGGTTTGGGTGTTATAAGTGGTATCAGAGCTGGTTAGCCGTCTCGATTCTGACCTGGGAGGCGTCTTAGGACATGTCGTGGTGCGCAACGAGGACGTTGCGCTCTGTGAGTTGGGTGAATTGTAACATCCCAATTTCTGGTATATGTGGAGAGGTTAAAAGAATTGATTTGGCTATCTATGTCACCAAAGTGTACTTACCTTTTCGGTTGCACATCCAGAGAGAAACTCCAACGTTAAGCGTGCTTGAGCTGGAGTAGTCAAAAGATGGGTGACCTACCGGGAAGTCATTCGCGGTATCGTGTAAGTGAGGCCAAAACACGAGAAACGGTCATGTGGTGATTGCAGGGTCAGTATATCATGACTTTCAAACCTCTCGGTTAACGCACCGACCGACAGACAGGGGTGGGCTGGCCCATAAGCCTAGTGAGAGGACATGGGAACTCACTGGTAGGGACAGTTGGGGCGTTATAATAAGGCTTGTGAAAACATAAGACAAAAGCAAAAGCTTAAAACGTGTCAAGAGGAAAAATTGCAACAAAATTTGTTCTCTCATTAGTAATTTCCACGAAAGAGAGGATCACTAGGAAACATACAAGAAACTTCGTTGCACCATATAAAGATGATATTAGTATACAAAAACCATTTAATAATGATACTACTTCCGATCAATTCGTATGGTAGATGGGACCTTCGTTTAGATTGTATTCAATAAAACCAGCTTCACATGTCATCAGATTCTCCAACACATCTATGCATCATCGCAGGCTAAGCTATCTTCAAAGTAACAATATACTTCATCCAAAGACTTCATTAGCAGACTTAAAGCAAAGTTTTAAATTCAAATTATTAAAAGTGGAAAACAAATTAAATAGGTGGTAGTTGAACCATTCCCCATAAAAATTGATATAAAAATCACACTAAATACAGAATTAGTAATAGTAGATTTCGTTGAAAGACTTCATTAACAAACTTTTTTAAAGTCTGAAATTCAAATTATTAAAGACGGAAAACAAAATTAAATAGGTAGTAGTTAAAATATTCCCCGTAAAAATATCATATAAAAATCACATTAGAGAAAAATAATAATACTATACTTCATTGGAATACTTCATTAGCAGACTTTTTTTGAAGTCAAAAATTAAAATTATTAAAAGTGAGAAACGAAATTAAATAGATGATAGTTGAACCATTCCCCATTAAAAACATATAAAAATTACACTAGAGATAGAAGTAGTAATATTAGACTTCGTTGGAAGACTTCATTAGCAGATTTCTTTTGAAGTCTGAATTTCAAATTATTAAAGGCGGGAAACGAAATTAAATAAACGATAGATGAACCATTCCCTGTAAAAAAAAATCACACTTGAAATAGAAGTAGTAATAGTAAACTTCGTTTAAAGACTTCATTACCAGATTTCTTTTGAAGTCTGAAATTCAAATTACTAAAACTGGAAAACAAAATTAAATAGGCGATAGTTAAAAAAAACATATACAAACCATACTAGAGATAAAAGTAGAAAGAATAGACTTCATCAGAAGACTTGATTAGCAGACAGTCTGAAATTCAAATTATGAAAGGCGGAAAACAAATTTAAATAGGCCGTAGTTGAATTCTATGTTAAAATATATATATATATATATACAAACTACACTAAAGATACAAGTAGAAATAGTAGACTTCATCAGAAGACTTTATTAGCAGACTTCATTGTGAAATCTACTACTAGTGAGCTAGCACAATCAAATAAGAAATCTTATTCCGCCATGCTTATAACAAATAAACATGTCAAACTCATACACAAGCAAATAGATTAGCTGAAACTAACGTATGACAAGATAATCTTAAAAATTTGTTCCAAATATCCTACAAAACCAATTTTAATAAAGTCCTAAGTGTACAAACTTCCCGATTAGACTTCTAAATGAAGTCAACCAAGTAGATTTCGACTTCGGGTGAGTCATGTTAATTATCATGTTACTTTTGAAATAATTAAAACTAACATAGTAGAGTTCATCTGAAGTGTATTCAACAAAATGGTTACTTCTGCAATTGACCAAATTTTGACTTTCCAACATAGACTTCATCAACAACAGTAGACTCCTATCTGAAGTCTATGTTGTAAAGAATACTTCTTTAGGGTTAATTTTTCAGTTTAACTTTTTTTGAAGCCGAAGTCTACAGCCCAATAGACTTCACCGGAAGTCTTCTTTGTTAGTTTTGGGGTTGACGAAAATTTTGGTTGAAATAAATAGACTTCACTCGAAGTCTACATTAATTGTAACTCTACCCTTGTGGTTTTCTTTTTAACGCAAATTTCACAGCCTTCACATGAAGTATGCGATCCAAAATAATAAAAAATGTCAAATGTTTTGATTAGTAGACTTCTCTTGAAGTCTACTTTCGCGACACAGATGGAAAAAATCAGGAAATTAAGTAAGAAGTACCTATAAATCTGGGTTTTAGCTTCGTCAAGTGACCAAAACTTGACCACCACCAAAGAAACTCATGCTCTATGTATGTAAGAATCACTTAGTATGGAAAGATAAAATGGTGAGAAATTTTAAAGAAGTGAATTAAGGAGTTTTTGAGATGAAAATCGTGAGAAAAAGCGCGAAAAAGGAGTTGGCAAACTCAAATAATGGGTTTTAAGATAATAAATTGCGGTGGTTGAAGATTTAAGAGTTTCAATTTGGTTGTTAATGGTTGTTGGAAGAATTGATGTCGATAGTATTTTCGGGAATAGGTGATAAAGATGGGGATGTGTTTGTCTTTAGTATTTTTGACATAAATAAATAAAATCAAAAGTAATGGCAATTTTTTGAATTTGCAGATCTACAGAGGTTACTTTAGACACAATGTGACATTTGTTATAGAGAGAAAAATGAAAGATTAGTTATTCAATTAACTTCAAATTGTAAGTTACATGTGCAAATATCTTTTTATTGAATTAGAAAATGAAATTTAAACGTGTTAAAATATAATGAACTGATTTAACGCATGTCACAATAATGTTAATTAACAAATTTAAAAAATCAAACTTTATATAATAAAAATACCTATAGCATATGTATTATTATTCTTTCTGGTTTTATTATAGTGTTTGGTGAAAAATAATGAAAATTTTTTAATCCTTTATATATATATGTAAATATTTTTTAATTTTTTTGGTTTATGTATTAAAAAGTAATAATTCTCAATTAGGATTAATCTCTCTTTATAATATTATTTTAATAATTTTATTTCTTTTTTAATTGGAATAATATTTTTTCTTGTCATTAATAATTTATTTATTGACAAGGTATTAATTCTTTTCTTTCTTTTTTAATAAAAAAAAACTAGATTCCGGCATGTCTTTAAGGAAGAAAATATTTTTCTTTACTTTTTAGATTTTTTTTTGTATAAGATGTATTTATAAATTTAAAATTGTAATATATGCTTACAGTTTTACTTTCTTATAAATATTTTATATACTTTTAATATATTTTGAGGGTAGATGATATTTTTAACTGATTTTTGTTTTTCTATGTTTGATTTTATATGAAAGATATATTTGTGAAAGTTATAATTTGAGAGGTGCTGATAGTTTTATTTTAAAGTAGATGATAAAACGAAATAATATACTCTATTAGTTTATTAATTTTTGTCTTAATATTTTTATAATTAATTTTATATTTATATAATTATAATTACAATTTTATGAATATTAAAATATGATAATCCGTCTATCAAATTTGTCTTTTATTAGTTATTTTAATTTTTTTAATCAAAACATGTTAATTAATTTGTAACCCATTTTGTCATTGTCCCAATATTTTACATATTTTGATGGAACAAAATGTAAAAAATCCGTAATTGTAAAAACATCAACTTGTTTTACTATATGATTGACTAATATATATATATAGACTAATTTTTAATGTTTAAATTTTCTTAAATTAAAAATATATCAGCCTAATTTTAAATTATTTTTCAAATTAAAAATTTACATTTTATAAATTAGAATACTTATTAATATTAAGTTTGATTTTTTTTTTTGTATATGCTGATTTGTTTTTTAATTTATTGGTAGTTGAAATAGGTTCAAAAATATATTTACTCATCTTATTTTGTATGTATGTTTATCTAATTTGATTTTATGATTTGTAAAAAATAATTAATGTAATAAATTATTTAATTATATATATCATTTGATTATTTAATTTAATATACATGTTTATTTTTTAATTACGTTTGTCATTAATCATGGAAGTAAAACCTATTATTTTTTATTGTTTGGATTCATGTTTAGTTATTGTATTTTCTGGAAGTATGTTTAGTAGAGATAATATTAATTTCCATAATTATTTAGAGAGATTTAATAGTTATTTAAAAAAGATATTTAAGGATGTTTTTTTTTAGATTTTTAGTGATTTAGTTTTGATTTAAATTCTAATCATAATTGTAATATATCATTTGACTAAATCACCCTTAATGAACATTTGAAAAAAAAACACTAAAAACCAATGGCATTACATGTAAGATAACACATGACTAATTGTTTTTTCTATAATGTTTCATGCTTTAATAGTATAAATTTATAAAAAAACTTCATATATATCTAGACAGGCTTTATACATATGTAATCTATAAGTTTTGTTTAAAAAAAACAAGTAGTATATAGATATTAAGACTGTTTATTCTTTCTTATCGAAAATATATATTTCAAAAAATGTAAGTTGTCGCATTTTAATTTATATTGTTGGGTTTGACTTTTGGGCTTAATATATATGGGCTTTGATATATATATATATATATATATATATATATAAACAGTTGATTATCCTAAACCTAGTTTTATTTCTTTTGTATCGCCGCTTTTTTCTGTAAGTTTCTTCCGCACTAAAATTTCAGCATCAAATATTTAACAGAGACTTTATCATTGAATATCTTGGATCAAGCTACTTAATGTGAGTATTTTTCTCTAAAATTACATAAAATTTTATTAATTAGATTAGTTCCATGAACAAAACTGAAACATTTTAAGTTTATTCTTCTATCGATAATATACTTTTGTTCTATCATATGCAGTTAAATCTAAGTATTGTAATTTTTTTGGTGTCATATTAGTTACTTTAAAGGTTTAATATCACTTTATAGTTTATTATTTAGATTAGTTTTGTGAATGAATTGAAATATTTCAAATTTATATTTTTATTGATAAAAAATTTACTAATTATGTGAATAAATTTTTTTGTTCATACATTTTTGTGTAAGATATGAACAGTTTATGATGCTTTAGTATCATAGGTTTTTTGTTGTGTTCATAATAATTTGCATAACAGTCCATCAATTAGATTAGTTTTGTGAACAAAACTAAAAAAAATTATATTTATATAGATATAGATTTCTATTATGCCATATATCTAATTAAATGTATGATTTTTGTTTAACATATATGTTATGTATTAGATGGTGTTGCAACTTTAACTGTATATATACATATGCACCTGTCGGTAGATGATGAGCTAATAGTTAAATGATATGTTTTTATAAATTTATTTAGTAAAATGATAGAAAAAAGTATGTTACTGAAATTTAAAGTCTTGTAGCTTGTGTTAATGTCATCAATGTATCATCACTTGGGTTCAACCCACATCTAACATGTTGTTGACAAATATAGACTTTATAAATATCAAGTGTTCATATATATTTCAAAAATGTAGAGCGTGTGACCTGTATGTTTTAAGAATTTGTTAGAAAAATGATTATCATTCATTCTAATAGGTGTTGGTGAATGTCCATCATAGTACTTTTGTTGCTTCTTCCCTTTTACATAAAATATGACTAATTGTGAGCATTAATGTATGCTTCATTCAAGTAGATATTTGTGTATTGGTGATCATATTATTTCATTATTTCATTATTTCTTTCACATTATTTAAAATACAAGTAATTGTGAACATTGTCTATGTTTCATTATTTTTATTAACTGTCATTATTTTAACTATTTTAGAAAAGTTTCACATGGTTTCATATCAGCAATTCTTTAATCTAATCATTGATATGCAAATCATTTTGGTGTGAGTTGGTGTCATCCCATTTTGGGTTTTTTATTTCCTTTTTCTATTGGATCAAGGAAGTTCTATATTTTCTGAATTATATTTCTTATACTTTCTTTAGATATTATAAAATCTTCATTAAAAAAATGTCATGAGAAGATTTTATAATAAAAATGAAAAAGAATAATAAAAAATAAGAGCGAGAATGAGATAAGATTGATTCCTCATAAGAACTCCAAAACATATTTATTAGTTTTATCTTTATTTTTAAATTAAAAATTAATCTAATTATATTTTTATACCAATATTATTTTTGTTTGAGATGTTTTTAGAATATCATAAAATAAAAAATTTATATTAGGTTTTAGATCGATTCAAAATCTTTTATGACCACGAAGTCCAAAACATATTTAGACTTTTCAATTTATTATTTAAGATTTTTCATATAATTTTACACAATATTAATTATTCAATATATCTCATTTTTATAACAACATAAGTAATATATAGGTGAATATGTTTTTTGTTATATTTAGTTAAGCCACAAATATAAAATCCTAGCTGAAACCAATTAGAAGTATATGGGCTTTTGTTCATGTACTTGTTTTTTTTTTTTTTACGTACCTAAATATTAGGGTAGCTAGGTCAAAAACATTTATAAGACTATTCTTCAAAGCATATATATATATATATAACTGTGATAATAATAAAAAATGATAATAGAGATCATTTGACCGCCTCTCATCATATTGCCTCCATCCCTAGAATATTGTCTACATTCTAACTTTTTCGTCTCTATTTTATCTATCTCATTTCATTTTTTTTTGTTATCATTTATAATTTACACATGTACCTTCTCAAATGTAAATCCAGATTATGTATGAGATACAACAAGGATGTCAGTACAACCCAGAAACTACAAGCTCCAGTTAATCTCTATTCCAAGATTTTTTTGTCACTGTACAAAGGCTTCCAACGTGTAATATATAGTTGTCCACACAAAAGAGTAGCGTAGTAACTACGCATTTAATATGTTGTCGAGGAAAGCTGCTTTATTCTTCCCTTTCCCTTCAGCTACATTTATGTAAGTATTTTTTGCTGAAGAAGGAATTTGAATAGAATTACGGTGTTCAATAATTAATAGGAGTAGAAAAAGTAAAACTTACGTGTTATGCAATTAATGCAAAATGTAAACCTTTTATTGAAAGATGATAATGATTAACATGGAACGCAAAAATTAGAATGACCAAATTTTTTAATATATTACCAAAATAGTCCATTCAAACAATTTTGTTTCCATATGCTACTTATCTCAAATATATGAAACATTTGTGGTAGTAGTTGAATATAGTTGCAGTAAAATATATATGTAAGGCTATAACTGTCTTTTTTACAATATTTCTTTTTTTCATGTCCTTTATCTCCTCTCCTCGACTCTTATATAAGACTACAAGTGCAGGCCTCTCTCTCAAATTAACACCACAAAGATAAACACAAATCCAAGTGAGACCTGCTGTGAAGGCGATGGCAAGAGCAAAGGTGAAGTTTACTTGGATCGCGAATCGAAGTGCAAGAAAATCCGCTTGCAAGCGGAGGATGCAAGGACTGATGAAAAAAGTTCATGATCTAACCATCTTGTGTAATATGTGTGCTTGTTTTGTCTTTTTTAACCATGATGATAATAAGTTGGTGGTGTGGCCGTTTCAGGAGGTGGCTAAATCTCTCATCAACCGTTTTTACTCATTGCCGGACATGGAGAGGAACATGAAGGTGGAGGATCAAGAGTCATTCATCAGGACCAATATCAAGAAGGTTTAGAAGAAACTGGCCGATTCTCGGAATGTAATCGCGGAGTTGGAGATGGATCATCTTATGTTCCAACTCCAAAACGGCCGTCCTCTGTACGATCTCTCCCAAACCGAGATTGAGAATTTAATATCATATTCAAGTAAGAAGATTAAGGGTTTGGCGAGAGAGTTAGGTTGTATGGAACATCCTAATGCAAGTGTCAACGAGCCATTTGTGGGGGATGAGACCCCGAGGGCCTCGCATGTTGCATCCAAATGGGGACATAGTTTCAGCTCTATGGGAAGTGAGAGTATCTATTTAATGGATAAGTGGTTCTTCGATGACACAAAAGTCGAAGAACATGGCGATGTAAATCATTTACGCACAATGGTATCTCGTTTCAACCTTAACATCGAACCATCTGATGATGACGATGACGACATGGAGACCAATGAAGGAGAGAGCAGCAAGTCTGGTGGTAAAGATGATGCCTACTGAAGTAGCCGTCGAAGAAGAAAGTTACTGTGTCTTGAAATAAAGTTGTTGTGTCTTGCTCATTTCATATTTCTTGTTTTTGTTGTTTTGGTCAAGTTTCGGTCATGTTTCTGGTTGTGTCTGAAGCTTGTGTCTTTCATTTCTCATGTAAACCTAAATAATGAAATGTTTTCCCTTTGCAATTTGAAGAACTCGTCTCATATTTAATGCATGTTTTTCTATTTACTATTTAAACATAATCAAATTATTAAGAATAATCTATTTAAATAAAACATGGGTTGACTGCCTCAGACCCCCTCTGTAATGCTGCTTCCGCACATTTCCTCCTATGCTGTCAAGCTCTTTCTATTCCCCCCTAAATTATCAATTTAATCAACAAATCTCCCAGAAACTTATTTTCTCTCCCTAATTCCACCTACGAAATCAAAAATAAAAAAAATATCTGAATTGTGTTTTAGAAAATAGCGATAGCCCACACGACCCGATTACCAAAACTACGTCGTTTCGATATTATTTTTAAAAAACATCATATTACAAAACAGAGATTTGAACCCTTGACCTCTTTTCCAAAAGAAGCATATACACAACCACTCTGTCAATGTGTTTTCTTTAGTATATACTACTAACATATATATATATATATTTATGTCTATACATAAAATAAATAATCTGACTCACATACTATTGTACATAAGTCTCATCTCCCCCATCTCTCTATTCTGTACTTTTTTTATTTAAAAATATAAATCTTAAATAGAGATTGAAAAAAAAATTAAATTTTAACTTCATCACTTTTTCTTAATTTTTTTTTAAAAGATTCTATAAATAAAAAATGAAATAGCTTATATTATATTTTTTTATTAAGACACACATATAAATATCTTTTTTATTTTTAGAAAGATTAAACTTTATTGTTTACTAAATTTATGTAATTTTAAATAAAATCAAATTCAAAATTTGGTAAACCAAATATATAAAAGTGGTAAATAATAGCTTTTATGATTTTGTTTTTTAAGAAAAGTTATGAAGGTGAAATCTAAAAAAAATTTGTCAAAAGCTGAATAAGATTCTACTTTTAAATAAAAAATACGAAACAGAAAGATAGAGGAGTGAGGCATATGTACTATAGTATGTGAGTGAGATTATTTATTTATGTATAGAGGAGTGAGGCATATGTACTATAGTATGTGAGTGAGATTATTTATTTAGTAGTATATCCAAAAGAAAACGTATTGGGAGAGAAGTTGTGTATATCCTTATTTAGAAAAGAGGTCAAAGGTTCAGATCTCTGTTTTGTAATATGATGTTTTTTTTAAAAAAAAAAAAAAAAAAAATCAAAACGACGTAGTTTTGATAATCGGGTCGGGTGGACAATCGCTATTTTCTAAAACACAATTAAGATTTTTTTTTTCGTAGGGGAATTAGGCAGAAAAAATAAGTTTGGGGGGATGTTTTGATTAAATTGATAATTTATGAGAGAATAGAAAGAACTTGACAGCATAGGGGAAAATGTGCGGAAACAGCATTATAGAGGGGGTCTGAGGCAGTCAATCCATAAAACATCGTATTTAACTGAGATTATCATTGGCCTGCAGGTACAATCATAGGTATATATATATATAAACTTTTATTCGTCGTTTGTTTTATGATGCTTTCAAAAAATTGAAAATCGTACGTAGATTATTTACTATTTTTTTTATTTCTTTTGAACACTGAATCTTTCATTACTATTTACTTTCTTATATAAAACAATATTTTTCTGCCATGACTGAAAAGTGACCTGGTTCATGCACCTTAACCTACATGCATATCAATGAAAACAAGTATGGAAACAGAAAAAGCTAATGCATATCTCTATTTGCTATTTTCTTTTTCTGAAACCTCTTATATATATATATATATATATATATATTACAAAGTAAGAAAAAAATGATTATTTACATATTATGATATCATCATATATGGAATGCCTGTTTGAGCTAATGTAGTAAAAACAGATTATATATGCATGTTGTATACCTTGTTTCTATATAAACAAGTATAAATATCATAGAAGTAAAAGGGAAGACGTGTAGATACAGGCTGTCAAAAATTTTAGGGTAGATTCAGTATAGAAGATGATAATTGATAAAGTTGGAGAAATTACGTCATATTGGAAAGTTGATAAAGACTGTTAAAATGGGCCGAAACTTAATGGGCCAATATAATCTGACCTAAGTAATTTACACAATCAAGTTGGGTATTCAACTCATTTAAGTTTTAGTACGAAAACTAGTATTGGACTTTACTACTCGAACAACTACATGATGATGTTAAAACTTGAAATGGACATTCTTTACTCTCCATCTCTTTTCAACACTGAAACTTTTGTTACAATATTGGTGTAGCTCTGATATAATTATGGAATTAGACAAAGAGTTACAAAAGTTACTTGTAGAAAAAGGGCACCTGCATAAATTTTTTAATTATATTTTTTTGATTTTTTAATTTAATATATATGTTTATGTTTTTAATTTCATTTTTTCATTAATTAAGGAAGTAAAACCTATTATTTTTAGATTGTTTGGATACATGTTTAATTATTGTATTTTTTGGAAATATGTTTAGTAGAGATAATATTAAGTTCCATAATTATTTAGAGAGATTTAATGGTTATTTAAAAAAAATATGTAAGGATGTTTTTTAGATTTTTAGTGATTTATTTTTCATTTAAATTTTAATCATAATTGCAATATATCATTTGACTAAAGTACTCCTAATGAACATTTGAAAAAACACTAAAAATCAATGGCATTACATGTAATATAACACATGACTAAATATTTTTTCTATAATGTTTCATGTTTTAATAGTATTGATAAACATCAATTTCTGTGTAGGATTAATCTTTCCTTGTCATTAAAATTTTAATAAGTGTATTTTATTTTTCTCTTAAAAGCAACAATTCTTTTATTTTTAGGAATAATCTATTTTTAATGACACATGTTAAAATCTTAAAATAGTTAATGTCAAATGTCACGATCATGTTAATTATTAACTTTGAGAACCAAACTTTTTATAATAAGATATTTATAATATAAAATTATGTAGATAAATTATGATGAAATTAGATTATTATTATTGTAATTAATAAATATAAGTTAAAGCGTATAATTATATATTGAAATATATTATATGTTTTTCATATAAATTGTATTAAATTAACATGAAATATATATATTTTTGTAAAATTATTTGATTTTGTTAGTCAAATACATAATTAAAATTAGATATTGTATGAATTAATGAATAACATGTATTTTAATTAGAGTCCATGAGATATATCATAATTTGTGTTATGTAATAGTGATAATGAATAAATTAATATAAGTGATAAAATGACATAATTACATTACATATAATTTATCTAGTTAAGTAAGACCTTTTTATTTGAGATTTGAAAAGCTATATTATATGGCACCTCAGAATTAAATTCATGTAATAAATATATGATTGTGATGTTTTTCTTTTTTAATGTTCCTCAAATAACATAGAAGGAGAACCAATTCTAGAGAAGCCGTCCAACTGATAGGAGTTTAGGCAAATAAATTCACAAATAAAAAAAAAATAAAAAAGATCCAATTTAGTGTTTGCGTTTTTGATAAGCTCTCTATTTTTAATTTATCTTGTTAATTTCTCCATCTTCAATTCTTGAATTCGACACCAAATAACATGTCGAGCTTGTCGTGATATAGTTACAAGATTCAAGTTTGTAAACTTTGCTTTGCAAGTCCTTGTATCTATGTGGCGAGTTCTTTTAACTGCAGTGATTTTCCTTTAGCTCTTGAGAACTACTTGCCGTCTTGTTTACATACAACACCTTATTATCTACTGCTCTGATTATTTAGCTATAATAAAACATGATACTTGGTCAATTGGTCAATTTCGACCAATAAATCATTTGGGAATATAATAGGGGTCCAATATAATAAGACACGAAACTCGTGAGTAAGTTGACTCATATGTCAAGATGGTTGACTAATAGTGCAAGGGATTTTGGAAAAGTCTTGCAGTATAGTTTGGGTGCCAATATAAATCCCTTATTTTCTTCAGGTTGCAATAATATAAAAGGCATTTTGCATTTGCTTCGTCTCTTTTACTCACTTATCTGCAAAATATGAGAATCACAAAAGCTTTTATTAACACAAAAAATGGGAAGCATGAGACTGTTTCTTTCATTTTCCTTTAATGCTCTCATGCTACTTGAAGCATATCGTTTCACCGATGAAACTGATAAGAAAGCGTTGGTGGAGTTCAAATCTCAAGTTTCTGAGAACAAAAGAGATGTCTTGACCTCATGGAATAACTCATTCCTTATGTGCAACTGGGAAGGAGTTACATGCGGCAAACAAAAGAGAGTTACTCAATTGGACCTGGCAGGGTTGCAATTGGGTGGAGTGATATCACCATCTATTGGTAATCTTTCGTTTCTCATATCACTCGATTTTTCTACTAACTCTTTTGGTGGAACAATCCCTCATGAAGTGGGAAACTTGTATACTTGGATATGAGCTCAAATAATCTCAGAGGAGAGATTCCAATCAACCCATTTAACTGCTCTAGATTGGTGGACCTTTCTTTACATTCAAATCATCTTGGAGGAGGTATTCCTTCAGAGATAGGGTTACTTACGAATATTTTCAACTTAAATATTCGTGACAACAACTTGAAAGGAAAGCTCCCTAGATCTCTAGGAAACATGCCATCCATATGGCAAGTTAAGATTTATGGTAACAATCTAGAAGGTGAAATTCCAAATGATATATCTACTACTTGGAGTCGAGTGGTCTCTTGATATATATATCAACAGATTCTCTGGTGTTTTTCCTCCTCTACTCTACAAATTTTCCTCACTTGAGTTCTTATCCATCAGCCATAAATATTTCACGGGTTCCCTAAGACCTGACTTTGGTGAGCTTCTACCAAACCTGATAGAGTTGAATATGGGACGTAATCAACTCAACGGAACCATTCCAACAACACTTTCCAATATATCCACTCGTCAAATGTTGGCAATCGATAACAACACTCTCACAGGAAGTATTCCTCCAAGGTTAAGAAGATTATGGAATTTGCACTACATGACTCTTCATGATAATTCTTTGGGAAATCACTCGTTTGGAGATCTTGAATTTATTGGTGCTTTAACTAATTGCACCCAACTAGAAATTTTAACAGTTGGTGGAAATAAGCTTGGCGGCCACTTGCCTAGCTCTATTGCAAATATGTCCACAAACCTCTGAGGTTTAAATCTTGGAAACAATTTCATGTATGGAAGCATTTCTCACGACATTGGCCGTCTCATAAACCTACAAGTACTAAGGTTTCAAGAAAATCAGTTGACAGGTGTACTCCCAAACTCAATTGGTAAGCTTTTACAGTTAGGGACACTAGATATCAGTTCAAATGGTGTGTCTGGAGAGATACCATCTTCAACTGGAAACATCACTCGATTAAAACACACTATACTTGTTCTAGAATAGCTTTGAAGGAACCATTCCTCTAAATCTTGGTAATTGTACTTCGATACGGTTCTTATGGATTGGTTCTAATAAGTTGGACGACACTATACCCCGGGAAATTATGGGCATTCAATCCCTTGTTGAACTCGACATTTCAGGTAATTCCTTGACCGGCTATCTACCAAAAGATGTTGGACGACTTGAAAATCTTGTTAGACTATCTGTTGCGCATAATAAGTTATCCAGACAACTCCCAAATTCCTTGGGAAACTGTCTCTCGATGGTTTTACTTTTTCTGCAAGAAAACCATTTTGATGGAGCCATTCCAGATATAAGAGGGTTAAAAGGTCTTAAAAGAGTTGATTTCTCCAATATTAGTCTCTATGGTAGTATACCTACATATCTTGGCGACTTTTCCTGGTTGGAGTATCTCAATCTCTCTGTTAACAACTTCGAGGGAAGTGTGCCAATACAAGGAAAAATTCAGAATTCTTCTATAGTTTCAGTATTTGGAAACAAAAATCTTTGTGGAGGCATCAAGGAATTCAAACTAAAGCCATGCTTTACTGAAGCACCATCGATGGGATCAAAGAGTTCTTCTCATGTAAAGAAAATCGTGATCGGGGTCAGCGTAGGCATAGCTTTGCTTTTGCTGTTTTTCATTGCTTTAGTTTGCCTATTTGGTTCAGAAAAAGAAAGAAGAACCAGCAGACTAATAATCCAAATCCATCCACACTAGAGGCTTTACATGAGAAGATAAGTTTTGGAGAGATCCGAAATGCGACTGTTGGATTCTCTTCGAGCAATATGATAGGGTCAGGAAGTTTTGGTACGGTATTTAAAGCCGTCCTCCCTGCAGAGAACAAGGTTGTTGCTGTCAAAGTTCTAAACATGCACAGACGTGGAGCAATGAAGAGCTTTATGGTTGAATGTGAATCCCTCAAAGACATGCGGCATCGTAATTTTGTAAAACTATTGACCGCTTGTTCGAGTATTGATTTTCAAGGAAACGAGTTCAGAGCTCTCATATATGAGTTCATGCCTAATGGAAACCTTGATATGTGGTTGCACCCAAAGGAAGTGGAAGAGATTTGTAGGCCCTCAAGAAGCTTGACACTTCTTAAAAGGCTTAACATTGCCATAGACGTGGCTTCTGTTTTGGATTATCTTCATATTCATTGTTATGAACCTATAGCTCATTGTGATATTAAGCCAAGCAACATCCTCCTAGATGATGATTTGATGGCCCATGTTAGCGACTTTGGTCTCACTCGTCTTCTCCTCAAGTTCAATCAGGAGTCCTTCAACCAACTAAGCTCAGTTGGTGGTAGAGGAACTATCGGCTATGCAGCACCAGGTAAAAATATTACACATCTCTAATGGTCTGTGAAGAAAATTAATATTATTTTTTTCCATTACAATCTTGTTTTGTGAATTATGGTGCAGAATATGGAGTGGGAGGACAGCCATCAATACATGGTGATACATGGTGATGTGTATAGTTTTGGAATTCTGCTTTGGGCAATGTTCACCGGAAAAAGACCAACTGATGAGTTATTTAAAGGAAATTTTACCCTCAACAGCTACATCAAATCTGCGGTGCCACCGAGAGTGCTGGATGTTGCCGACGAATTGATTCTTCACAATGGTCTCAGAGTTAGTTTCCCTATAACTGAGTTCTTGACTGATGAAGCCACAAACCAAGGCTCCACCGAAGGACCGACCCAAGAGGAAGTGGAGGTTACCGTACCGGTCATGCGACACACGCCACGGAGGAGGTCAGGAACCAGGAACCTACGTGAAGAGTTTAACCAACAAGTGGAAAGCCTCATCACCCTATTGGAGTACGAGGAGCTTAAAGGAAGGCTACTTAACAAAGAAATACTTGAAGAACTTCCAACCGGGCCGATAGAAGAATTCAACCCAACCTTAGGCCGCACGATGGAACCAACCGGACCCCCGAACGAGCCAACGACCAGCCCCCGGGACATCACTTTCTTGCCGGTGCTACAAGGACTCGCGGCCACCAACATATTCCACATATCAGCTATTACGCTTGGAATGGAGCAACCAACTTCTACACCAGATCAGATGGTCCAAGACGGCCCAGCCCACAGCCAGCCACTAGGGTTCAACCCACGGTAAGTTCGTACTTTTGATTAATTAACAAGTTTCCTTTTTGTGTCTTGCATGATTTCTTTCCTTTTCTTTGTTTCCTTTTCTTTCTTTTTCGTTTAGGCACCTTGTTAGCAATTTCGGCCAAGTGTTAGACCTTTTCTTAATTCTGTATTTTCGACCCAAGTAGGTCAAGGCTGCATGACTATTTAATAAAGTCCCCTCATTCAGTCTGTACACACTTTTTTACACATATCAATAAAGAACCCGAGTTATCTTAAAAACCCTAGCCGTCTAAAAGCTTCTTGCGTGAGAATCCCTGAAGTGAGTTCGGTTTGACTTATCACAAAGTGTTTTCACCCCTTTGTGTCGGCCAGCCAAGGAGCTTCCATCCCGTGACTTCCAAGCAAAGAGTGCCTCTCGGCCAGTTGTTCGGATCACAACCTCCACCCCTTTGTAGAACCAACCGTTTGGGGCTACATCATCTGGTATCAGAGCCTAGGCTCGGAATCAGGTTGTATCACATCTTTTTTTTGCTTGTTTACCTTCTAATTTTGCGATTTGTCCATTTCATTCAAAAAAAAAAAAAAGTTCATATTTTCTTGTTTCATTTTCATAGTCGTCCGTTCTGTTTAGGTTGTTAGCTGTGAGTTTTGTGTCTTGTTTTTCTCTTGGCATAAACTGTGCATCATCTCAGCCGCTTAGACCTTTGCTTTAGATCTAGGGTTTTGCATTAGACTTTCCTTAGTTGATAATCTAATTTAAAAAAAAAAACATATTTCCTTTTTCGATTGAACCTTTCCTTAGTAACTAGATATTGCGTGCTGTCGACTGAGTTAAGTCAAGATTTGGTGTTTATTCGGTTTTGCTTGCTTGTTAAAACTCGCAACATTTGACTTAGAAGCCCATAACCCCACTTGATCCATAAGGTTTATTTTCAGGCCATGGGGAGCACAAGCGACAATGCCCTAGCCCAGATACTCGCCAACCTCCAGACCATGCATGAGTGTTTGGATCGGCTGGGACAAAGACGACCCGAATACGATGACACATCGGACACACAGAGCACCCGCGAACGTACACGGGACATACAACCACCACCAGCACCTGACCAATCCAGGACTGACCGTACTCGAGACAATCACCGTATGGGGAATGACCGGGACAGGCGTCGGGATTCTGAGGAGGAGCCACCATGGCAAAATAAGGACCTTAAACTAACACCTCCTACTTTTGCAGGAAGGATTAATCCAGAAGCTTATCTGGATTGGGAGAGACGGATGGAGTACATCTTCGAGTACTACAACTACTTGGATGCACAAAAGGTGACGTTAGCCGCGGCCCAGCTCACTGACAACGTGTTGGCCTGGTGGGACCGAGAGGTGGCCAAACGGAGGAGACGACACCTACACCCCATCACCTCATGGGCTGACATGAGCTATCACCCCCGAAAGAGGCACATACCAGTTACCTTGCACAGGGATCTTCAGAAGAGGTTCCGGAAGCTGAGCCAAGGGAACCGGACCGTGGAGGAGTATTTCGAAGAATTCGAGACCCTTAAGAATCGGCTGGAGGTCAACGACTCGGTCGAGACACTTATGACCCAATTCTTAGACGGACTACAAGACCGTATCGTCCGTAAGGTGGAGAGGCAAACATACAACGACCTAAACGAGTTGCTGCATGTGGCCATCCAAGCTGAACAGCACATCAAGCGGAAGGGAGCCGCCATGGGTCGGACCAAACCCAACTGGAGCTCACAACAACCGCTGAGGTTTGACAAGGGGAAGTCGGCCGTCGTAGATGACCGGGCCAAGAAGGCCACCCCACGAGCCCCGAAACCCCCCACCGCACCAGGTAAGTTTCCAAACCCACGAGCTAGAGACATTACTTGATTTAAATGTCAGGGAAAGGGTCATTACGCGAGAGATTGCCCAAACCAACGGGTCATGGGACTTCCCGACAATGGAGAGTATGAGTTCGAGGATTAGGCACCACCAGAACCAGTCGAATCCGAAGAAGAAGTGATGGATTACCCTGAAGTGGGAGAGATCCTCGTCACGAGGCGAGCCCTCAGTGCTCTGTACGACCCCGACACCATTCAGCGGGAAAACATCTTTCACACAAGATGCAGCGTAGAGGCTAAGGTATGTAGCCTTATAATTGATGGCGGTTCCTGCACTAACGTTGCCAGCAGGTACTTAGTAGATAAGCTCAGTCTCCTTAAGACCAAGCACCCTCGACCATACCGACTCCGATGGCTCGATGACAAAGTGGAGTTAAGGATAAGCGGTAGGTCCAAGTGCCTTTCAGCATAGGTAAGTACTCCGACTAAGTACTCTGTGATGTGGTTCCTATGCAGGCAGGCCATATCTTGCTGGGACGACCCGTGCAGTTTGATAAGGAGACTCTCCGCAACGGCCGGACCAACTATTATAGCTTCATGCACAACAACAAGAAACACAACTTGGCCCCACTCTCCCCACAAGATGTTTTCGAACTTCAGAAGGCCATGGACCGAGGATCCAAAGAAGATAAGGTAAGTAAAACCAACCTTTTAGTAACACCTAGTACCATTAATAAAACTCTTGCTGTGAAAGAAACAGTACTACTTATGATCTTTCAGGAAGGTATGATTTCAGGTTCCGAAGAGGATACACCCTTGCCACCGGCGATCAAAACACTTCTGGAGCAGTTCGTGGATGTCTTTCCTGACGAGATTCCACTCGACCTTCCCCCAGTTCGAGGAATTGAACACCAAATCAACCTTATCCCTGGCGCACCATTGCCGAACCGAGCAGCCTACCGAATCAACCCCGAAGAAGCCAAGGAGTTGGAGCGCCAAGTCCAGGACCTGATGTCCAAAGGATACATACGTGAAAGTATAAGCCCCTGTGCCATACCTGTAATCTTGGTGCCCAAGAAGGACGGATCGTGGCGAATGTGTGTTGATTGTCGGGACATCAACAATATCACATCAAGTACCGGCACCCAATCCCGCGACTGGACGATCTTCTGGACGAGCTAAGTGGAGCAACTATCTTCTCCAAGGTCGATCTGAGGAGTGGCTACCACCAGGTCCGGATGAAGGAAGGCAACGAATGGAAGACAGCCTTCAAGACCAAACACGGATTGTACGAGTGGTTGGTCATGCCCTTCGGCCTCACCAACGCCCCGAGTACCTTCATGAGGCTCATGAACCACGTTCTGAGAGCCTACATCTGTAAGTTCGTGGTAGTTTATTTTGACGATATACTTGTGTATAGCACGTGTTTAGAGGATCACCTTAGCCACCTAGAACAAGTTCTATCCACCCTTAGATCGGAACAACTTTATGCAAACCTTAAGAAATGCATCTTTTGCACTGATCAAGTTGTTTTCCTAGGATTTGTGGTAAGTTCGCAGGGTTTAAAGGTGGATGATGATAAGATAAAGGCGAACCAAGAATGGCCTACCCCTATGACGATCGGACATGTTCGAAGTTTTCACGGACTGGCCAGCTTCCACAGGCGATTTGTACGAGACTTCAGTACCATAGCTGCACCCCTGATCGCAGTTATCAAGAAGAACATCCCATTTAGCTGGGGACCGGCTCAAGAGGATGCCTTCCAGAAGCTCAAACAGAGTCTCACCCAATCGCCAGTACTGGTACTCCCAAACTTTATTCAAACATTTGAAATAGAGTGTGATGCCTCTGGAACAGGTATCGGAGGAGTTCTGACCCAAGGAGGCAAGCCGGTTGCTTTCTTCCGCGAAAAGCTCAGTAGAGCTTCAATCAATTACCCAACCTACGACAAGGAGCTGTATGCCCTGGTAAGGTGTTTAGAAGTTTGGCAACACTATCTACTGTCAAAAGAGTTTGTTGTCCATACAGATCATGAGACGCTAAAGCATTTGAGAGGACAAACCATACTTAAGAGGCGACACGTAAAATGGATGGAGTTCATCGAAACCTTTCCCTATGCCATCAAATACAAGAAGGGCAAGGAGAACATTGTAGCCGATGCTCTATCCAGGAGACATGCCCTGATTACCACCATGGAGGCCAAGATCATGGGCTTTGAACACATCAATGATGCCTACGCCGAGGACCCAGACTTCCAGCAAGTTTTTGAGGCGACCCACACGGCTGCAATCGGAGGTTATTACCAGCATAACGGTTTTCTCTTTAAAGATAAAAAGCTTTATATTCCGCAGGGTTCCATGAGAGAACTGTTAGTGCGTGAGGACCACGGAGGAGGTTTGATGGGGCACTTCGGACGAGGCAAGACGCTCAGTGTTCTCATGGAGCACTTCTACTGGCCGCATCTGAAACGAGACGTGGAGCGCTTCTGTGCCAATTGCATCACCTGCCTGAAGGCTAAATCCAGGTCACATCCCCATGGTTTGTATATGCCATTGTCTATTCCTAACCTACCATGGGTAGATATTTCTATGCACATTGTTTTAAGACTCCCCAAGATCAACCATCGAGACTCTATCCTTGTGGTGGTGGACCGATTCTCCAAGATGGCCCATTTAATCCCATGCAGCAAGTCCAATGATGCCACTCAGACGGCTGACCTGTTCTTTAAAAAAGTCGTGAGGCTACATGAGATTCCCCGGACCATTGTTTCTGACAAGGATTCCAAGTTCCTTGGACATTTCTGGCGAGCTCTTTGGAAGAAGCTAAGGACGAAGCTTCTATTCTCGACCACATGCCACCCACAGACCGATGGTCAACCAGAGGTAGTAAACCAGACACTCTCAACCCTCTTGAGAGCTACGGACGGTAAGAACTTGCGAAACTGGTTAACTTGTTTATCCTATATCGAATTCGCATACAACCATGCTAGACATTCAGCCACTAGGCAATCCCCCTTTGAAGTTGTTTATGGGTTCAACCCATTAACCCCGTTAGATCTCACTACTCTTCCTCAAGCTATTTACTCTAGTGCATAAGGAGAAACCAAGGCCGATTTCATGAAGAAACTCCATCAACGAGTTAAGGACAATTTAGAGAAGAAGACGACCAAGTACAAGGAACGCGTGGACCAAGGCCGAAAGGAGGTCACATTCGAAACCGGAGATTGGGTCTGGCTGCACATGCGCACGGAAAGGTTCCCAAATCAACGGAAGTCCAAGCTCACACCAAGAGGAGATGGCCCCTTCTGAGTCCTGGAGAAAATCAACAACAACGCCTACAAAATAGAACTACCAGGTGAGCTAACTATTTCTCCTACGTTTAATGTTACTGATCTATCTCCTTTCCATGTAGATGATCCAATTCTGAGGTCAGAATCTTTTCAAGAGGGAGGGGATGATGAAGCCACGAACCAATGCTCCACCGAAGGACCGACCCAAGAGGAAGTGGAGGTTACCGTACCGGTCATGCGACACACGCCACAGACGAGGTCAGGAACCAGGAACCTACGTGAAGAGTTTAACCAACAAGTGGAAAGCCTTATCACCCTATTGGAGCACGAGGAGCTTAAAGGAAGGCTACTTAATAAAGAAATACTTGAAGAACTTCCAACCGGCCCGATAGAAGAACTCAACCCAACCTTAGGCCGCACGATGGAACCAACCGGAACCCCGAACGGGCCAACGACCAGCTCCCGGGACATCACTTTCTTACCGGTGCTACAAGGACTCGCGGCCACCAACATATTCCACATATCAGCTCTTACGCTTGGAATGGAGCAACCAACTTCTACACCGGATCAGATGGTCCAAGGCGGCCCAGCCCACAGCCAGCAACCAGGGTTCAACCCACGGTAAGTTCGTACTTTTGATTAATTAACAAGTTTCCTTTTTGTGTCTTGCAGGATTTCTTTCCTTTTCTTTGTTTCCTTTTCTTTCTTTTTCGTTTAGGGACCTTGTTAGCAATTTCGGCCAAGTGTTAGGCCTTTTCTTAATTCTGTATTTTCGACCCAAGTAGGTCAAGGCTGCAGGACTATTTAATAAAGTCCCCTCATTCAGTCTGTACACACTTTTACCTGATCAATAAAACAGCCGGAGTTTTCTTTTAGAAACCCTAGCCGCTAAAGCTTCTTGCGTGAGAAACACTTAAAGAATTGTCGGTTTGACGTATCACAAAGATCTTCATCCTTTGTGTGGCATCTATCACCTTCCCCATTGATCGTCCCTTCCACTGAGAACCTTGGAGAGACCCTATCGGCCAGTCAAGGAACTTCCACCGTGATATTCAAGTAAAGAGTGCCTTTCGGCCAGTTGTTCGGATCACAACCTCCACCCTCGTGTAAAACTATCCATTTGGGGCTACATCATCTGGTATCAGAGCTTAGGCTCGGAAATCAGGTTGTATCTCATCTTTTCTTTGCTTGTTTACTTTCTAGTTTTGCGATTTGTTCATTTCATTCAAAAAAAAGATCGTTTATTGATTCATTTTTCGTAGTAGGTCGTTTGTGTAGGTTGTCAGCTGCGTGATTTTTTTGCTGCTCTTGTTTGCTGTTGTAAACTGCTGCATCTTCATAGCCGCCTAGACTTGCATTCGAAAACTAGGGTTGCATTAGAACTTTCCTTATTTGAAACTATATAAAAAAGAAAAAAAAAAAAAAAATATATATATATATATATATATATAAGCATATTTCCTTTTCTTGTTTATTCGATTTCCATTTAGCCTAGTATATGAATATTGCCTCTTTGATGTCGATCGTGATTGGTTAAGGAATAGTGCTTGATTGGTCTTTGCCTGTTTCTTTATCTCGCACCCACTTGGGGAGATCCTAGTCACCAGACGAGCCCTCAGTGCTCTGTAAGATCCAGACACCATCCAGAGGGAAAACATCTTTCACACAAGATGTAGCGTAGATGCTAAGGTATGTAGACTTATAATTGATGGTGGTTCCTGCACTAACGTTGCCAGCAGGTACCTAGTAGATAAGCTCGGTCTTCCTAAGACCAAGCACCCTCGACCATACCGGCTCCGATGGCTCGATGACAAAGTGGAGTTAAGGATCAGCGAGCAGGTCCAAATACCTGTCAGCATAGGTAAGTACTCCGACCAAGTACTCTGTGATGTGGTTCCTATGCAGGCAGGCCATATCTTGTTGGGACGACCCTGGCAGTTTGATACGGAAACTCTCCACAACGGCCGGACCAACTATTATAGCTTCATGCACAACAACAAGAAGCACAACTTGGCCCCACTCGCCCCACAACAAGTTTCCGAACTTCAGAAGACCATGGACCAAGGAGCCAAAGAATATAAGGTAGTAAAACCAACCTTTTAGTAACACCTAGTACCATTAATAAAACTCTTGCTATGAAAGAAACGGTACTACTCATGATCTTAAAGGAAGGTATGATTTCAGGTTCCGAAGAGGATACACCCTTGCCACCGGCGATCAAAACACTTCTGTAGCAGTTCGTGGACGTCTTTCCTGAGGAGATTCCACTTGGCCTTCCCCCAGTTCGAGGAATTGAACACCAGATCGACCTTATCCCTGGCGCACTGTTGCCAAACCGAGCAGCCTACCGGATCAACCCCGAAGAGGCCAAGGGGTTGGAGCGCCAAGTCCAGGACCTGATGTCCAAAGGATACATATGTGAAAATCTAAGCCCATGTGCCATACCTGTAATCTTGGTACCCAAGAAGGACGGATCGTGGCGAATGTGTGTTGACTGCCGGGCCATCAACAATATCACCATCAAGTACCGGCACCTAATCCCGCGACTGGACAATCTTTTGGACTAGCTAAGTGGAGCAACTATCTTCTCCAAGATCGATCTGAGGAGTGGCTAACACCAGGTCCGGATGAAGGAAGGCGACGAATGGAAGACAACCTTCAAGACCAAACGCGGATTGTACAGGTGGTTGGTCATGCCCTTCGGCCTCACCAACTCCCTGAGTGCTTTCATGAGGCTCATGAACCACGTTCTAAGAGCCTACATCTGTAAGTTCGTGGTAGTTTATTTTGACGATATACTTGTGTATAACACCTGTTTAGAGGATCACCTTAGCCACCTAGAACAAGTTCTATCCCCTTAGCCACCTAGAACAAGTTCTATCCACCCTTAGATCGGAACAACTTTATGCAAACCTTAAGAAATGCATCTTTTGCACTGATCAAGTTGTTTTCCAAGGATTTCCTAGAAATGCATCTTTTGCTCTGGCCTCATCACATGTCATTTTATTCCCCCGAGAAATTTTTAGATTTTCAGTGAATGTCCATGTGAGTTCTCAATGATTATTGACATCACAGTGCTGCTTGGATGACCAAGGCGATCATGCCAGAATGTAAAATCATCGTTATTTCTCTTGATCACAAGATGTGATTCTATGACATTTATATATTAATATATGTATAATGAAAACCAGAAGGGAGTTTTGACAATTTTTCCACCACATGCTTTTTCCCGATTTCTCAAAATTTATATACATGTACTTATTTTCCTGCTTGGTTGCAGACTGAGTATCAAATCCTTAAAGATATATATCTTTAAAACTCAACCAATTTCTTATAGAATTTGGAGAAAATTGTGCATTATTTATTGAGAATTTTTTCCCATTAGATAATGCAAATTTGGCTTTACCAATCAATTCAATTAAGTCTGCAGGACTCGATATTGTGTTGATTGTAATATTTGTCGGTTTTAAATCAGAAAAATATTTTTTCTGTTTCAGAATAGTGTGTGTTGTTCTACTATCTGGTATGCAGATATCTCTAGCATTTGTTATTGATGTTTCTCCATTTGCATTGTTATCCATTTTCTGAGATAAGTAAAAATAATTAATAACGCTAAGATACTTCTATTCCTAAAAAAGTATTATACATTAATGAGTAAAAACCACACAATAATTATACATTAGTAGGTAAATATCACACAATAATTATACATTTGTAGCTAAATATCACATAATAATTATACATTAGTAGGTAAATATCACACAATAATTATACATTAATATTTCTCATAAACATCAATTATTTATGGCACAATCTTAGGGGTTTTCAAGAGTCACATGTAATATATCATAGTTTTTAGTGTTTTTAACCATGATATAAGTCTTGTTTATAGAGTCTTTTTAGTCTTTTCGGAGTCTTTTAGAGACATTTGCAGGTTTAGGTACGTTTGGAGCTTATTTGGAGATTATGGATTATTCTGGAGCTATGTAGGAAGTTGTGCAGAAGAATTCAAGCCGGAAACTACATTTGGAGATGGTGTCGGTCGACACCCATCAGACATGCAATTTTCTGCGCCAGTTTTGAAGCTTTTTGAAGAAAATAAAATTTACCCAGACTTTTCTTTATTTGCAAATAAGTCTCTGTTCGAGTTTTTAGGATATTTATATTATTTTAAGGTCATTGTTTAGACCTATCTTTTATCTAAGCTTTATTTTATTTGAGAGAGATTTGTAGCAGAGTTTTGGAGAGAAGAATTCAGACTCATTCAAAGAAGATTCAGAACTCTTTTTATTCTCTATTGATTTATTTTAGGCAATCTTATTCAATCATGTTTATTGTTTAAATCTCCATGTCTGAGTAGTTTGCTAGTTAGGTTTAAGGTTTCTCATTAGGGATTTCATGGATTGTTAAGTTGATTGACTAGTTAAGGATTCTGGAAGACTAGTTCATCATCTAGGTTATGATTAATGTTTGATCTGAACTGACGAGTTAGATTTATGATCATAGGTTGATTCTCGCAATGAAAGTTGATTAATTAGCTAGAAAGAACCTTATAGGGGAATAAACATGCAACAATTAGTTCATAGGGGAATAAGCCGAAAACCCAGCAAAATACCTATTTGCAAATGAATTTGATTTAGGGATTTTCTGAACTTATCGAACCTGAGATTATTGTGTGCTTATACTTTAGAACTCGCAAAGAAATTTGGTTTTCTAGGTTTTAGACATAGATAGTTTTCGCAGCGACAGCTAGATTACTTTATTATTGTGTTTCCAGTTCTAGAACATAGCAAAACTTTGATTGACTGATTAGTTTGCATTCCTGATTTCCTGAGAATTCCCTGAGCCTGACGTTTTTCCCCATCTGATTTACAACCGGTTTTACTGCATTGTTTTAATTACATTATTTCTTGTTTAGCTTAATTTGAAAACCAATAATCTATTATGTGATCTTGAGTCTCTGTGGAATTCGACCCCTAAGTACTATAATCGATCTCTTAATTTGGAGAGTAGCTCTAGGGTATTTTTGAGCATATCAACATGATAGAGATTTTAGACTTCTGTGATGTCGGCCTCATCGAAATCATTTGCGAAATCAGATGCATCAAGGTGCGTTATACCCTCAAATTGTTCTGCAAGATTAACTTCCTCTCATTTTCCCTTAGCGGATTCTTTATATAGAGTACAAAGATGTGCAGGAGTACGACACACCCAAGACCAATATCCCTTAATACCGCATCTGAAACATGAATCTTTTTGCTTCTAGGAGGTATTTCCTTGGTGTTCTTTTCCCTTAAGAGGGTTGTTCAGAGGGGATCCATTGGAATGACTTCCTGCCTTGTGGGTTACATTTTTTCCCATGCCCGAGAGGGTTTTGACGACCACGACCCCGAAAAAAATAATTTTCTCTCATTGGATTCTTAAGATCCAATGCGTTTGCTTCCGGAAACGCTTTAGATCCAGCAGGTCGAGTCATGTGGTTCTTGATGAGGAGGTCATTGTTCTTTTCGGCTATGAGCACAATCAAATCCGAAAATTTGGTATATCCACGATGTTGAAGGGTGATGTGGTTTTTGTAGATTGTGGTATACGTATTCTCAAGCATTTGAGATTCAGTTATGGTTTCACCACAATTCCTCAGTTTGGCCACAATCTCCAATATAGCGGAATTGTAGTTCATCACTTTGTCGAAGTCTTGGAACCTCGGACTTTGCCACTCATCCCGAGCAAGTGGAAGCGTTAGGTCTTTCTGATGATCAAAACAATCTCTCAGAGACTTCCAAAGCTCTTTGGGATCCATCATGTGTGCATAGTCATATATGATACTTTCATCAATGTGTCTTCTAAGGAAAATCACCGATTTTGCCTTTTTTAGGCTGTTGAAGTATTTTTCTCTTTGATAGTTTCTGACAAACATTGAGATTCCAAATGAAGTTCAACATATATAATTAGCACTAGTGATATCTAGAGCCGGAAATTTGAGCTTCTCGATGTTTGCCATTGGTTTTCTAAAATGAAAAAAACAAAAAATGTAATTAGAAATTTGTTTATTTATTTATTTATTTAGTATTAATATTTAAATATTTAAGGTGCAGGAATAAGTAGTGCAATTATAAGCAATACAAATGTATAAAACATCAAGATAAAAATAAATACATATTCCTCGGGAGAAAATTTACTAACTAGTAAATTGTAAAAAGAAATAAGTAAACAACCTATTACAAAAACTAAAAATGGATTATTTTTTTTTAGGAGAATGTTTTAGAAAAAGTGAAATGTTTGAATGAAATGAATGAAGGGTAAGTGTATTTATAGATTAGAAAATATTGTTCATTAGCCGTTATGTATCCGTTTGAAAAGTTAAAAAAAAAAACTTTTTAAATATTAATTATGACCATTGGTGGTAAAAATATTTAAACATAAAATAATATGACATTATTTACAAGCAATCTTATATAATTTACCAATTCAAATATAAATTTAAATATAGTTAGATGAGTCTCTTTTTATAGTAATTATAACATAAATTATGTTATATGGTGACTAAATCATCTATATTAGAATAATAAATGAATGAATGATGGTGACTGATATCAACCATATAAATGCATTTAATAAATAAATTATGGTGATAAAGTCATCCAAAATAATAAATTATGGTGACAAAATTATCAACTTAAAAAAATTAAATTTTTAGGCGGTTAAACCGACGATTATGGTGTTTTACGTAACCATTAACAAATTAATGACGGGGCGGCCGAACCGCACTCCGGTAACAATAACTAAAAGATATAAAACATAATGGTAGAGTAATCGTGTTGATAACGTGTTATGATTGTATATTATATGTATGAAATAAAAGTGTTTGTGGTTATATGAAATAAAAATGTTTGTAGTTAGGAAAAATAGAAAAAGAGAGATGCTCCAAAATGTAAGAGTGAATATTATTACTTGTATCGAATAAAAATGTACCATTTTCGAAAGCCTATCTACCACCACAAAGATTGAATCACTACCTGTCCTAGACTAAGGCAGTACTAAAACAAAATCCATCGACAAATTACTCCAAGGATGAGATGGAATCGGAAGAGGAGAGTACAAACGTTGGGAGAGATTTTTAGACTTCGCTTCTTTGCAGGTAACACATAGGCTACAAACTTTCTCCACATCTTTCCTTAGTCCCGACCAATATAATGATCCTGAAGCACCTTCAAAATCTTGGCTGGTCCGAAATGTCCCATTAATCCTCTTCCATGTGCTTCTCTGGTGAACAATTCCCTCAAAGAACAGTGGGGTACACAAAGCCGGTTATCAAAGAACAAAAACCTTTCCATTCTAAAGTACTTGCCTTCAGTGTGCCTTGAGCAAGCTAGAAAAAGTTCTCTAAAATCAGAATCAGTCTCATACAAGTCCTTAGTAAACTCAAACCCCAAAAGTTTCGTTCCAAGAGATGAAAGGAGTACATACCTTCGAGAAAGTGCATCAGCAACTATGTTCTCTTTACCTTGTTTGTACTTGATGACATATGGGAATGTCTCAATGAACTCCACCCAAGGAGCATGTCTGTTGTTCAGCTTCTGTTGACCCTTGAGATGTTTGGCCGTCTCATGATCCGTGTGGATCACAAACTCCTTAAACCATAGGTAATGATGCCACGTTTGAAGTGCTCTTACCAAAGCATAGAGCTCTTAGTCATAGGTGGGATAGTTGAGAGTAGCACCATATAACTTTTCACTGAAGAATACGATGGGTTTTCCCTCCTGCATTAAAAAAGCACCAATACCCACACTTGAGGCATCACATTCTATTTCAAATATTTCATGAAATCAGGAAGAACAACTGAAGGAGCTTGGGTCAACTTCCTTTTTAGCTGTTGGAAGGCTTCCTCCTGAGCTTGTTCCCATTTAAATCCAACGTTCTTTTTTATCACCTCCGTGAGTGGAGCAGCAATTGTGTTGAAGTCCCGGACAAATCACCTATAGAAGTCGGCTAACCCATGAAAGCTCTGAACTTCACCTACTGACTTAGGACTCAGCCAATCCCTGATTGCTTTGTTCTTCTCCTTATGCACACGAATATCATCTGCACCTACAACGAAACCCAAAGACACCAGGTGATCCGTTCCAAAGGTACATTTCTTCTCATTGGCATACAGGTGTTCTTTCCTAAGTACTTCTATAACCTTTTCTAGGTGTTTAACATGATCATGCAAGTCCTTGCTGTAAACTAAGATATCATCAAAGTAAACAAAAACAAATTCACATATGAAAGCCCTAAGCACAAGATCCATAAGTCTCATGTAAGTACTAGGTGTGTTGATTAATCCATACAGCATCACAAGCCATTCATACAACCCATGTTTGGTTTTAAAAGTTGTTTTCCACCCATCTCCCTTTTTCATCCTTATCTGATGATACCCACTCTTAAGATATATTTTCGAACAGAACTTAGACCCATGCCATTCATCTAGCATAACATCTTAAGAGTGGAGATGCATTCTTACCATTCATCTAGACCTTAGAGGCATATCCAGCTTAAGATGCATTTTCCAAGATCCATCCTTCTTTAGCACGAGCAAGACCGGTACAGCACAGAGGCTTAGCGTCTCTCAGATGTAACCTTTTTCCAAGAATTCATTTACTTGCCGTTAAAGTTCTCTGGTTTCAACCGGGTTGGTCCTATAAGCAGGCCGGTTGGGAAGAGATGCACCTGGTAGCAGATCAATATGGTGTTCGATCTCTTGGATTGGTGTCAACCCACTTGGATTTCTTCAGGAAACACATTTCTAAATCTGTTCATCGTATATTTGAGTTCACTCGGAAACTCCGTTGCTGGATTTGAGGTCATTAGAGTTTCTTTAAACACAAGTAACAGAAAAGGTTGATGAGAAGACAAAGACTTCCTCACCTGACTTGGTTTAGTAAAGAGAGTAGGCTTCTTAGCCGGTACCTTAGCTTCTTTTTTATTTTCAAACTCGTGGTTCTTTTTAAGCTGGAGCTGATCCTTATGAACTTCCATTTACGACAAATGATTCAATGTAATCTTCTTTCTTTTTCTTTTATGGTCAAAGGAGTGGCGATTATTGAAGCCATCATGAATGCCTTCTTGTCAAACTGCCACGGCTTCCCAAGCAATATGGTTGGCATCCATCGGCAATACATTGTACATCACCTCATCATCATACCAACCAATGGTAAATTGTACCGTGACTTGTTCTTTCACATGCAGTTCTCCTTCCTCATTCAGTCATTCAAACTTGAAGGATTGTGGGTGTGGTCTTACTTCCAAGCCAAGTTTCCTGACAAAAGAATCTCTTGCAACATTAATGCAACTTCCACCATCTATAATCAAATAACAGACTTTATCTTTAACAAATCATCAAGAGTAAAAGATATTCTCCCTCTGTTTCCTTTGTTCATGTTTAGCCTGAACACTAACTGATCTCCTGGACACCATAAGTTGTCCTTGAGCTGGATAATCATACGGTTCGTCTTCCTCATCAAAGATGGATCCTGAATCCTCCTTTTCTTCCTCGGACTCTATCTCACCATTTTCAAGCAGAATCATAACTTTCTGGTTTGGACATTTGTTGGCAAAGTTTCCTAGTCCATGACACTTTTAGCACCTGATATCTCTGGCTGTGCTCATGGATTCCACCGTTGTGCCTTTATCAAAACGAGCCGGGGCATTAGTCTTAAAATCATCATTTGGTTGACAGAAGACTTACCCTTGTCTTGATAGCTTGGTTTGGACATAGAGGCGTAAGCTGGTTTAGGATATCCCCTCCTCTTGACTTGCTGCTCTATTAGGATCGCTTTGTGCAGCATGTCTCCAATGCTGTCAAACTTGTGTAGCTCCATCCTATCTTGAATTTCTCTGTTCAAAACTGCAAGAAAACGAGTTAAAATTGCTTCCAAGTCTTCTTCTACATCCCCTTTAGCATGCGGGTTTCCATCTCTTGGAAAAAAATCCTCTATGTTCTTTGTTCCAAGTACCAAACGCCTCAACTTTTGGTGTAGATCCCTGTGATATTGTCTAGGAACAAAACGTTTTTTCATTAGTGAGTTTGTTCATCCCAAGAAGAGATCGGTTGTTCAGCCCTCCTTCTCCTAACAGAAACTACTTGATCATACCAGCTAATGGCATATCCACTAAATTTAGTAGCAGCTAACCTAACCTTTTTCATTTTCGAGAAGTTTTGACATTCAAAAATCAACTCTACCTTTCTTTCCCATTCTAGGTAGGCGTCAGGGTTATTTTTACACATGAAGGCCGGAATTTTGATCTTAAGGCTATCGAGATTATCAATGGTTCTTCTGGGAAAAGGATTGGCTTCCTCACAGTTTTGGTTGCCTCTTCTTGCCCTAGTGATTGACCGGCTTTTCTCCCAGTCCTCCTCTTCTTGTTCTTCTTTGGACCGGTTGGTTCTTACTCGGTTCCTCCTTGGAGAAATCCACAGCTGTCCTTGTTGATCTTCATTCACGTGTTCCTCCTCACTACGAGACATCTTTGGTTTCCTGAAATCACTCAACAAACAAATTAGAAATAAAAACTTTCACACTCTCAATTGTTTAGAACTCGTCTCTCAAGTGTTCGGTTTGGTCAGTCTGAGTTTTTCTCTCAATGTTCTAAGCAAACAAAAACGATCAAACTCAGAAAATACTCCCAAAGACAATTTTGGAGGGAGAAGAATAAGATAGGCAGATTGCAAGATTTTGGTCAGGAATCTGCCTTAACCACTCAGATCAGATTTCTCCTTGATCTCAAATTGTTTGTCTCCTTAGAAAAAAAATTAGAATACGAGTGGTTCAGAATTTTCGTGAAAAGATGAGAACATGAAAAGAATTTACCAACAAAGAGTGGCTCTGATACCACTTGATGTGACCCTTGATAGGATTATACTCTTTGCTGGAAATAGATGGGATAAATGATAACCCCGAAAGCTACTAGCATTCACCGATCAAGTGGATCAATGGGAGCTTGAAGGGATGCGGAAGGCCCTTGGTATACCCAACTCCAATGGTGGAGGATATGACGCACCACGATTCCAAAGGAGGTTGTTGTTTGGAAGTTAACCCCTTACCAAACAACGAAGATGTTCAACTAAGAACAAAGAGCAAAACAATCTCAAAAAAAAAAGAAAAATCGATTAAACCTTCAATGGAGTTCACATGTTACAATTTATGTAAAAGCAAAGTCAAAGAAAATACTATAGGTTCGGAAAACAATGCATATAAATTAACATAAAAGACTAAAAAAGGATTCTAGTCAACATAAACCTTCAGGTCCACGCGGTTCACAAGATGACCCTTGTCATAACAGTCACGTGGTCCATGGCTACGGTCATGAGTCAGGTTGGGTCTTCGTGAGCTTGAACCAATGATACAAGGGTCGGCTCGTGATAGAACCATAGTCCGGATTTTAACCCCTTGTGGAACTAGTGTTGGATAAATTTGGTCCGAAGGCTACTAGCACACACGGCCAAAGGTGGATCGTTTGGGACCGTTAGGGGCTGCAGAATTCCCTTAGTATTTCCACTCCTTTGGGCCGTGGATATGACTCACCACGACACTCTAGGTAGGTTCTGCTGAAGGAAGTAACCATTGCCAACAACATATTGTTCTCATAGAACAGAGAGAAATTTGATTCTCTAAAGAAATCCAAGTTTTGAGAAAAGATCAAAAGGATCTTATTCATTTCGAAATACTGATACATATAGTTTAAGTTCAAGAAAATTAATGAAAATGGTGAAAACAAGAAGTTCGAAATCAGCTAGATCAGCTGGCAAGTAGACTGGTCAAAGTGACCCTTAAACTACCCAAAAGTGTCCCTTGAACTACTCGGTCGCAAGTACTTGGATCATGGTCCAATAGGTCGGTCCATCAGTGCAAGTCGAATGTCTCAGACCTTAAGTGCATCAGTGAACTATGTCCTGAACTTGAGATTGAGGCTCCATGAATCGGTCCTTGGTGAATGGACCATGGAACAAGTCCATGTCCTGGTCCGACTGTCCCGGCTGTGCACCATGGTTGAGAAAGGGAGTTTCTCGACCAAGTCCTGGTTCTGCCCGAATCATGGCCATTCTGACTTGACCGTTTGCTCTCTCTTGACCACTTGTGTGTTGAATCTGAGCTCTGGGTTGAAGGATTCGGTCGTTCGGTCGGAGATCCTTCCTCATCTCATTCCCGCGTCGAGTTAGGTCGATACGTTAAACGATACGGTCGACAGCCCCCGTCCCACGGTCCATGGTCTGGCCCTCACGACTAACCTCCACTCCTTGGCCCAACACTTCTGTCCCTGATCCGGTGGTGTGGTCCATGTCCTGATTCCCATCAGCTCGGATATGGTGGACTGAGGAGTCGTGGCCCGGATCATGTTGAAGAAAATCCGTGCTAAGTCCTTATGTAGTTGCATGGTCTGCGTCTTAGTGGTTGGTTCATGAGAAAAGTCAAAGGACTGGGCAAGACTGTGGTCAGAACAGTCCGGATGCGCGTCTTGGTCGAGAACATGGGATTCTCGACTATCTCCTGATTTTTCCTGAACCAAGTGATTCCTGACTTGACCACTTGTCCTTTCTTGACTACTTGGTCGGTGAGGACTTCCTCTGGGTCAAGTGATTTGGTCGTCTGGTCGTGACTCCAGTCGCAGCTCCATTTTCGGTCGTGCTGGGTCAATACGGTACACAGCTCGGTCGGTCTTGTTGGTTCCTCGACCAACCTCCAATTCCTGTTGATCCATAGTGTTATGTGGTCCATTGACTCGATCCTCATCATCTTCGGATCTGTCCTTCTCTCCATGGTCCAAAAGGCTACCCCGAAATCTATCATCTTGTCTTCCTTATTCTATCGTCTTGGTTTTTACCACGCCCAGTATAAAAATCTCATTTGTCGGGTGTAAATATTGTTAACCTGATCCTTATCCTCTTATCTACTGTGCATCATGGCACTGTGGTATTGGCTGGACATAAATCTTATCCTATAGCCTCATAGGTACAAGGGTTGACTTTCGTCCTCAGTGCAGTCCAAAATTACGGCTGCCCTAGCCATTTGTTTGGGTGTCACCGCAGCACTAGACCAAAACACGGCTGGACTCAGGCTACTCTTTACCCTTCAGCTTAGGTCCTTAATTGCAGCAATACTAGCTTGCATGATGTGTCACATGGCCTTAATTAATCCCTAACTCATCGGTTTGTCATATCTCTACGGTTTGAGTCATTCTTGGCCATTTCCGAGTTCCGCAAGTCATCTAACAATCTACCCGAGCCTTTGATAAATTTCTTCAAACCAAACTTCTTTTTAACTCCATCTTAGCCTTTCCCAGGTCAATCCACATCATTCACTTACGTGAAATCTTTTTTCCCCCTTGTTCTGGCTGGTTCCTCGACCATCGAGAGCCACCATCGATATTTACTATTCCACCCAAACCTTATTGACTTTTCTTCGACCAGTCCTCCTATTTTAACCCATACTGACTTCCTAACTTGGTCCTTAACCGTTTTGACGCTTTAACATTTCGGCCGTCAGCCCTCTCGACCAATCTTTAATGGATTTAGAAATACAAGCAAAATCAAGTGTTATTATATTAATAATTTTAGAATAATTGTAAAAATTGTATATTATTCATTTTAATGATTTCTAAATACTAGTTGAAATTCGTGTTATTCAACCATGCAAATTTATTTAAGGATTTGATTTTAAAGTGGGTTTGGAATGATTTTTTTGTTAAAAATACAAATACATAAATCCAATGAAGAACCTATGAATTTGAAAATATTAATTAAAATTCATTTGTTACATTTACAAATCATTAAAATTTACAAGAATTTGCAAATTTTATATGGATTTCCAAATTAACTAAAATACATAACTGAATAACACCCTCGTGTAACAATTAAGTTCCACTAGTACAATATATATTTTGAAAATTACTTAATTTTAACTACAATCTATATTTTAAACATTACTTCTAAATTCTAAATTAATTGATATAACCTAGAAAACAATAAATATCATGCAGTCCACAGAACATTTAGATCAAAAGAATTATTTTAACATTTTGATAATGAGATTTCTCAATAGCTATAATCTTTTCTCAAAGACTGTGGATGTTCTCCCGTAATATCTCTGAGGCCCGCATCAGCTTTTACAAATTATAATTTAAAGGATAACACTTCGTAACAAAAAAGTTTAAACTCGAGAATTAAAGGAACTAACCACTTATATTACCATTAAACTACCAACACTTTAGTTATACAAAAATAGGATGGTGATATGAAGCCGATTACCAACTTGTTATATAAAAAAAATGGTTATACCATCTAAACACAATATCAAATTACTATAATTGTTCAAGTCTTTTATGTATCTTAAGAGCCAATAATGAAAAATGATGACTTTTATAAACACTTGGTTGAACCAGTCGTCGGAATTAATGATTCCAGCGCTTGATAACATAGATATTTTCACTATTTGTTCTTCAAATTTGGTACTGAAAATTGCAGAACACCCCACAAGTTTAGTTCAAATTTGAGATTTCTAGAAGATCTGCTAAGGGATTCAGAGGATATTTTATAAAGAGAATATTTGGTAAGGCAAATAATAATGATGGAAAAAGGGATATGGAAGAAGAGAACAAATCAGGATTAATAAGGAATGATAAAAGTTATAAAGAAATATGGTCTAGACGGGGATCAATCTTTCGAAATTTATAGGACAATAGCTATTATTGTTTTCGGTTATGGGTAATGGCAGGTTTCAAAGGGGTTTTCTTATGGCTATTATCAGGAGTGTTGTTATTTATTCAAAGAATAGGTCTCAATATTTGACACGTGCTTCTCACCCCATTTTTTTTTTCTTTTGTACTTTGTTTGTGAGGTCTCTAGTGTTCTTTTATCGGGTTTTTGAAGCTTGTGAAGATGACTCAAGGTAACATTCTGGCGAAGGAAAGTGGGAGTGGGTGCGCAGAGGTTGAAGATTACAGTCCCCCATTTCGAGAACTCTGAGTTGATCAAGGGTTATACAAAAACTTTGATTGGTCGGTGTATGAATCCCAGGCTCCAAGAAATGAAGGCTTTGATGTATATGCTTCCATGGATCTGGAATATGGAGAACCATATCGTTGGGCCTGACCTTGGCTTAGGATGCTTTCAAATGGATTTCGACAACGAGGAAGACATTGCTGAGGTATTGGAAATGGAACCCTTCCATTTTGATTTTTGGATGTTATTCGTAGTGAGATGGCAACAGTTAGTTGATAATAACTACCCCTCGACTATTTGGGTTTGGGTTAGGGTAATGGGAATTCCAGTACAGGTTTTTTGCTGATCCTCTCTTTAGGAGCATTGGTAACAGGTTGGGGAAAACAGAGGAGGTTGACCTCGTTAATGGTAGGGTAAGGGTTCAAGTTAATGTGTTTAAACCTTTAGTTTTTGAAACGGCTGTAGAACTTTATAATGGGAGGAAGTCATTGTGTCTTTTCGTTATGAGATGTTGGTTGGTTTCTGTAAGAATTGCTTCAGTTTGTGCCACAATACATAAATGTGTTCCTTGACAGATGACATAACAACGTTAAGTGAGGATCGTAATAGGGAGACTGGTAGTGCTCATTGTGGAATAGAGCAGGGAGGAGAGTTCAAGAGCTTAAGGGAGGGGAGGGGGAGCAGTTACAAATGGGCAACATGATTCCATAGGGTTGAGGATAGAGGGTCTAGTAGAGGTGATGAGGGGCTACATACAGGAAAAAAGAAACAGTATGATGAAAGGGTTGGGAATCGTTCAGATGGTAGTAGGGGCGACTAAGTATGCACCTATGAGGAATGGTAAGAGCTTTAGAGAAGGATCATCTTATCATTAGCGGACATCAAGACATGCATCTCCTGAGGGGCAGAAACATAGGTCTCGACTGGTTAAAAATGGTTTAAAGGAACTGGTGAATTTGGAGCTGGGGAAAGGCCTATCCCAGCACGAGATGTTAATGTTGGAGGCCTTTTATGGCAAAAATGTGGATCACTCTGCAAAGGATCCAATAAAAATAGCGAACTCAATACAGGTAAGAAACAAACAATCATCTGTTGAGGGTGTTAGGCAAACTCAATCTCTTATGTATGTCAATACGGTTACTATTGATAAGGATTGTTTGGTTGAGATGGATTCAACTAATGATGAAGTCAATACGGATGCTCATGGTTTACCTCTAGAGATGGCACAGGTTGCTGTTGCTGATCTTGTTTTACAAGATAATTAAGAGTTACAGGTGCCATTTGAATAGGGCTCTAAGGAGGGTGAGGAGGTGCGGGTGTAGGAGCAAGAAGGGGGTGTCGAAAATCCAGTTTCTAAGGATATGGTCACCAAAGGATCACACGAGGTAGGGAGAAAAGGAGTTAACAAGAAACTTTTTTAAGAAAACCCTATCTTTGTAGGAAGAATAACAAAGAAAAGAATGGTACAAGCTATAGTTTCCCCACGGAAGAAAACGGTTGCAAGGGCTGCAGGTCGCATTGAGAAGGATTCTAGCACTGATGGATATAAGGAGACGGTGGAATCGGGTGTGGAACAGAATAAGGTCAACTCCTCTACTGATTGATGGATCTTAAAGATGTAACGTTGTTTCCCATGGGTTTGGTTGCTTTTGATGTGGTGTGTTTAATAAGTTCCACTGTACAGAAGTTGAAAACTTATGCTTTTTGCATAGTTATACATATTCTGTTTATGGAGAGGTTTATTTTTCTTTTGTATAACGCCCCAACCGCCCCTACCAGTGAGCCCCCATGTCCTCTTACTAGGCCCATGGGCCGGTCCACCCCTGTCCGACGGTCGGTGCGTTAACCGGGAAGTTTGAAAGTCATGATATACTGACCCTACAATCACCACATGACCGTTCCCCGTGTTTTGTCCTGACTCACACGGTACCACGAATGACTTCCCGGTAGGTCACCCATCCTTTGACTACTCCAGCTCAAGCACGCTTAACTCTGGAGTTCTCTCTAGATGTGTGACCGAAAAGGTAAGTGCACTTTGGTGACATAGGTAGTCAAATCAATTATTTTAACCTCTCTACATATACCAGAAATCGGGATGTTACAATTCACCCCCCACTCACAGAGTGCAACGTCCTCGTTGCGCACCACGACATGTCCTAAGACGCCTCCCAGGTCAGAACTGGGACAGCTAACTGGCTCTGATACCACTTATAACGCCCCAACCGCCCCTACCAGTGAGCCCCCATGTCTCCTCACTAGGCCCATGGGCCAGCCCACCGCTGTCCGACGGTTGGTGCGTTAACTGGGAGGTTTGAAAGTCATGATACACTGACCCTACAATCACCACATGACAGTTCCCCGTGTTTTTTCCTCACTCACACGGTACCGCGAATGACTTCCCGGTAGGTCACCCATCCTTTGACTACTCCAGCTCAAGCATGCTTAACTCTGGAGTTCTCTCTAGATGTGTGACCGAAAAGGTAAGTGCACTTTGGTGACATAGGTAGCCAAATCAATTATTTTAACCTCTCTACAGATACCAGAAATCGGGATGTTACAATTTGTTTCTGATGTTTTATGGTAAAATTGTTTGTCTTTAATGGGATAGTAAACATTTTATACTGAATCTATGGTTTACAATATATAACGAGTTTCCAGTTTCAATAAAGTTCTATTCTTTATTATATGGTATCCGGTTATGTAATGTATTTTATGTAATATGAAAAAAAAATTGGAATATACAAAGGCAAGGAGAACAATGGTGGGGGCTCTTAAGCCTGCTTTTTTGAATCTCTTAATGTTTAATTGATGTGAATATTCAGTTGGAATTTTCAAGGTCTTAGAAGTAAATGGATTATAGGTTATCTCCGGGAATTATGGTATAAATATAAACCGAAACATTTGTTTCTATCATAAACTAAAAAAAAAATTTAATTTGTTCAGAAATTCCAATTGGATTTTGTATAAGATCACATTCATACGGTTGAACCCTGAGGATCAAGTGGTGATCTCACTTTATTTTTCAATAATCAGTTCAATGTGGATATTATCTACTCTAATAATAGAATCATTGATATATCTGCTGATTATCGTGGGAAGAAGATGTTTTTATGTTTTGTTTAGAGGGACCCAGTTTAGAAACTCAGGAATCATGTGTGAGAAAGTTTACTAGGAATGGTCTTGTTCGGTTGGATACATGGTTTGTAATTGGGGACTTAAATGAAATCACTGGTAACCATGAGAAAAAAGAGGACCCGTTCCGACACTAATCTAACTTTGTGTCTTTCAACAATATGACTGAGAATTTGTGGTCTTTTAGAATTTCCTTCTCAAGATAATACTTTGTCTTGGCGGAGAAGAAAAGATGGTCAGATTATCAGATATAGGCTTGGCAAGGCACTCGCAAATAAAGAGTGTCACTCACGTTTTTCCTTTTCCTTTATGGAGTACAAGGGAGTGGTGGGCTCAGACCATCAGTCTATAGTGGCAAGCATAGATGAAAAAATTGTTAAAAAGAGGTCCCAATTTATATGTAATAAACATTGGATTGGAAAAGCACGATTGATGGAATCTCTTGCAATGGGTTGAGATTTGATTAGCTCTGCTAATGGTAGTAAATTTGTGGAAAAACTAAATAGATGCAGACATGAATTATCGATCTAGAGAAAGGATAATAAACCATAAATGATAATGAAATTATAGAGAGCGCTCAAAATGATGATAGTAGATCTGTGGAGGAGATCTCTAATATCATATGAAAATTGAAATAAGTTTACCAAGATGAGGAATTGTACTGACAGTAAAAGAGTCGTAATATGTGGCATACATTGAGAGATCAGAATACGAAGTTCAATCATGTTATGACCAAATAAAGATGAGTTCAGAATATGATTATTGGTTTATATAATGCCGAAAGAATGTGGGTAAGTAAAGAAGAAGAAATTGAGAGGGTGGCAGTACAATATTTTCAGAATCTATTTACATCCACCTCTCTAACTGGTTTTGAGGAATTCTTATAGGAGGTACCAACCTCAATTACAGAGAATATGAATGAGAAACTTAATGCTCTGGCTACCGAGGAAGAAATTTGAAAGACATTATTTATGATGCATCCAGAGTAGGCACCAGGACCAGATGGAATGACAACTCTATTTTTCCAGCATACATGGTCAATCATCAAGAAGGATGATTTAAAGCTGGTTAACAATTTTCAGAGAACAGCTTCTTTCGATGAACGGTTAAATATGACAAATGTTTGTCTGATACCAGAAATGGAACGTCCAAGTCGTATGATGGAGTTGATCTATTAGTTTTTTGCAATGTTGGATATAATAATATATCCAAAGAATTATGTCAGAGGCTTAAAAGGCTTTTACCGGAATTAGTTTCGGAGACACAATCAGCCTTTGCATCAGAACGGCTACTCTCATATAATATTCTAATTGTTGAGGAAATGTTTCATGGTTTAATGACAAACTTTCTTGTAAAGGTAAGTTACGTATATACAATATAAGGTATTATTTAATGGTCAACCACGAGGTAATATTATTCCCAAAAGAGGTCTTTGTCAGGCGATCATTTATCTCCATATGTCTTATTTTATGCATGGAAGCTTTAATGGCAAATATTCAAAAAGCAGAAAAGGATAACTCGATTACCGGTTTAAGGATTGCAAGGGAAAACCCCTCAATTTCGCATCTGCCTTTTTGCGGATGATTCTCTCTTCTTTTGCAAACCAATAAAAGAGGAGTGTAAGGCTTTCTTACGGATTTTAAAAGATTATGAGAAAGTTTCGGACCAACATATAAATTTCTGTAAATATTTACTATAATTTTTTCATATGGTGGAGATAGTGGTTAGGGAGGAACTAAAACCAAAATTCTGGGAATATTTAATCTTGGTGGATTGGTTCATACTTAGGCATCCCAAAAAGTTTGGGAGGGGGGAGGTGGGGGGCAAAGATGCAAATTTTCAGTTTTTACAACATAACCTACATAATAGAGTTAATGGTATGATGGCACGATTATTATCAAAAAGAGCAAAGCAACTTTTCATTAAATCAGTGGCAACAACATTACCGACTCATATTATGTCTTATTTTTGCTTACCAAAAGCAGTAAATAAGATGCTCACGAGTGTGATTGCGCGGTTCTGGTGGAGTTAGAGTGGTTATCAGAAAGAAATGCATTAGATGTCATGGAAGAGGTTATGTAGGGGCAAAGATAATGGTGGATTAGGTTTTCGTGTAATAGAAAACTTTAATACGGCTCTGTCAGCCAAACAATTATGGCGATTAATCAATAAGTCGGATTCGTTATTCACCAAGGTTTTTAAGGGCATTATTATCGGAATACTGACCCTCTGACACCTATTAGATCTTATTCTCTGTCCTATGGATGGAGAAGTATTATTTTAGCTTGATATCTGGTTAAAAAAATGCTCACTAAAAGGGTAGAATCTGGGATATCAATCTATGTATGGAATGATCCTTAGATTACAGACTCTCATCCGGGATCAGCAACATGTAAATTTAACAATTATCCTCCTCTTATGGTTGATCAGTTGATTGATCCAAAGTCTCGTATGTTGAACTTACCACTAATTCAAGCGGTTGTTTCCCCTAAAGAATTGGGCATTAGTCAGTGTGAGAGTCGAAACTCACACAATCAAAACTTATAGTAAATGGTGGCTCGAAAATCTTATATTAAAAGAACTCAAGGACCAAGATCAAAAGTTAGTTTTATTTAGTGACATTTTTGCCAAAGTACAAGAATTCTCGTAAAAGCTTAATGTCTTACAATACGAAAAGTCCAATACTCAGAACTGGATGGATTTAAATCTGATACAAGCTATCATATATATAGTGGGCAACCTAGGGTGCTGCAGAAGCTTATTAGCGATGTGGGACACCTTTTAATCTTCCATCCGCCGACTTAGATGGACTTTGGGCCTGATCCGCGCTCCATATCCTTAGCAGGTCGAAACTAGGTCTAGTCTTGATCCTGCCCGCCTCCGGTTTAATTTGGTCCGTCCTGATTTTGGTCTTCCGCCTTTCTTGGACTCTCTTCCCGGTTTTTGGATTGGTACGTGAACAGTATACCATGAACAGTGTCCCGAGACCGAGTTATGTTAAATCGAATCTTCGTTCTCAGACTTCGTATCCGGTTCGTGAACAGTGTTTCGTGAATAGTATTTTTGTGGATATTCTTAGATGGACAGTGTTCTGAAAGGAGCGATTTCGAGCCAAGCTTTCAGCTCGTCCGCTTGCTTTCAGCCCACCCGTTTCTTTTGTATGAACTTTCAGCCCGCCCGTTTCTTTCGTATGAATTTTCAGCCTGCCCGTTTCTATCGCATGAAATTTCAGCCCGCGCGTTTCTTTCGTATGAACTTTCAGCCCGCCTGTTTTCTCTCGTATGAACTTTCAGCCCACCCGTTTTCTCTTGTATGAACTTTCAGCCCGCCCGGTCTTTGGACTGGACTGGCGGGCTGATCCAAGAGGAGGATAACCGGCGGGCTGGCTGAAGAGTCCCTGAATGATTTGTGGTACCATTTCCGGATCCCGAATGATGTTTCGTTCCTTCTGCCTAATGATGAAGATCAGATAGACAGAAGTCCGCCGGGATATTTCGCTTTGTACGAAATTTTGTTCTACGAATCCTTTCTTTGGTTCCCGGTTCCAAAACAGATACTGGAGTTCTTGGATTACTTCGAGGTCGCGATCTCACAGCTTGTTCCGCAAGCGATGTGACAATTGATGGGTGCAGCGGTCCGCGACATTGAATGCGGGATAGAGTTAAAGTTGAGTCACCTGTTAAACCTCTTCTACGTCAGAAAGGTTCATTCGGGGTCTTTGTTTGTTTATGTTTCTTAGAAGACCAAACTCGCTAGCCGCTTCTCCGAGGGTTTTAGCGACAATTGTAAAGTCCCGAGGGATCAGTTGTTCTACGTTACAACCAACTCTGCTTCAGTCGCCCCTGAATTTCAGGGCAGATTTCGGTCCGACTGGGGAGATCTTGGTAAATGATTGCTTGATTGCTTTTCTATTTCTCTTTAAATGCTCTTGGAAGTTTCATAACTTGTTATATCTTCTTGTGTATTTTGCAGTTTCTCATCCTTTTCCAGAGTGGATAAGTGACTTTCCCGAGATAGGTAGTGCCATTGGTTTAAAGAAGATCAACTGGAAGAGCGAAGATCTTTGGGGTCGTTTCTTGGAAGCCCAAGACATTCACCATGGACTTATTTCGTGCAAGGGTCCCGACTTTGTTGATCCTCCGATGACGAGCTACCCTGGGATAGCAGGCATGTATAGTTAACGTCTCGAGAAGGCCTGGGTGAGTGGTGCCTCGGCTCACCAAGCCCAGAAAGAGAGCGCACCTGCGACTCAGTCGGAGATGACCGGAACCAGCTCCCCTGTTGGAATTGTGCTCGGAATCCCTGATGCTCGTCATCCGCGGGGAAAGCGTGCCTCCGCGGTTGATAAGGGCAAAGGATTTTCGGAGGATGAAATCAGGCCGAGGAGTACTAGGAGTTCTCACTCCCGTCAGGCCAGATCTCCGAGGTCCGGCTTTATGTTTAACGCTAGCAAGGCGGCCGGTGGAGATCTCTTCGAATCCACGAAATTCGTGGATATGATTGGTGGCTCGTCTCCGGCCGTTTCCCAGCTGTTTGACCATCTGAGGTCGTACGGGAGTATGTCCACGAGCATGATGACGGTATCTTTCTGTTTCTACTTGTGTTGGATTTCGATTCTTCTTTTCGTATTGCTTGTTAAAGCTTTTCTCTTACTTCAGTTTTGTTCCGAGATGTTCGCGACCAAGATGGCTTACAATTCATCTGCACACGAGATCCAGCATCAAGCTGAGGAGATTGAAGCCTTGAAGGCCAAATCCATGAAGTCGGACAAGAAAGCCCCCCGGTAAAAGGCAGAGAAAGCTGAGGTCCTTTCTGAAGTGAAGGTTCTCAAGGAGAGCCTTGAGAAGAAAGAACTCGATCTTGAGCAGAAAATCTGCAAAGCTGTAAAGAAGCAAGAGTGGGGTTCGGCGGAGAAGTACTGCGTTCGTCTAGAGACGGCGAGGGATTCCCTTGCCGAGTTGTCCGGGGCCAGGATTGCGGAGGCTACCTTGACTGAGTTCTCCGAGAATTTAATCCCAGCTCGAGAAGGGTTTAACCACCCTCAATGCGGAGAGGGCCAAACAGCTTTGTTCGAGGAGTGCAAGGGTGACATAGGTTCCTTTCAGCAGGCTATGGACGGTTGTAACGGGCGTTTGAATTTTTTCTCCCGTTTCCCCGTATGTGTCGGAGTGCGGTCTTGGCGAGGACCCGGTTGGAGCGAAGCCGCGGACGTTGGAGTGACGGATTCTGCGGGTACCAACCTTGGCGTCCTGCATAATTGTTTCAGTGTCGATTCCGATTAAGGAGGAACTTGTAATTTGTATCGTTGCTTCTTTAGTTTGGGTCATTTAGGTAGTAATATGGTTTTGTTTCGGTTTGGAAAGTTTCAAATTAAAAAGAAGGAAACATAAAATAATCTTTTAGCAAATAGTAACAAGACATAATGCCGTCGCCGCCGTCAGGACACTATCTATCATCTTTCTCACTTTCTCTCTAGCTTAAGTTTTTCATTGCAATAGTTTCATCGGTTCTCAGAAGCCCTAATCTCACTTCCCCATCTTTCACGGTACCTTCTGTTCCCATTTTCTCCTCCTCATTACCATCTCTTCATCTCCGATCAAACCACCACCGTTCCGTCTCGTGCTCTCTCCTATAGTGTAATGTATTAATCAACTTATGTAAGGATCCAAGATGCGACCGCTTGTGCTGAATGCAGATTCAAAAGCAACACTTGAAACTTGCATTGCAAGTACATCCTTAGCCACTTCTGCGAGAACTGGAAACTTGAAGCTACTAACCTTCCACCACGAGAGAACATCGTATTCAGAACCTACAAATATATGTGGATTCTCCACATTCTCTGCCAAGTACAATTCTAGCTCAGTAGTTGATTCTTGAAATCCTGTTTCCTGAACCATCTCTTTGTAAACTGCATCCATTCTTCGAAAATCACCACGAGTAGATAATTGTTCTCTTCCTACGTGTGCAGATCTTGGCTGAGAAGACGAGGAAGATCCGGCTCCATGTGACTGAGAAGAACTAGTGGATGCAGTAGACGATATATTCTGTGTACTATTGCGAGTAATACTATACTCTTCAAACAGCCTTTTAAGAATGTCCATTGTAGAATCGTACATCATACTAGCCTTTAAACTATCTTTTCCATACAACTCATCAAAACATAACTGAGCAAATTTCATCTTCTTCCTATCGTCAAATACAGTAGCCACTATCAACAACCTATTCATCTCAGTTTCTTCCCCGAATGGATCCCAATACTTACCTAATTTGGTGAGCATGGCTGTGGCTTTCATCTGCAACTCAGCATCCGGATCTTGGCTCAATGAAGTAAGATGTTTCTGAATGCTAGCAATCTCATTATAGCATCTGTAAGAACAAACCGAATTAGTAGCAGAAAGTACCAGTGTTGACTCATAGTATATAGCAAGAAAGTTGAGCAATATGTCTATCGATTTCCAATCTTCTTGGACAGGTGGTCCAGTCCTCTTCTTCCCATTCTCTCTTTCTTGAAAGTAATCGTTATATGGCTTGTCCTCTGCTTCCATTTTCTCAAATGCAACATGGAAGTCCATAGCTCTACTTAGCATTAGATAGGTAGAGTTCCACCTGGTTTTGCAATCTAATGGTAAACTACCCCTAGTCATCTTCCATGTATCAACACACAGCTGAAAAGACTTCAATCTTGGTGTAGAAGACCTCACGAACACAATACCATTACGAATGGCAGAGACACTCTTGTCAACATCCTGCAATCCATCCTTGACGATCAGATTAAGGATGTGTGTTGCACACCTCTGATGTAAAAACTCACCACCGAGGACTAAAGAATATTGCCCAACTACACTGAATATTTCCTTGAAGTACTTCACTGCATTACTGTTAGCAGTAGCATTATCCATTGTGATGCAGAAAACTTTCTTGATGTCCCACTCCTCTAAACATTCTTCTAAAACCCTAGCAATAGTAACTCCCTTGTGGTCACTGATTTTTTTGAATCCAATGATCAGGTTCTTCATTTGCCAATTACCATCAATGAAATGCGCTGTGATGACCATGCAACTTGCAGCTGTGGTTGGAGCTACCCATATATCAGTGGTCAGTGATAGCCTTTGCTTCTTCCCTCCAAGCACCTTCTTCATAAGTGTCTTTCTCTTCACAAACATCTCGATGATGTCCCTAGTTACTATTCTGCTAGAGTGAGGCTTGTAAAGCTTGACCTTGTTGCAGAAATGCCTCCAAGCCAAACTCTCTATGAAGGATAGTGGAAGCTCACCTAAGACTAACATTTCATTGGACACTTCTCGGAATACAGCTTCAGATACTTTGCCCAACTGGAGACCACCATCAGCTTCTGGATTAATTACTTGTTGACTTGATCTTTGAGTTTCTTCCCAAGCAAGATGCTCTTTGCAGGACAGGAGATGCTTCTTTAGATTTGATGTTCCAGACGATAATGCACACGCCATCAGCTTTCCACAATAATGACAGTTGCACTTGTCAAGGTTAGTCTTTGTTTTGGTGAAATGTTGCCACACGAGCGACCTTGTTTTCTTCCTGGACTTCTTAGATCCTTTCTGAGACGCCTTCCTTTTTCCTTTACCAGCAGCTGTAGTAGGAGCAGGAGTCTCAGCTTCATCATCTGTCTGCTCAAGTATATCCTCAACATCAATGTCTTCTTCTTCCAACATGTGTTCTGGATTCTGATTAGTAACATCGATTTAAGAAAAAGTAAGAAACATACTTCCGATCGTTTAGTGCATGAACCTGCTGACGAAGACAAGCGACGACAGCTAAGGTGAGTATGAGATTCCAGGTTTCCTGTTTGTGTTCGACTGCCTTCAATTTATGAGCGATGAGAAGAAAAAGTTGGAGAACCAACGGTTCTGTTTCATCGTCTCGAGAGAGTTGGGGAGTGCAATCGACTAGACAAAATAATTACTCAGGTCCCAGCTGTCTCAAAAGTTCAAGTTCCCTAAACAACTAAAGGCTACTAAACCATTTTACATAGGCTTTTATATGTTCGGGTAATCGGTTCCTAATTTCGGTTCTAGGGTAATAACCGGAACCGAACTGCTATCCATAGATCCTCAACTCAAGATCCAGTGGGTATTTAAGATATAACCAAAACTGAACCGAACATGTTTTTCGGGTCGGTTCTTCGATTCTGGTTTATATGCCCAGGCTGATATGTACCTATGATCTGTGGGATCTCGAGGTGTAACAAGAAGGATATCGAGACGGCGTGGGAGGCTGTCAAGTACGCTCAACGTCCTAGAATCCATACGTTTATAGCTACCAGCGACATTCATTTGAAGTATAAGCTGAAGAAGACCAAAGAGGAAGTTATTGAGATCGCCAGGAATATGGTTAGATTCGCTAGGAGCTTGGGATGTGAAGATGTTGAGTTTAGTCCTGAAGATGCCGGAAGGTATAGATTCCTTTTTTTTTTCTTATAATTTGACATCATTTGGTATCTACATAGTGTAGAATATTCAAGTAATTTGGAATAGTGGCTTCGAAATTTTGTAGTATAGTGGCGTTATCAGGGAACAGTTTTTGAGTTCCTCTTTATTTTTTATTGGATTGGTGGTAAGACTTTTGACGTTTTTATGATCTTTTAATAGTACCTAAAAAGTTTGTTTTTTTGTTGTTTTGTTTATCTGTTTTACGTAAAATTGTAATGTGTTTACTTGGTCTCCAGATCGGAGAGAGAGTACTTATACGAGATACTATTAAAGCTGGAGCAACAACTCTCAACATACCTGACACTGTTGGCAGAGCAGGATTTGGGTGATGTGGTCATGAACTTTGGCATGAATAAACTAAAGAGAAAATCTACCATTGATAGATAAACATTTTCTCTAGAGATTGCAATGGATGGTGATCCACTTAAGGAGCATTCAGAAGACATTACTGTTGGGTATGTCGAAGAGTTGGATGCTAGTGAGCAAGTGAACAAGCTGGTTTTTCGAGAGACATTATCTAAAACTTCTGAGAAAGTTGTTGGCCTTGAGGATTGGAGTGGAGATCATGTCTTTAGGACTAGGGTAGAAGATGAGGTTCCAGTCAAAGACAAGTTGATGGAGGATGATGCTTTTGTGTTTGAGACCAAGATTGCAGAGCTAAATTGCAAAAAAAATAGTGCAGGAATTCGTGCTACAACTGAAGGTGCTGCCCGACCCTGGTGCCGCCCGACACCAACGGTGGGTGTCGCCCGTCACCCTCCGCAGGTTTGCCCATATCTGCCTAAAAAATGTTATATTCAGAATGATTATCTGTCTACATGTCCATCAACTTTTTTAAACAGAAACCTCGACGTGTCTCACTCCAGAAATCTCCAATAAAGCATAGGTATACACTTCATGGATCTAATTCTAAACCAACTGATTTCATTAATCATACACTTTTATCTCTTTCACACTTATGCAAGCCACGAGATTCTTATAGAGCGTTTGGTGTTTCTTTTGATTATTCTGTAGGAAAGAGAAGTGTCCCACCCAAATTCAAATCCCGCCCTGCTGTTGTTTCTTACTTTCTTGGTCAACCTCATGCACCTACTTCTTACACACCACCATGGATGATGAGATGTTCTTCCTGGAGACATTCATTGCCACTTTCTAATCTACCATATGCCTAAACCCCGACACAGTCAAGCTAATGACTGAAAATAAGCATTGAGTGGGAAACAACCCACTTTTAGGTAGATTTTTCTTTTACTTTTCATTTTCTTTTTAGTTTTACTCTGTTTCTTTCGTTTTTCAGGAATTTGGAAGAAAAAAAACGATGATGACAACAAAAGAAGGAGCTTGCAGCCGACCTCGGTGTCTCTCGACACCAACGGTGGGTGTCACCCGACACCACCTATAGGTTAGTATTGTCTACCTTGTTTCTTTGTTTCATTCATTTTTCATTGGTTTCTTACCAATCTTTGACTTGATAACACTGGAGATAGTGTTGTTTAAGTCTAGAGGAGATAATTGCTGACATTGTGTTTTGTTTTGAGAGTCAAGTCAAGTTGGGTCAAAATTGTTTTATTGAGTCAAAATTTTTGTTGGGATTTATGATCTTTCTCTTGGAATGTTGAGCTGGTTGTTTCCACTTAGTGACCATATCTGCAGGATCAATTCAATTACCACTAATGAAAAATCCAAAGTCTGACCAGTCTACTAGAAATACTCATACTTTCAGCAGATTTCAATTGCATGAACTATTTTTAGAGATTCGTCAATTATAACTAGTTTACAAAGGTTTTGATTCTCTCATTCATACCTGACATCTGCAACTTTTGTGAAAAGCCTATGGTACTTCTCTCCCTTAATCAAAGTAATAAAGTGAAAATATGATATGATTCTCTTTTAGGTAAAGGGGTAGGAAAATTTCCCATGACCCCATTATTTTGCTTTGAAAGAGATGATCACAAAAGAGTGGAAACGAGGTGTAGGAAAATTTTTCAGGACCCCATTATTCATCACATCTTTGCAACCTAAAAAAAAAATTCTTAAAATTAAAAAGAATCATAAGACATGAATAAGTGTGAGAGAGAGAAAGAGTCCCAAAGAAGTAAACCAATAAAAGAAATTTGTCTTTGTCACGATATTGTATGGGAAAGAGTCTATAAGGTTCTTAATATTGGGTGCATTGGCGATTTCTCTATGCAATGAAGGATATTGGATGATGTTGAATTTTGTGGAGTTAATCAGGAAAGCCTGCAATGTGGCTACAGAGAAGTACATAGTGGTCGATTTTTGAGTTGGTTTTTAAAGAATGTGGATTACAAGTTTAAGCCTGGGGGAGTTAATATATCATGGTTTTTAGTGTTTTTGGTCATGATATAAGTCTTGCTTCTAGAGTCTTTTAAGTGTTTTTGGAATCCTTTTAGAGTCTTTTCAAGTCTAGGTATGTTTGGAGTACATTTGGAAAATTTGGAGCATTTTAGAGCTAATTTGGAGAAGATGCAAAAAAACTGAAATTATAGACAAATCAGAGGATTGGTGTCGCCTGACACCAGCCGCTGGTGTCACCCGACACCCATCACGCATACAGATTCATGGCCTTTTCTTAAAGAACTTCTGATAAATTACAGAAGTGCCTCAAATTTTCTAATATTTGCAAAGAACCCCAAACGTGTTTTTCCATATTTTAGGGTTTTAGACTATAATAAATAAGATTTTAATGTAATTGTTTAGACCGAAGTTTTATTCTAAGTTTCTCATAGAGTTTTAGAGAGAGATTTGTAGCAGAGCTTTGGAGAGAAGAATCAAAACTCATTGAGAGAAGATTTTGAACTCCTTTAATTTTTTACCCTTATCTTTTATGCAATCTTATTTGTTCATGATGTTTGCTTCATTCACCATGTCTGAGTAGTTTTTTTGTTAGGTTTAGGGTTATTCAAAGGTGATTGATGAATTCTTAGATTGAATTAAATTGTTAGGATAAAATCTATAAAGTTCTTCATCTAGATTTGTGTTTCATGCTTGTTCTAGCTTCATGACCTAGAATCTGATCTTAGGTTGATTGGTTGACACGAAAATGTGATTAATTTCCTGAACTAATCTTAGATGAGTAAAATACCTATATGCAAAGAAATTTGGTTTAGGGTTTTGTGAACAATTGAACCTATACTTAATGCTTGTTTGAATTGATAGGATTTGCAAAGAAATTTGGGATTCTAGGGTTCCTAGCATTCTATCTAGATCTGCAATTTGGATTCACCCGAGAATTTCCTTAAGCTTAGCGCTTTTTTCCTAATTATTTACAACCAAATTATTTGTTTTCAATTACTCTTAAATTAAATTAATTTTGTCTAACATAAATAGGAATACCCTAAAATATACTGTTTTCAAGTTTAAGTGACCAAAGTGAACTTAATGGGAGAAATAGACAAAAATGTTTTATTAAAGGAGATAAAAGACTATTTACCCTTTCCTTCCCATATGTATTTAAAAAAATAAAAACAAAATTCATAAAAATAAATTAATACTAAATTCTAGATTTTTTTTTTCAAAAATGTTTTTTCCAAATATTTTTTTTCTCAAATTTTTTTTTTTCGAAATTTTTTTTTCAAATTTTTTTTTTCGAATTTTTTTTTTTCAAAAATTTTTTTTCAAAAGTTTTTTATTTTCAAAATTTTGTTTTTCTAAAATTTAGGAAATGTATAATAATTTCTAGTAATACTTTACATACTTTTAGGAAAGAGTTACTAAACTTTTAATAAATATTTAAAAATAAAATACATAAAAATATGTTCTTAAAATTTTAGAAAATATATAATAATATTTAGGAATGGTTTACATTTTTGTAGGAAATGATTCCTAAAACGATTTTTGAAAAAAAATAACTAAAATATGTTGGAATTGTTTACATATTTTAGGAAAAAATATTTCTACAACATTTAAAAGTGGGTTTAACATAAATAAAACTATGTTCTTAATATTTTAGGAAATGTATACTAAATATTTAGGAATGATTTACATATTTATAGGAAATGGTGCATAAAACTTTAATAAACATTTAAAAATTGGTTTCACATAAATAAAACTATGTTCTTAAAATTTTAGGAAATGTATATTAATATTTATGAATGTTTTACGGGACAATTACAATTATACACTTTGTTGCATACACTTTTTCATTTTTACATTTATGAGGGAGCATTTTTCATGTTTACACTTCATTCTATTGTAAAATGACCAAAGTAACCTTCTTTTATTAACTCACATCTTCACTTTCATATCATCTGCTAGGGTTCCCTTTAATCCTTCGCTAAGAAGATGCCTCCTCCTTTGGCGGCGCATCGTCCTCCCTGAGTGTCAGAGCCAAGTCTAAGCTTGTTGAGGATAAGGAATCTGTCAACCATTCTCATACCTTCTTGGATACACGAAGTGAAGAAGGTTCATCTTCTTTTTCTTTTCTGAGAAATTTGAATTTGAATTTGACTCTTTACTTTCAATTGCAGTAGAAATTGATAGCGGAATTTGAAATTTGGTTTGTTCACAATAGGTGAAACCTTGTCCTTACCGCAGACTGCAATACAATACATACTTTCTTGCATTTTTGCTTCTGACCTTGCTTCATTCGTTTTATAATGCATACACGCTTGAAGAGATGTGTTACATAACTTTTCTGAGTCTCTGTTCACAGTGACATGCTTCTGTTTGTAGGAGCTTCGTGCAATGGATAATGTGTAACAATGCCTTTTTATTAAATTGGTGTTGTTCTCGTCACTTCCATTTGTCTTATCTCTGGTATTAGGAAGGAAAAAGAAGTTGGAAGGTTGCTTCCGAATGTTGTGTCAGGGTGGAATAATCGTATTGGAACTACAAATATGCAGTAAATGAATCCTTTTATTAGTTTATATCACTCATTATTTTGTACGATTGATGCTATGCTTTGCCATTACTTTTGAATGGAAGAATTACATTATGTTCACTTTACAATAACTATTTATGTTCTTGTTGATGCTTTTAGGTGTTAAGTAGTGGAGCTTCCAGGGCAGATGAGACTGTTATATCAAGATTTTTGTTGTTTTCGATCGCATGCTTCTTGGTGTGGAGGTACTTTTCAATCAATCTCTTGGTTTAGAATGGGTTTTCTACAGTGTTTCATAAGCTTTCTTTGTGCTGTCGATAATCCTGCAGTGAATTTTTTCAGGATCCTTATACTTTCAATCCATATCTTGCTGTGTTGGAAGCTGAATCTATCTGAAACTTGAATCAGTTTGGGATCATAATGGAACAGCACCATCTGAGTATAAAGATCGGAGGAGAACATAATCCAGTCAATGGAGGCCGATCAGGGATCATCTACTGATCAAACAACCCACTTAGTTATCAATGAGAGAGCTTCTCAGCGAATTAAAAACTGAGGAAGGAGACGAGACTCTTCACAATTCTGTCTCTCTCACATTTTCTTTATTTTGAACCATTTCAGCTGATTTGAGCTTAAAATCATTTATAATTGTCATTTATATGGGTTTATAAAGCTAGTTTAAAAACCAGTAAATCATTATAAACGACCAAATTAGGTAAAAACCAAAAAGATATTCATATTTTATATGATTTTATAAAAAAAAATGAGATTCATATTTTTTAAACATTTTTAAACCTTTTAAAAACATCATAGACATGCAATGGCAGAGAGATCAGAAGATTATAAAACATTGATAAGTGTTTATTAAATTATTTATAAAGGTTTATAAATCTTTTATAAAGACATTATAATTTTTTATAAATAATTTATAAACATTTTATAAGTCATGAGCTAAACCGTCTTCCTACACTTGTTTATAAATTATTTTATAAGAGATTATAAAGCATTAATAAGTGTTTATAAAATTTTTTATAAATTTTTTATAAAGATTTATAAATTTTTTGTAAAGGTTTATAAATTTTTGATAAAGACTTTATAAATATTTTATAAGTCATGAGTTAAATGACCCATTTTCCTACACTAGTTTATAAATTATTTTATAAGGGCATATAAATCATTGATAATGGCATATAAATCATTTATAAAACTTTTAGAAAGGTTTATAAAAAAATTATAAGTTTACAAATCTATTTATGATCAGGGTTTATAAATCTTTTATAAAAGTGTACAAATCATTTATAAGGGTTTATAAATCATATTAAACATTATTACACATGACCTCTTATAGATCAATTTATAAGGGTTTATAAAGTTTTAAAAAGATTTGTAAAATCTATTTTTAATGATTTAAGATGTTCTAAAAGGTTTTATAAGAGTTTATAAAGTTTTAAGAAGATTTGTAAATTCTAGTTTTTAATGATTTAAAATATTCTATAAGATTTTAGAATGTTAAATATATTTTTATAAAGGTTTATAAAACATTTATAAGGTTTTATACAACATTTTATAAGGTTTTATAAATCATTTTTATAAATTCTTGTAAATTTTATAAATTCTGTAAATATTCTTATAAAATGTAAGAATCCTTATAAAACTTTATAAATTCTTGTATCATCATTTATAAATATATATTTCAAAGTCAGCACTATATGAGTTGTGGCATAACCAAGTAGTTTGTCTTCTTCAAGTGAAATCGATTTGGTAATCTTGTTATATTTATACATATTATAAGGTACATTCAACAAAGTCAGTAAGCTTGAAATTAATGTACACAAATTGAAACAGATAAGTTTAAAAACAATCTCCTACACGTGTGACTATCCAATCATTCAAGACACATACAATGTTATCCTTAGACAATGAGCACCATTTCTCATGAAAATCTTCAGCAAACTCTCCAAAAATATCACTGTTCAAGACGACGTCACTCCATGATGCTCTCAAATTTAATAATTTTATAGACCGCATTGGTGGTATTTCAACTAAAATTTGTAGTTTTTGATGCCGAATCTAACACATATTTTAAAGGCCCGTTGTTTATGTAAGATCGTGGCTGTTCAAGGGTCTCGATTACACCTATCAAATCTTCTTATCAACAAAAGAATCTAGAATCAGGACTGATCGTCAAAATTACCTAAATAAAAATACATATATAGTGATAAATTCAGTCACCAATGGGGCACTTTCCATCACATCTTCCTCCAACAATCTCTTCAAACCCAATAAAATTCATGAAATGATCGTGAGAAATAGCCTCCGTACCCTTAACATGTGTATGGTGGTCAAAAAGAATATTATAGCAGTTCCTAGTCACGTTAAACGGACGATTCTCCTTATACACACGACGAAGATGGAACTAGCTTATCTCAAACCACAACCCTTTTTGCAACACACGTTTAAAGTATGGATCAAAACGATTATCAACCAAGGCCAGAATTTTAGAACCCTAGAAATTTACGAATAAGACCAATTAGAACACATCAGGTTTCACTTAACACTACGATTCTTCACATTAATGTGAAGTAAAAGTACCAGAAAAATTACATCTTCGTCGACCAAAACAAAATCAAGCCACTTGAGACCGTCTGCATTTGTTGTCTCCCATCGTTTCAACACTTTCACAACGATTTTCCAGTCAGATCTCTTCATATGTAAATCGTTTAGCAAAATTTCACCGCCCATGATCGTCTAGAATGGTAACGAAGAGACGAATTTGACCTAAGCGACGAATTTTCTATTTTTTACCGATGAAAGTAATTGTGTGGTAGAAGAAGAGACTAACACAACTAATTGTTTAATTTTGACTTCTACGCATGGAAATTTAATGTTAGAACCTCTCTAAACTCTCTCTAAACTCGTGTAGTTATTTATTTGTGTGTAGAATTTCAAACTTCCAACCAAAACATAGTAGTAAAATTTTAAGTCACTAAGAATACTTATTACCTTGGTTGGGTTAGTGTTTTTCTAACTTTGAATTTTGGGTTTAAAAGGATGATCAGTTGAAACTTATATATACTATATTCGCTAAATTAATTTACTGTAGTGGTTATTATACCACACAACAACACATTCGAATGTATTTTGGTTATACACGTGTTACCATTAATTGCTATAGAAACCATACTGAGAAGAACTTAAACGTGTTACGATTGATTTTCTAAAAATAAAACATACAGTACGAAACGTTCTGAGAGAGAGGGTTACTTCAATCACGTTTACAACATCCCTATTGAACTCATACACATGCAACTCCTCTACGTGATTGGCTTTTATTTTTATTTTTTTTAATTAACACACTTTATCGTTCTTGTAGAAGTTAATTGAGTTTGGTACATATCAAATCTTGAATAGTATAGAATGTTTAAAAATTTAATATCCTTATTCATCGTAATACAAATTGTAAACAATGACACATCAATATCCAATGCTACACTAAAGAAACAGTAAAAAAAAAGCTCGTCTAACATAAATTTATAATCAAAAATTGCAAATATAAAGTTATTAACAACCCCGAAGAAAATAGTAACCAATCAGTTCCATCCACATCAATTAAACACCAACTGAGCACTCATTGATCTCTAACCACTTCTTCATGTTGTCATGCCAAATGCATTTAAGCGTCAAACTTCAGAAAAAGTTGCATTCCTTTTTTATAATCATCCAAAATTATAACAATAACCAATACATGCACACGATCATTAAAAATACACAATGGGTTTATGAGTAAACAATAAGATTCTGAACAATGGGAATAAATAATTTATACTGCATACCAGTCCAGCTAGTAATATAACTATAGTTTTGATGTATCCTCAAGAACTGAGGTTACAGTGGATTGATGGTTGGGATGAGGACTCGCCGTACGGCTCTATCCTGAAGGTCCGGGTAGAGGTTCTGGCCGATGGAACGATGGCATTGAATGGATCCAAGACTGCTGGCTGTATGGTTCTTTCAGGCTGGACACTGGATGATTGAATGAGTCGAAGGTGGAACGAGGTCGCCACTAGACCGAATGGAACTGATCTTAATAATACAAGAACTTTTGGCCAGAATCGCACTAGCAAAGAACTCGGAAGAAAAGAGAGAACTCTTTAAGAAAATTTGATGTTTATTGATAAAAGTTAAAAAGATACAAGGCTGTAAATGAACCTTATATAATGGTCCTAGCAGGTTGTCCCTTCGAGTGACTTTGAAGCAAAGATTACAAGTTTTAAATGAAACGGAATCAAATCGAACTAATTTGGCCAGCATGCCTTATGCTATGAAATTCATCTCAATCACCACGACAAAAGAAAATCACAATAAAAGGTCGGTCCAAAAATAACAAATGCATTTACTTACCTGAAGATGAACTTGGACTGATTCTCGGCTGAGTGGTCTCATGTAGCTTGTATACCAAATATGGTAACTCTGAATGTTCCTTTTATCCTATGTCCCTCAAGTGTATGATTTGGTCCGACCTTAGCGTCTTCATTCTTGGGTTTGGCCTCTCCTTCCTTGTTTGGTATTGGGTCTTGGGTTGGGTCTGGGTCTTGGTCTTGGTCTTGGTCGAACGCTTCTTTTGGGCCGTGTTGGGTTCGTTGCTTGGTGAGACTCATTTGGTCGAGTTTGTGGGCTAAGTCTTCAACCTCATGTTCTGCCATCATGTTGGTTACGGCCTGGTCGAACTCCCTTTGTAAGGCCCTAGCTCCTGAACGTGTCATGGGTCTGGATCGCATGGTAGGTATGGCCGGTACGGGCTTGGGTCGTGCTACGGGTTCCGGGTTGGTTTCGAGGGATTCATCATCCTCTCCCTATTTAGAAGGTTCTGACCTCAGAACCATTTCATGTGCATCAAAAGGGACTAAGTCAGATACATTGAATGTTGAAGATATTTTGAACTCACCTGGTAAGTCGATGTTGGTAGGCGTTGTCGTTGATCTTCTTCACAATCTTGAATGGTCTCATCCCTCTTGGTGCCAACTTGTGCTTCCTTTCTTGTGGGAATTTTTCCGATCGCATGTGTACCCAAACATAGTCGCCTGGTTGAAGAAGAACTTCCTTGCGGTTCTTGTCCGAGTCGGCTTTAGTTTTCTCAATCCTCTTCTCCATGTTTTCTTTTGTCTTTGCATATAATTTATTGACTGCCTCGGCCTTACTTACTCCATTCTGGTTAATCTGGTCCTCCTTTTGCATGGGTATTGGTACTAAGTCCAGAGGGGTGTGGTTTGAATCCATACACAATCTTAAAAGGACACAGCTTAGTAGTAGAGGGGGGTATGCGATTATAAACAAATTCTACTAAAGGCAAACATTCCAACCAATTACGTAAGTTATTACCAACTGTGGCCCTTAGGAGAGTGGACAAGGTACGGTTGGTGACTTTGGTCATGTCCATCAGTTTGAGGATGGCATGTGGTGGAAAAAAAAGTAATTTGGTTCGAAGCTTCCTCCACAGGGTCTTACAGAAATGACTGAGGAACTTCGAGTCTTGGTCCCAGACAATGGTCCTTGGAAGGCCATGTAGTCTAACCACCTCGTTAAAGAATAGGTCCACGGTTTGGGTGGTGTCATTCGTCTTATTGCATGGTATGAAATGGGCCATCTTACTGAACCGGTCGACCACTACAAAGGTCGAGTCCATGTTCCTGATCTTTGGCAAACCTAACACAAAATCCATAGACAAATCTACCCAAGGCATGTCAGGAATTGGTAAAGGTATGTAAAGATCATGAGGGTGTGACCTGGATTTTGCACTCAAGCAAGTGGTGCATCTGGCACAGAACCATTCCACATCTCTCCTTTGGTGTGGCCAGAAGAAGTGTTCCGCAAGTATACTCTGGGTCTTGTTCATTCCAAAATGCCCCATGAGGCCACCTCCATGTGTTTCTCCAATCAGTAGCTCTCGCAATGAGCTCTGAAGAACACATAGCCTCTTAGACCTCGGTTCATTGTTGGTAGAGCTCTCCGAAGTCGGGATCTTCAGTGTAGAGTTCCTTGAGATGGTCAAATCCCATGATCCTAGCCTCCACGATTGAGATCAGTGCATATCTTCTAGATAAGGCATTGGCAACTATGTTCTCCTTCCCTTTATTGTACTTGATCACGTAGGAATACGTCTCCACAAATTCAAGCCACCTTGCATGCCTCTTCTTTAGGTTGGTCTGGCCTCGTAGGTACTTGAGTGTCTCATGGTCGGTGTGGATCACAAACTCCTTGCTGAGTAGATAGTGTTGCCATGTTTGCAATGACCTCACTAAGGCGTATAACTCCTTGTCATAGGTTGGGTAGTTGAGGGTTGCTCCATGTAACTTCTCGCTGAAGTAAGCAACTTGTTTTCCTCCTTGTGTCAAGACTGCTCCAATGCCGGTACCTGAGGCATCACATTCAACTTCAAAAGTATGGTTAAAGTCACGTAAAATCAAAACCAGGGTGTTGGTGAGGATGTCCTTGAGCTATTTGAAGGCCTCGTCATGAGCTGGATCCCACACAAAAGCTACATCCTTCTTGATCACTGATGTTAGGGGTGCGGCTATAGTGCTAAAGTCTTTGAAAAATTGTCGGTAGAAACTGGCCAAGCCATGGAAACTATGGATTTTTCCAATGGTGGTGGGAATCGGCCAGTCCTGGATGGCCTTGACCTTCTCCTCATCGACCTTTAGTCCCTGTGAACTTACAACAAAACCTAAGAAGACCAACTGATCAGTGCAGAAAACATATTTCTTGAAATTAGCATATAGTTGTTCTAATCGCAATGTTTCAAGAATCTTCTTGACGTGTTCTAAGTGATCTCCTAAGCAAATGCTATATACCAAGATGTCATCAAAGTATACAACTGAGAACTTACAGATGTAGGCTCTTAGAACATGGTTCATGAGCCGCATGAAGGTCCTGGGTGCATTGGTGAGACTGAATGGCATGATCAGCCACTCATACAATCCTCTCTTGATTTTGAATGTGGTTTTCCACTCATCACCTTCCTTCATTCGGACTTGATGGTATCCACTCTTCAGATCAATCTTTGAAAAGATGGTGGCACCACTTAGCTCGTCCAGCATGTCATCAAGCTGCAGTATGGGATGACGGTATTTGACAGTGATGTTGTTGATGGCCCGACAGTCCACACACATCCTCCATGTGCCATCTTTCTTGGGTACTAGGACGACAGACACTGCACATGGGCTAAGGCTTTCTCGGACATAGCCTTGTTCAATAAGCCATTGGACTTGTCGCTCCAATTCCTTAGCCTTCTCCGGGTTCACTCCGTATGTGGGTCAGTTTGGTAGGGGAGCTCCAGGCACCAAACCAATCTGGTGTTCTATCCCTCAGATAGGTGGTAGTCCTGGTGGTATATCTTCAGGTAACACGTCCTTAAAGTCGGCTACCAGCTTGAGTACTTCCTCTGGTTGGCTGACCTCCTCTGTACCTACAAAATACCCTTCCTTGAAGATTATTAGTAACACCTGCGTGTGGGATTCTAACGATTTAAGAACCTTACTAGGTGAAATGTAGAGACTGGTCTTACTTACCTTGTCGGCCTTAGCAATTTTGTCCATGGCTCGCTGAAGTTCATGAACTTCTTGTGGTGTGAGGGAAGCAAGGTTATGCTTCTTGTGGTTGTGAGTGAAGCTGTAGTAGTTGGTGTGTCCGTTGTGGAGGGTTTCCTTGTCGAATTGCCAAGGTCGGCCCAGCAGGATGTGTCCAGCTTGTATGGGGACAACATCACAAAGAACTTGGTCCTCGTACTTGCCCACACTGAATGGCACGATGACTTGTTTTCCTATCTTGAGCTCTACTTTGTCGTCTAACCATTTGAGTCTGTATGGTCGTGGATGCTTGGTCGTTTGAAGACCTAAATTTTCCACCAAGTACTTGCTAGCTACATTAGTGCATGAACCACCATCAATGATAAGGCTGCATACCTTGGATTGCACGGTAAATCTTGAGTGGAAGATGTTTTCTCTTTGGATGGTCTCTGGCTCAAAAAGTGCACTTAAGGCTCGCCGTGTGACTAGGAGTTCTCCTACATCGGGATAATCGACAACTTCTTCCTCAGACTCTAGTGGTTCCTCCTAGGCCTCATCTTGAGACTCGTATTTTCCATCTTCACGAATGATCAAGACCTGTTGGTTGGGGCATTCTCGGGCATAATGACCTTTGCCCTTGCACTTTAAGCAAGTGACGTCTCGGGCTCGCTGGTTCTGCGCTTGACTTGGCCTGGCACCGGCTCCATTGTTGAGTTCTGGTGCTGGTTTCTTGAACTTAGAATTTGGCTTGGTATGCTTTCCCTTGTCGTGGCTGCGTGGAGCTGGTGAAGTCCACATGTTCTTGGATCTGGTGGTAGAGAAGTTCTTCCTCTTGATGTGTTGTTCCGCTTGAGTAGCTACATGCAGTACCTCATCTAGATCGTTTTACTGCTGTCTTTCCACCTTTCGAGCAATATGATTGTGAAGACTATCAATAAATTGAGCCATGAGGGTTTCTTGTGAATCTTCGATCTCTAGCCTGTTCTTCAAGTTTTTGAATTCCTCAAAGTACTCCTCGATGATTCTTGATCCTTGAGATATATTTCTGAACCGTTTTTGCAAGTCCCGGTGATAGTAAGCTGGGACATAACTCTTCCGGAGCTGGTAGTTCATGTCTTCCCACGAGTTGACCGGTTGTTGTCGTCGTCTCCTTCGGTCAGACACATCTCGCTCCCACCATGCCAGGGAGTTATTCGTGAGTTATGCGGCTGCCAGGGATACCTTCCTCACTTCTGAGTAATTTTAGTACTCAAAAATGTACTCCATACGCCTTTCCCAGTCTAGGTAGGCTTCCGGATTCACCTTGCCAACAAACGTAGGTGGGGTTACCATTATGGCGTGGATTGTGGTTTTGTCCTTGGGCCTGGTTGTTATGTTGTGGTTGAGCCTGGTTCTGGTTCTCGTTGCCAACTCCATTGGCTGCCTCACCACCTTGGTTGTTACCTTGGGCTTGGTTGTTGCTACTCTCCCCAGTGGTGTGGGTGGTCTCATTGTCGTGTTGCCATTGCTCCATTTGGGTCATGCGGTTCTGGAGTTCTTGCAAGACGGTCATGATTAGGGCAAACTGGTTAGTTTGACTCCCATAGTTTGCTACCTAAAAGATCAAACACAAACGTATGAAAAGATTCCAAAATGTTTTACTGAAAATATGGACCGAGAGATAAATGATATGGAATGATTCAATTAATAATAATGTGCATGCAACTATATGTTTTAGGCCAGATTTTAAAATAGGAAAGAAGTTATGACGATATTTTTTTTTTTATAAATGGTATTTCAAAACACTCAGATCAGTCTAAGTTCTAGTTCGAGAAACTAGTGTTTTGAATGATTCGAATGCAAATTCAGATTAAGATGATTGATACGATTTTTTTTTTTTTATCAATGATGCAAACAAAATAAATCAAATGATGAACACAATGCTAGATGATTCTTATGTTATTTTTTTAATGAAACAAGAAACAAAATGAACAAAAACGTAAACAAGGATTGATAGAACCTATTGTGGAGCCGTTTTAGGCTCTGATACCAGATGATGTATCCTCAAAAACTGAGGTTACGGTGGGTTGATGGTTGGGGTGAGGGCTGGCCCGACGGCTCGGTCCTGAAGATCGGGGTAGAGGTTCTGGTCAATGGAACGATGGGATTGAATGGATCCAAGACTGCTGGCTGTATGGCTCTTTCAAGCTGGACACTGGATGATTGAATGAATCGAAAGTGGAACGAGGTCGCCACAAGACCGTATGGAACTGATCTTGGTAAGACAAGAAGTCTTGGCCAGAATCGCACTAGCAAGGAACTCAGAAGAAAAGAGAGAACTCTTTAAGAAAATTCGATGTTTATTGATAAAAGTTAAAAAGATACAAGGCTGTAAAGGGACCTTATATAATGGTCCTAGCAGCTGGTGCCTTCGAGGGACTTTGAAGCAAAGATTACAAATTTTAAATGAAACGGAATCAAATCGAACTAATTTGGGCAACATGCCTTATGCTATGAAATTCAACTTAGTCACCACGACAAAAGAAAATCACAATAAAAGATATTCAAGGTCGAAAGATCTGAATCTCCAAAGAAGAAAATCAACATAATTATAGAAGGATCCAAGTTATGCTATGATTCCGCCAGAACAATAAAAAACATAAGCAAAGTGCATCAACGAAAGTCAATGTGATCAGCGAATTGAGCCTCTAGACTTCGCTCATATCCTTCGACGAGCGGGAAGCCCAACACCTCGCGAGGCCGCATGATGATGCTTTAGTAATAGCGTTGGATATTGCCAACTTCAAAGCATCGAGGATGTTAATTGATACAGGAAGCTCAGTGGATCTCAACTTCATTAGTACATTACAAAGAATGGGAATAAGTAAAACCGACATCATGGGGCCTTCAACTCTGTTGATAGCCTTTACGAGTGACACAACTATGTCCTTGGGCACCATAAAAGTGCTGTCCTAGCAGAAATCATATCACAAATGGTGGAATTCATGGTCTTTGATAGACCGGCCGCATATAACTTAATATTGGGAACTCTGTGGCTTTACCTAATGAAGGTGGTTCCTCCATGTACTATCATTGCCTCAGATTTCCAACTTCAAAAGGAGTTAAAACCATTCGAGGAAACTTAGAGATTTCAAGGTCTTTATATTTTACGAGTCACAAGATGAAGACACATTAGCAATTAATGACCCCTGCCAAAGCGGAGTAGGAGACAAGATTCTTAAGTGGTCCAACCGCTATGTCACAATGGAAGTCGGGAGCGATGAGCAAAAATTAGATCGAAAAGTCAATATTGGATCTGGCTTAAATGTCGAGCTAAGGGCAGAGCTCATGAGGTTTCTATCAAAAATTAAGGTGCATTTTCTTGGTCGGTGGACGATATATCAGGGATAGATTTGAAAATAATATGCCACGAGCTGAACGCAGACCTCAATGTTAAACTGGTAAAACAAAAAAAAATACAAAATCGGGCTGGAGGGAGCCCAAGCGGTAAATGATGAGGTGGAAAAACTACTTAAAATCGGGTTTACCCAGGAGGTGCAATACCCAGAATTGTTGGTAAATCCGGTAGTCGTGAAGAAAAAGAATGGAAAGGTACGTGTTTGCGTTGATTTTACGGATCTCAACAAGTCTTGTCCAACAGCTTCCCTTCGCCGCACATAGACTATTTGTTCGTATCTATTGCAGGACATGAATTGCCCACATTTATGGACGCTTTCTCAGGATACAATCAACTCATGATGAACCCCGATGATCAGGAAAAACTTCTTTCATTACTGATCGGAGAATCTATTGTTACAAAGTGATGCCCTTCGGGTTGAAGAACGCGTGAGCAACATACCAGAGACTCGTGAACATAATGTTCAATGAACATCTCGCCGAAACCATGGAAGAATACATCGATGACATGCTCGTAAAATCTTAAAAAAGGAGGATCATATCCGACACTTAAAGCAATGTTTCACGATTCTAAACAAGTTTGACATGAAGCTTAACCCAACAAATGTACCTTCGGGATACCATCAGGAAAATTCCTCGGGTACATAGTTACCAAACGTGGAATTGAAGCCAATCAAACCAGATCAACACATTCATGATGATGTCATCCCCCAAGAATATAAAAGAAGTTAAACGACTTTTTGGACACATAGCTGCACTGAACCGCTTCATATCCAGGTCGACATATATATGTCTCCCATTTTATCAATTACTTAAAGGGAACAAGCAATTTCATTGGGATGAAAAGTGTGAGGAGGTATTTACTGAACTGAAAACACATTTAACTACTCCACCAATCCTTTCCAAGCCAGAAACGGATTTATGTGTCGGTGTCGAGCCATGCGGTGAGCGGAGTAATCATCCGAGAGGATAGATGAGAGCAACATCCAATTTACTACATTAGTAAAACACTGATGAGTCTGGAGACTCATTACACGATGATGGAGAAAATGTCGTTAGCAGTGGTAACTTTGGCTCGGAAGTTACGCCCTTACTTTCAGTCTCATCCAATCGAAGCCCTAACTTCGCATCCCTTGCAGACAATCCTGCATATTCCAACCTAGTCCGGACGATTGGCGAAATGGGCAGTCGAGCTTAGTGAGTATGATATCGAATATAAGAATCGTATCAGCATGAAGGCTTAAGTTTTGGCAGACTTCTTGATAGAACTTCCATCTACTGATCGAATATGTGAAGAAGACAACAAAACTTAGAAATTACACATTGAAGGATCATCATCCAGACAAGGTTCAGGGATCTGTATTCGGCTTAAAACGCCACCCGGAGAAATATTGGAACAGTCATTTCAACTCCTATTTTAAGCTTCAAATAATGAGGTAGAGTATGAAGCATTAATTGCGGGGCTCCGCCACGCACTTGGTATTGTAGCCGAAGAAATAGTTACCTATTTTGATTCCTAATTGGTAGTGAAACAGTTTGCAGGGGATTATGAAGCAAAAGACCCAATGATGGAAGTGTATCTCGTTCTCGTAAAAGGTTTGGCAAATAAATTTGTAAGGTTCGAGCTGGTTAGAATACAAAGAGGACAAAACTTCTCAGCAGACGCATTGGTAGCATCAATATCAACCTCGGATCCAAATCTCAAAAGGGTCATTCTGGTGGAATGCATCGAAAAGCCTATCATTACTTTGAAAGAAAAAGTTCTTGCAGTAACAAGAGCACAAACCCAAAAAAGAGGCAATTATTCAGAAGATTTAAAAGTATTGCAAGGTAAGAGAAGGCAAAAAGCACCAAAATTAGTTGATTTCCCTTACGAAAATGAACCAGAGAGCATCCAAGATGAAGTTATTCATCGCCAAGGTATCCACAGGAGAATTCCCAAGCGGAAGCAGCGAACAAAATCATCCTTAGCAACTTAAAGAAAAGACTGAATCAACACAAGGGGGGTTGGTATGATGAACTTCAACAAGTCCTTTGGGTATATCAAACTACACTGCAAAGAGCCACATGAGAAACACCGTTCTCGTTAGTTTACAGAATGGAGGCGATTGTACCTTCCAAGCTGGCTGTTCCCGGGATCCGGAGGAATGAAATATCCCAAAACGAGGACTGCAATTCCATCAAATGATGGAAGACGCATTGGATACTATTCTCGAATGATGAGATCATGCATTGATCCGACTCCAGAATTACCAGCAAGCAACTTCTAGGTATTACAATTCAAAATTAAAAAACCGACTTCTAAACGTTTGGGGATCTCGTTCTAAGTTGTGTTTTCGATGATACCAAAGAAGATGGAGCAGGAAATTGGGAAGGCCCTTATCAAGTAACCGGAATCATTCGCAACGGGGTGTATCGCCTGAAAGACTCAAAAGGATACATAGTCCCGAGACCTTGGAATGTAATCAATCTTAAAAGCTTTATGTTTAAGTTTAAGTATGTAACAAATACTAGAGAAACAAACTACGAATTGGTTTGATCCCATTTTGGGTACATAGGCAGTTCAGTGAAACGAGTTCAGCTGTTTCATTTCATTACTTTATCACTTTTTCTTTTAAAAAAGCAGAAGAACCAAGGTTTAATACATGAGGCAGAAAACTAAAATTCAATCCCTATAACAAAAAAAAAGGGAACAAACGAAGCGAATGACAGTTCGCCCGGATTACCCCGTAGATTTAGAAAAGGGCCTAACTACGATTACTCCACTGTCAAAAGAAGGATCACTAGATTTTTTCTCCTCTTTCGCTTTATTAGGACGGGCCTTCGACTCTTGGATGTACTTCAGCAGACACTCAGGAAGCGGAGCAATAGAGCCAAAACCTTTCACCTCCCACTTGAACGGATCCGATTCAAGGTTTCGAATCCTCTTCTTCACTTGAATATTCTTTCGTTCAAGTTCTTTTCTTTTAACCCCAACTCTTGCCGCTTGGTACAAGCAAACCAGTGCTTGTCGACAACCTAGCCAAAAAAAAGAGAGCATAAAGTTATTACGAGGTTAGGCAAAAAAGAAGAAGGACGATGATGCACAATATAATCCTCTATTACAATACCCTCTTAAGAAAGTCGCTGCATACTTCTTGATCTTTCTTCCCTAAAGAGTTGACGAAGTAGGGACAAAGAACCCTAAGGGGTTCGAACCCATCACCAGAAAGAAATATCGGAGATCCTGGAGAAGGATAATGGAAATTACAAGAGAATGTTGGTTTATCGCTAGCCATGAACAACTGTCCACAAAAGAAAAGGAAAAAGACTTTATGAGTAAAGCACTAATTTCATAAAGTGATTAAATAAACTGAAAATGTAACATGCCGATTTCTGGTATATGTGGAGAGGTTAAAAGAATTGATTTGACTGTGTATGTCACCAAAATGCACTTACCTTTTCGGTTGCACTTCCAGAGAGAACTCCCAGGGTTAAGCATGCTTGAGCTGAAGTAGTCAAACGATGGGTGACCTACTGGGAAATCATTTCCGGTACCGTGTGAGTGAGGCCAAAACACGGGGAACGGTCACGTGGTGATTGTAGGGTCAGTATATCATGACTTTCAAACCTCTCGGTTAACATTCAGACCATCGGATAGGGGTGGGCCGGCCCATGGATCTTGTGAGAGGACATGGGGGCTCACTAGTAGTGGCGGTTAGAGCGCTGTAAGTGGTATCAGACCTGCTTAGCGGCCCCAATTCTGACCTGGGAGGCGGTTTGGGACCTGTCGTGGTGCGCAACGAGGACGTTGCACTCTGTGAGTGGGGGTGAATGGTAACATCCCGATTTCTCGTATATGTGGAGAGGTTAAAAGAATTTATTTGGCTACCTATGTCACCAAAGTGCACTTACCTTTTCGGTTCCACTTGCAGAGAGAACTCCAGAGTTAAGCGTGCTTGAGCTGGAGTAGTCAAATGATGGATGACCTACCGGGAAGTCATTCCCGATATCGTGTGATTGAGGCCAAAACACGGGGACCAGTCATGTGGTGATTGCACGGTCAGTATATCATGATTTTCAAACCTCTTGGTTAACGTTCTGACCGTCGGACAGGGGTGGGCCTAGTGAGAGGACATGGGGGCTCACTAGTAGGGGCGGTTGGAGCGTTATAAGAATTAATGTACCACCCGTCTCATCCTCACCCGAGAACGGCGTGCCACTATACTTCAATTAAATCTAAAATACTCCAATTTAATAAAACCTCGACTTTATTTCCGGAAATCATTAAATACATTACATAAATGTGACATCTCGAATAAAATCATAAAATAATGTTTAAAATAAAATACTTAAAATCATAAAATCCAAAAAGTAGCATCCGATCGTCATAGCATAAGTTTACTCATCGGTCTCACCTGAAAATGAAAGAAAGAGGGGTGAGTAACAGGGGAGTCACTCAGTGATGTTGGGGATGTTAATCACAGAAAATGCAGTTCCGATCATAGAACTCCAAAAACAGCAAAAAGACTTAACATGAACAACCACGACACCCCAAACAGCAACCAATGATCCTATTGACGGCTCCAGTGACCGTCGGCACCCTCCGAAGAGAATAACATGGAATAAGTGTCCAATGCCACCGCCCGTAGACGATTATCCATCTCTAAAGGCACTGAACAACAGATTGACTAACCTCCCCAGCACCATCTCACACACAACACGTGACACAAGTACAGAAGTATGTCTCTATACCCCCGCAATCCCTAACGTCTAACTTACTCGACTAACTAAATAAATAAACATCTATCAAGGAATCAATTAACATTTTAATGCACAGGCAATGGGTTGAATCATCTATATTTCTAAGTCCATTTACAAGAAAAACTACCTAGACTCGATCAGAGAAAATCGATCACATTTAATATTTGATTCCATCTAAGGCGCTCTATACGGAAGTACGGAATTCTGCGGAAAGCCCTCACCTTAGCCTTAACCACGATGAACAATAGGATTTCCTATGCTCTAGTGCACCTCATTGGTTCTCCTTCAACCGAAAACTAGATCTACAAGTGAAGAAGCTCGCTGCAAAGATTCAGGTCAAACGGACCACGTTTTTCTAACCAAAATTCACATCTCAATAGACTGGTCGCGGATGAGGATTACACAGACACGCTTCGGAAACACAGATATAATGTTTTCCTCATACCTCCGATCGGAACGAACGTGGTCTCTCTGGGAAGAACACATTCGGGGCTTTCCAACGATAGATTGATCATTCCGTAGAACCTCATGGTTTGCCGGGAAGTCGCCTCTCAAGATGGCAGCGGACTGATGATGCGAATCCGGCACTGTGCCGCATATGCTCAAAGAAACAACCATAACTGTCAGTGTACAGATCCAAATGATAAACCGCTTGTGGTAGTAGATCAATAAACGAGTCAATAATATACCTTCCAAGTTTCAAATTGATTGGATTAGATTTACTAGTTTTATTCTCCCTTCTCCCAGAACTAGTCGGATCTGCCTTATATGTCTTTTTAGGTGGCTCCAGTGGCTTTTCTTTCAAGGTTACTAATTGACGGATAGATTTCGCCAGGGTTTCGGTGTGATTAGGTTTTACTGGGAAAATAAAAGAGGAAGGAGGTTATTTATAGGGTAGGGAAATCTAGTATTTTGACCTAATGGAATTGGGCCTTAATGGGCCGCATGGTTTGAGTCGTTACAGAAAACGTTAAAGAGATTATCAAAGCGACAAGCGCGTCTGAAAAATATGTCTTTTGGATTCTAGATTGAGTAAATAAAATAGTGACGTGTATTAGGGGAGTAATGATAAAATCCTAATCTCTTAAGCAATCCAATCAACGGCCCGAAGGTGGGCTTAATGTGGCCCAATAAGAACATGCTTCCTAAAACGGCTCAAGGTGTTAATCATACACAACAATCAGCTCAAAAAAAACCGAAAGGTCGCAATCTATAAGCTGAGCTTCGTGCTCGCGATTGGAGATCCGATGACTGATCAACTACAATAAGTTATTCCTTCGTGCTTTGGCTAACAACAATAAGTTCTTCCTTTAAAAATGGTGCGAGATCTGATCAACCTATCTCCCATGCATTATCAAAAGAAATGATAAGCATAATCTACTCAAATTTCTATCGGACTTTGCAAACGCGATGAATACTCTTCTAAAAATTCCCAAACGAAAAAGAGGAACAATGAAATCTAATCGTTCTTAAAATTCAAACCCCACCGGGTTGACCAAAGTAAAAAAGTCGGGACAAGCCCCTAAAAGAAAGAAGATTGAGAGAGGTACAAGCACACTCCCTGAAACCTTCAAGGAGCTGTATTATCCGGTAGAGTAGAAGCAGTGTGCATATCCTTGACTCACGCAATATCTGAAGCTGGATTCATAAGTGCTTCGGTGTCGGACGAACATCCAAGGATGGAATGCCTGACCAAAAATATCTGCAATCTTGTCCGTACCTAGTCTATGACGGAGGACCAGAGTAATGTATAAAGGTTGAGTGAACTGACCAGCTGGATGAGAGCCCTTAATAGCTGAATCGAGATCACAGCTGGAAGGTGGAGGATATTAAAACACGACGCGAACTGCTGAAAATCGAAGTCAGACTTCGGTAAAGCTTCAAGTTCAGCTTAAAAACCTAAGAGTTTGGTGTCAATGCTCGCCCCTTCCTCCTCAAGAGTAGTCTTCCCATCCTTAAGTTGAGAAATCAATGCTTTGTTGCTCTGAAGCTTGGTGATAGCAGATGAGAGGTGGTTCCTGGTGGCTTCGGTGTCAATGTAGTCAAAACATTTATGAAAGAGGTCCTAACCTAATTTCCTAACTCGATTCCTAGCTTTATGAGCAGATTTCTCAAGATCATGTTCCCGGATTTTGGTGTGAGAGATATGCTTCCAAGTCAAGTCCTCGAGGATCCCTCTGACCTGATCCAGTTCGGATTCAAGTTGGGTGTGTTCTCTTACCAATTTGTGAATCTGAAGATCAAACGCCTCCACCATCTTTTTGGCATCATAATAAGCATCTTCAATTTTTGTACTTGCTCTAAACGATCGCGAGCGATCGTCGCTTGCCGCCTTTTTCATGTTGATGTTACTTAGCTCAAGTTCTTGAATTATTCTCGAGGAGTCTTTGAAACGTTCATTAAGATCAAAAGCGTAAGCTTCGAGGTGCAAGATAACATTGTTTACCTCCATTGCGGCTTGTAAAAAAAACAAAAGAAAAAAGATACCTTAAGTAAGGAGGTCCAACAATAATATAAGGTAAAGAAAACATATAATAATATTGTACTCTGACCTGAGCAGAATTATTTGTGTGGCGGATATATGCGTCACGGACAAAGACCCGCCATTTTGAAAATTTTGGGAATTTTTCCCCTTTGGACGAGCTAAAGCCCCTAAAAATATCTCCGACCATCTCCATTTCTGAAATTTTTTGCCTTAATAATTAAAATACGAGAAGAAGAAAAAGGAAATGACATATGGAAACATCGAGGATGATGCTAACTTCGCGGGCCCTGTTAAAAGCAAGTAGCAAGCTACCACTCCCCCGAGACGAAAGGTGCCTCCCGAAGAGTGGGAGCACTTTGGGTACCAGAAATTTCCATGATCTGATCCTCATCATTTTGACGAGGGGCACCAGGAGACACGACGACATCTCCAGGGGCACTTTCACCATGAGGAATGTCAGCAAGATGTGGAGAACTGGGAACTGGGAGGTCTATGGGATTGGTAGCAACCCCCTCCACCCGCTCAACACAATTTTTCTTGTCTATAGAAGAAGAAGAATCCCCGACTTTCCTCTTCCTACAAACCAAATCGGGAGCCGGATCGACGTCAAAAGGAGAGTCGTCCGTAGCTTGGACCAAAAGAGGATCGACTCATGACGCCACTTTCGAAGAAACATCGTAATCAAGGAGACCTTGTGATGAGTGATAGAAGAGACAGAACTATGTTTTTTCTTCTCTTTATAGATCACTGAAATTTGATTATTAATCTCTCTGTCTTTTGCCTTCTTGGCTAGCTTCCGCTCACGATAATATTGTCCGGGAATAACCTTGGCCTCAGCAGGTGGATTCAAGTGTTTGGTTTTGCTCATCCTCACTTGTAAGCCGGTGTGCTGAACACGTTGAATCATGAAGTAGTTCCAAATAACCAATCCTTCGGATACAACCCGATAAAACGCCAGGAAACTGGTGGAGGACTCATGACGATATTGTTCGACTACAAAAAAACAACAGCTAGACAGGCGTCAGATAGTAAAACATAAAATCCTCCTGCTCACAAGCTCTGGTATCTACTAGGATTATGGGACCACGTGTTTAGAAGAATGTCAGCGAGACCGTTGACCGAAGTGGCGTTGATTCGAAAAAGAACCAATGTCGACGTAATTCGTTGTCACGCTGCGGCGACCCTTTGATTATGTTCCTTTCGAAGTTCGGGTATGCCTCGAACATACTAGGAGCGTGAGAATCCCTAATTTGGAAGAGTTTTAGAAGCTCCGCCACACTTAGTGATGGGAATCAGGACATGGTCCACACCACCGGATCAGGGACAGGAAAGTTGGACCAAGGAGTGGAGGTTGATCGTGAAGGCCAGTCGGTCGACCGTGGAACAGGAGCTGTTGCCCGTGAGACGGTAGCCGACGACCATATCGTTTACCGCATCGACCCAACGCAACCCGGGAGTGAGTTGAGGAAGGATCTCTGACCGAACGACCGAATCCTTCGAGCCATAGCCCAGAATCAACACACAAGTGGACAAGAGAGTGAGAACGGTCAAGTCAGATTGGCCTTGGTTCGGGTGGAATCAGGAGATGGCCGAGAAACCACCTTTCTCGACCACGGAGCACAGCCGGGAAAGTCTGACCAGGACATGGACTTGTTCCATGGTCCATTCACCAAGGACCGATTCAAGGAGCTTCAGAATCAAGTTCAGGTCATGGTTCAAGGATGTACTCAAGGGCTGGGACATTCGGCTTGCACTGATGGACCGACCTATTGGACCACGATCCAAGCCCTTGCGACCGAGTAGCTTAAGGGACACTTTTGGGTAGTTTAAGGGTCACTCTTAACCAGTCTACTTGCCAGCAACTTTAGCTGATTTCTATGTCTTACTTGTATCATTTGCATTTATTTCTTTGACTAAAAACTCTATAAGTACTTGGTATTTTTGAATGAATAAGAACTTTTGATCTTTTCTTAAACTTTGCTTTCCTTTAGAGAAATCGTATTTCTCTTTATTCTTTGAGAACAATCTGTTGTTGGCAAGGGTTACTTCCCACAACAAAACCTCCCTAGGGTGTCGTGGTGAGTCATATCTTCGGCCCAAAAGAGTAGGAATACTATAGGAATTCCGCAGCCTCTAACAGTCCCTAATGATCCATCCTTGGTCGCGTGTGCTGGTAGCCTCCGGTCCAAGTCTATCCAACGTCAGTTCCACAAGGAGTGAAAATCCGGACAAGGGGTTCTATCACTTAGGGTACAACCCGCTTCAACCGTCAGCGTAAAGCTGCATATAACCGACCGGACAAAATTTGGCAACATATGGGGCAAAACAATCCCTAAGTGAGCGAGATAGAGTTTTAAGACCTCCGTTAAAGGGAAGAATAGGCCACAACCTCAAAGTATACCTCATAGGCACATAGATATCCTTCCCTGATGGTTTCTGGCAATTCACCAGGCCCCATAAGGATGAATTCTACTTCCGGAGGAACTCTATAGAAGGTCCGAAGCCGATTCAAAGAAGAAGAAGTTAAAAGGGAAGGATAATGAGGGCCAAAATTGTCCCCCGACTGTGTAAATTGGGTGGTGCCAGAGGGAATTAGGGGTTCATCATGTAGCGGCGAACTGTCACGCTCGACGTTGACATGCTCAGCAAAAACATCCATTTTCTTAGAGAAAGCAGATAGTAGGAGAAGTTGAAGGATTTTTTCTTTCAATTAACGAAAAGGAAAAATTTGCAACCAGAAAGACGAAACGGCGAGAGTCAAAAGAATAAACTTATAGAGGAGCATTGAAAACACGTACCTTTTAGGTGTAATGATGCACCATTAGGAAAAAAGAGAAGGACGTGATGGTTTCTCCTTTTTATTAATTTAAAATAAAGGGGTTAAACACGTATATTACAGAAAGTAAATCAAGGTAATCAAATCATAATCACGAAGACCAAGAGATATGATGATGAATTGCAGAAGTAATCAAAGGACGCTTTCCCCGAAACTTAAGCCTTACAAACTAGAATCTTAGTTCGAAAGACTTGGGGAGCTAAATGTTAGTGTCGGATCCCGAACTCCTGGTTCAGGCCCCATGGGACGTGCCACGTCACAGGGATACATCACTTTAAAAAGGTTAACAGTCAACGAACGTCTGAGCCGAGCTCTAAGCATAGGGGCAAGCAAGAGAGTCCAATTCAAGATATAGAATGAGGACACAGTAGACAATCAAAGCAAGCTTGAGGGTTAGGAATGGGGAGGTCGCATAAGTAAGCGAAGAGCAACTAAATGTGAAGACCTGGATAGCTCGATAAGTTTTAAAAGGAAGTGTTACTACATTTATCACAAGATCGAAATGGACGCATTTAAAAAGTATAATCGTAATAACTAGGTGAATTACAATATCAATATACACTTTTTATTATTTATAGCTAAAATTCTTCTGAGGAAATTTCTTTTATACATATTTCTTGTGTATTTCATTAGCTAAAATACCCCCAGATCATAAAAAATATACGGTGTGGAATCCAACATCCACAATTAATATAATACTTATGAGATGGTTTGTTTTTGTTGGGCGAATGAAGCTGGTAAAGTAGTACCCTCAATAACTGATGTAGTCCGTAAGACCCACACCAGAAAAGATGACACTTGCATTGACAAAATAGCAATAGCTCTTCCACTCGCCGCTGAGGCTTTGGCTACTGAAAGGTCAGAAGAATCCATTGACACTGATGAAACCACCTCTGCACCTTCTAAGGAGCAGCTCACTGCTGCCTATATTGAATTAATATTCTCCTTCTCTACTAACACATAATCATCTAATTTTTAATTAAAAAGATTGTTTTGCAAACTTGTATTTTGTTAGAGTTTATATCACTTTTTCTCACATTTTGTTCTAGACGGGCAACAAACTCCAAAGGACGGTTCCATTCAATATATTCAAGCTGATTCCAACCAATCCGCAGTTGCTTCAGTCATCCGGAACGTGGAAGTTGACGGGAAGATCCCCATGATGGAGGGAGACATAACCGGGCTGAAGGAGGACACAACCAAGGTGAAACAAGGCATGTAAGTGTTGTTTAGGATCAGTGGCATAGATCCGGTTATATACCAGCCTATTCAACGTGAGAGTGATGCTTCTACTCTAAGTCCACGATCCGAGGCAAGCCAGCAGCTTCACCAGAACTCTCAGAATTCACACCACCAACTAGTGTAACTCTCCCTTTACCTTGCGATTAGACTGGTTGTTTTATAGGTAGCTGTTTAAGTAGTTGCAGCTTTAGATGGTAGTGGTAGTGGCGGTTCTAACATCTGTGGATGTTTTTTTGTAATTACGAAATGGTAGAATGTTTTGTGTAATTGAAGAACATCATTTGATGTCTTCTTCATCTAAGAACTCATGTATCAAATTTTATTATGATATGATCTATTTGGTTTCAATATTGTTTTCATTTGATTACAATTTTGCAATGCTCAATTTGTGATTAGAAATTTGTAGCTAATTGTGTTTGTGGCTATTATTTATAAAGCCACAAATCAATTGTGAATTGGTGGTAAAGAAAAACCCACAGATTGTGGCAAATTGGGTGTCTTCAATAGCTACGAACACAGCATTTTATTTGTGGCTATAGCACATGAAGCTATAAAAATCTGTGTCTAGTTGTGGAACAAGAGCCACATACTGTTGCGGCAAATGGTGTCTTGAAATCCATGACACAAACCGTAGCTATACCTAGAGGAAGAAACGGATAGCCTTGTGGCTAGTTGTGGGAGTCACAGCCATAAATAATTTTGTAGCAAATGGTGTGTCGAAAGCCACGACACAAACCGTGGCTATACGTAGAGGAAGCAACAGACAGACTTGTGGCTAGTTGTGGGACTCAGAGCCACAAATAATGTTGTGGCAAATTGTGTCTTGGAAAACCACGACTCATGCCGTGGCTTTACGTTGAGCGAGCTATGGCAACAGGTGTGGCTAGTTGTGGCACACTAGCCACAAATACGGTCTCTTGATATATGAGGATATGAGCCACAAAAGAAGTTTTGGCTAGGTTGTGGATGGTTAAGTCATGGATAGCTACGGTTGCATGATAGCTACAAACTCATAGTTACAAATTATTTTTGTGGCTGATATTTAAATAGCCATGAAAATTGGGCGATAACTACAAACAAATTTGTGGCTATGTCCGAGTTTTCTTGTAGTGTCAATTCTAGATTGACAAATTTTCAGTGTTATCATCTCGAATGGGAGAATAAAAGAATTTCATATTCAATAATAAGTGTACATCCATAAAATTATGTTCACACTAAAACTGAGATTGATGTTCATAAAGTAAATTCATAGCATTTTGAGACAAATCATGCTGAGTCAATCAGATAAGGAAATCATAAATACATTTCAAATGAAAAGTATTTTTTTCTAAGAAGAAAAAGAATTACCTGCATTTCATACTAGATTGCATTACATAACGTTTAATAGGATGGAGGTAAAAGATGTAGTAAACTAGAAGTTTAATAAATATTCAATGATTGGTATGAACTGATTAAACTATTACGGTTCAAAAAAAATGCAAAAAATACAGCTATATCAAATCTGTGTTGCCAGAGAAAATGTTGGACATTGCAGACAAATTAATTTTTTACAATAGTCTCATTGTTGGTTACCTTATTGATGAGTGCTTGACACTGGTTTTAGGGGAAGGATTTAAGTGTTTTGAAGAATCTTCAAAAAGCTGGTTGGAAACGAGTGAAGCTATAAAGGAGTTAATCTCAATCAAAGATAGGTTCTCTAAAGAAAAAAGAATAGCTAGACGTTAAAGTGTGTATGGTTTCTTCTTAGCTAGATGCTACTATTCTTAACTGGGAATGGGGAATTGAAGAGCATGAGAATTGAGAAGTCTTCGACATTCAAAAGTTATGTGGCGAATGAACGTATTTTGTGGCTATAATAACTTTTTTTGGGATACATAGATCGTGTTGTGTTTGTTGCTAATTATTTTACTGTCTTTTTTTTTGTGGAGACATATTGGACTCTGTTTTAAAGATTAACCTCCATTTTTAAACATTTTTTCATTGATTTTTTTAAAACATTAATCTATTAATATTTTGGTGTTTATAGAAAAATATAACACATCAAAATAAAAGTGATAAAAATAAAATTTATTAAAAAGTTTAAAGACAACAATACTATTAAACAAAAACAACAATTACAATAATTATTTAAATTATATATTACACTAATTAATTTATGTTTGCTAATGATTAATGAGATACTTTCACTTCTAACCCATAATTTGAAGTCAATTGCAAACCTAACATTCTATTTTTTTTCTATAACAAATGTTATATTGTCTCAAATATAACCTTAGCAGATCTGCAAATTTACAAAAATGCCATTACTTTTTATTTTACTTTATTTATATTGAAAATGACAAAGACAAAACATATCTCCATCTTCCTCACTTATTCAAGAAAATGCCATCGACATCAATTCTTCCACCCACCATTAACAACCAAATTGAAGCTCTTAGTGATCTAACCACCGCAATTTAACCTCTAAAACCCCATCATTTGAGTTAGTCAACTCATTTTTCGTCATTTTCTCTCGATTTTCATCTCAAAAACTCCTTAATTCAATTTTTCAAAATTTCAAACTCTTTTATCTGTGCATACTAGGTGATTCTTGCATACATAGAGCATGGCTTCTTTGGTGGTAGTCAACCTCACAGTTTTTGACACTTGACGAAGCTAAAACCCAGATTTAGGTAATTGGAACTTAATTTCCTGATTTTTTCCATCTGTTTCGCGAAAGTAGACTTTAGAAGAAGTCTACTAGTCAAAGTATAAGTTATTTTTGCATTTAACCATTTTGGATCGCATACTTCACGTGAAGTCTACGATTTTGCTTTGGAAAGAAAAAATTAGAGGATACTTCTAACTCTTATAAGCCAGATTAGTTTTGCATTTGACCAAGAAGAGGGCTTTTTGGAGAAGTCTACGTAAAAGCAAGGTGAATATAGCATCTGACCAGATTTTGACTTTTAAAGTAGACTTCATCTGACGTCTGCCGAGGTTATTTTGGGGTTGACGAAAAGATCAAAACATTTACTAGTAAAATCATTAAAATAGTAGACTTTACTCGAAGTTTACTAATTAGTAGACTTCGAGTGAAGTCTGCTATTTATTTAAATCATAATTTTGGTCAACCCCAACTTAACAGAGTAGACTTCACACAAAGTCTACTTGGATGCAGACTTCGTAACATAGTCTACTCCAAAAGTTAAATTGCAAAACTAACTAAGAAGTTTAATTTACTACCTATACTCTGTCTTGAAGTCTACCTAGTAAAGTTGACTCCGTATAGAAGTCTAATTTACTACGCAGACTACGTCTTGAAATCTATGTCGGAAAGTTAAAGTTTGGTCAGTTGCAGAAGTGACCCATTTGTTGAGTAGACTTCACGTGAAGTCTACCTTTTTAGTTTTAGTTAACTCAAAAGTAACCTCATAATTAACAAAGGAAGATTTCACCCAAAATCTACTCTATTAAATTCATTTTGAAGTCTACTAGGTAAAATTCATTGGGAAGTTTGTACCCTTATGGTTTTCTCAAAATTGCTTTCTGTAGCATATTTGGAATGAGTTCTTAAGATTCTCTTATTTATGCGTTAGTATTAGCCAATCTACTTGCTTGTGTATGTGTTTGACGTGTTTATTTGTTATATGCATTGCAAAATCAGTTTTCTTGTTCGATTGTGTAGTTAGCTTACTAGTAGTAGCCTTCAAAATGAAGTCTTCTAACGAAGTCTTCTGATGAAGTATACTATTACTACTTCTATCTCTAGTGTTTTTTATATGGTTTTTTTACGGAGAATAGTTCGATTACCGTCTATTTAATTTCGTTTTCCACCTTTAATAATTTGAATTTCATACTAGACTTCAAGTGAAGTCTGCTAATGAAGTCTTGCAACGAAGTCTACAATTACTACTTCTATCCCTAGTGTGATTTTTATATACTTTTAACGGGGAATGGTTCAATTACCGGCTATTTAATTTATTTTCCTGCCTTTAATATTATGAATTTCAAACTTCACGTGAAGTCTGCTAATGAAATCTTTCAACGAAGCCTACTAATGAAGTGTTCCAACGAAGTCTACTAATGAAATTTTCCAGCGAAGTCTACTAATGAAGTCTTCCAACGAAGTCTACTACTACTACTTATATCTCTAGTGTGATTTTTATATGTTCTTTTATGGGAAATGGTTCGAATGCCGCCTATGTAATAGAAAATTTTTCTCTTCTTCCTTAACCTTACAAAATTAAGTTTTTAGGCACAAAACCAATATAGATTATACCAAAGAGTGTTGGTAGTTTAAAACATTAAGGCATATAAATTTACAGACAAAACATAAAAAATGTAATTACTACATACATAAAAAAAAAATGTTAAATCCTTTAGAGATTCTCATAATGCAAAATATATGGTTGCAGTGGTTCATTTTCTCTGACTGCATGAAGCTCTTTTTCACCAAGTTATCATTGCAGTAAACTGGGCTTTTCTAAGCCACAATAAAGCACAGTCCAATCAAATCCAAAGCTTTATTGATGAATAACCACAAACAATACCATGGATATAGCTTTGTAACTATTAAAATTTTGTGGGTTTTTTGTTACTTTAGCCACGACTAATCATATATGTACTTGTAGTTATCTTATAAATTTTATTAAAAAATGCAAAACAGTTTTTATTTAATTAAAAATTAATTATTAAAATACAAAAAATAAATCTCTTATCCACCGTCACCGCTTCCGCAATCACCACCTCTGTCTCTGTCTTTATCTCTGTCTCCGCTTCCACCATCATCCTTTCTCTGCTTCCACCATCACCGCCTCCACCTACGCTTCTACCGTCTTTGCATTTATCTACGCTTCTACCATCACCTCCTCCGTCTACGCATCTACCGTCACCACCTCAGTTTTTATCATTTGAATTGTAGACTTCATCTGGAAGTCTACTCCTCTACAGACTCCGGCCGAAGTCTGCTTACCCTAAACCCCAAATTAAAAAACTAGATAAAATATAATATTAAACACTATACTCATTAGTATATTCTTAATTTAACATTTTAAATGAACGTAAATATAATAGATTTGTGTTTACCAAAACCATAACCTAACTATCTATCCATATTAAATCATATATCTCAACCTTACTATCTATCGATATTAAACCATGACACTTATAAATATGAAACACAAATAATTACAAAAAGGTTTCCATCTTTCCCTGAGTTTATGGTATGTACTTTCTATTGATCTCAGTGTTAATATATACTTTATGATTATACGTGTAATTGGTTTCTACTTTAATTTATATTTGTTGGTTTAAAATAACTGATTTTTATGAAATTTTATTTTATATAGGTAAAAATTATCTATTTTTTGGTTATGTATACAAATTTTTTATCAAATTAATTTTTATAATTTTTATAATTGAAATCTAAGATTTAATCATGTAGTAGACTTCATATAGAAATCTACTAGTATACTTGGAGATGAAATGAAAACTTTGCTTCTTTAAATTGACTGATTATTATGAAATTTTATTTTATGTATACAAAATTTTTATCAAATTAATTTTTATAATTTTTATAATTAAAATTTAAGATCTAATCACGGGATGTACTTCCTATATGGTTGACTTCGTGAGCAGACTTCTAATGATTATGACCGTCATTTTTCCTTCGTTTTTTTTGTTTGGTCATAAGGGGTAAACTGGTACTTTCACTACCGATATGAGTTACTTTTGTCGAATGTCCAATAAAGGGTTTAGATTTGCATTCAAAACCAAATAATATGTTAGAATCAGCAATTCCTCCATCATTAATTAAGGTTTAGATGTTGGAATTTAGGATTTATGATTTAGGGGTTATGATTTACATAATAAAAAAGAAGTGAGAGTTTATGTTAATTAAAAGTAAGGCTACAATAGTCTTTTCCCTTTTAATAAATTCTATTTTTGTTACTTTCATCTTTGTATTATATTATTATGACATAAACACTTTTTGATGTTATTTTAGGGAATTCTTCGGTTTATTATCATATTAAAAATAGTGAGAATTACTACATCTATAACTCTTACCATAGACAATTCTACCATTTTATATAATCTATGCCTGATGGTTCCGCCTAAACCTGTCTTATGAAGATCAATATCTGACGGTTGTATATTCACCATGCTGAAGAATTTATGAATTTTATCTTCTTTAATCTGCAATAAATAATAATAAATTACATTCTCTGGGATATTAACTTCAAATTTTTCGTAGTGTAGAAACCTTAATGAACTTTTGGTTAAACTACTAGACTAAAGATACTTTAACATAAAATTGCCTTTAACTTACTTGTTTAAAAAAAAATACTATAGACAATTATTATTATATCATAGTTTTACATAATATAATATTAATAAAGTAAAAGTATATATAAGGTTTATGTTAGATATATTATATTTTATATGTGAACAATAACACATTGCAAACTAAATTAGGACCCGCGTTATATGCATGTGAAAATGAAATATTTGAAATCTAAAATTGATAACCCGTATAAAATAATTAACATATTTAGATTTAGATTAAAATTTGTGTTATATTATCTAAAAACTATGTTTTATAACTCACAGTTGAGAACTCGGAAAACCTACAGAAACAATTCTTTTAGGTAAACAAAAAGTTCAAAAAACATATTTTAAATACAATATTAATTAATAATAAATATTTTAATGAATTAAATGTAAAAATCATATTTGTAAACTTTAAAACTGAAAAACCGGTTTTGCAGTAAAACATATATTTCTTCACATAGAATCACACACATTAACACTATTATAAAATAATTATTGTATATTTTTATCTTAAAATAATTTTGTACATGTGTCAAAATCTGATATATTTGACACATGTCAAGATCATATTAATTATTACTTTTGAAACATCAATTTTATATAATAAGATTAAATATTAATTTACCTTTTTCTTTTATGAATTAGAAATACTAAATTATTATTGCCCTTTTATAGATATTTTTATCTAAGAAGACATTACTATTATTATTTTTGGTTTTTATTTATTTAGGAAAATAAATTTGCAGATGTCAAAATCTAATTGAAGAATTTAATATGTGTGGTGATTATTTATACTGTGATTAAAAAAAAAACTTCTTCTGTTAATTAAAAAAAATATATGTTTTTTTTTATTTTTTTTTATGGACAAAAACTGATTATATTTTATTTAATTAGAAAAAAAAATTACATGTGTCAAAATCTGACCGACTAACTTAACATATGCATGATAATGCTAATTAATAAATTGTAATAGATTTCATTTTTATTTACAAAAACTCATTTATTACTTTTTATTTTTTCCATTTTTTATTTTTTTATTTAAAAAGTAATTACTTTTCAATTTTTTCTTTTTATTTAATTACACAATGAAATTTATATGTGTTAAAATTTAATCATGTGACTTAATATATATGTTACAATCATTTCATTTTCTTTTGTGAATTACAAAAATGCAGTTATATTATATTTTTCTTTTTTTGTCAAAGAAAAACTAATTATAATTTTTATTTCATTACTTATAAAATAAATATTTACACATGTTAATATCTGATTTACTAACTTAACATATATCATGATTATATTAACAAAATTTCCCTTTTTATGTATTAAAATATTATTTTTTATTTTCTCCAATATTATATTTCTTTTTTTCCTTATAATTAGATAAGATATTAAAAAAATATAGTTATTATTTTTTTATTTTTCCCTTTTTATACTTCAGAAAAACTAATTATTTTGAAGTTTAAGTTGTTGAAAGACCTCTGTATTTTTGTTTTCAAATCTTATGGTTTCTTTGGAACAATGAATGACCTATGATTGAATATTCATATGGTTTTGCAATAGAATGACACTGGCCGCTTTTATAAGTGTAACATCCCGATTTCTGGTATATGTGGAGAGGTTAAAAGAATTGATTTGGCTACATATGTCACCAAAGTGCACTTACCTTTTCGGTTGCACATCCAGAGAGAAACTCCAGGGTTAAGCGTGCTTGAGGTGGAGTAGTCAAAGGATGGGTGACCTACCGGGAAGTCATTCGCGGTATCGTGTAAGTGAGGCCAAAACACGGGAAACGGTCATGTGGTGATTGCAGGGTCAGTATATCATGACTTTCAAACCTCTCGGTTAACGCACCGACCGTCGGACAGGGGTGGGCCGGCCCATGGGCCTAGTGAGAGGACATGGGGGCTCACTGGTAGGGGCGGTTGGGGCGTTATAAGTGGTATCGAGCTGGTTAGCCGTCTCGGTTCTGACCTGGGAGGAGTCTTAGGACATGTCGTGGTGCTCAACGAGGACGTTGCACTCTGTGAGTGGGGTGAATTGTAACATCCCGATTTCTGGTATATGTGGAGAGGTTAAAATAATTGATTTGGCTATCTATGTCACCAAAGTGTACTTACCTTTTCGGTTGCACATCCAGATAGAAACTCCAGCGTTAAGCGTGCTTGAGCTGGAGTAGTCACAGGATGGGTGACCTACCAGGAAGTCATCCGCGGTATCGTGTAAGTGAGGCCAAAACACGGGAAACAGTCATGTGGTGATTGCAGGGTCAGTATATCATGACTTTCAAACCTCTCGGTTAACGCACCGACCGTCGGACAGGGGTGGACCGGCTCATGGACCTAGTGAGAGGACATGAGGATTCATTGGTAGGGACGGTTGGGACGTTATAATAAGACTTGTGAAAACATAAGACAAAAGCAAAAGCTTTAGAACGTGTCAAGAGGAAAAATTGCAACAAAATTTGTTCGCTCATTAGTAATTGCCACGAAAGAGAGGATCACTAGGAAACATACAAGAAACTTCGTTGCACCATATAAAGATGATATTAGTATACAAAAACCATTTTATAATGATACTACTTCCGATCAATTCGTATGGTAGATGGGACCTTCGTTTAGATTGTATTCAATAAAACCAGCTTCACATGTCATCAGATTCTCCAACACATCTATGCATCATCGCAGGCGAAGCTATCTTCAAAGTAACAATACACTTCATCCAAAGACTTCATTAGCAGACTTAAAACAAAGTTTTAAATTCAAATTATTAAAAGTGGAAAAAAAAATTAAATAGGTGGTAGTTGAACCATTCCCCGTAAAAATTGATATAAAAGTCACACTAAATACAGAATTAGTAATAGTAGATTTCGTTGAAAGACTTCATTAAAAAACTTTTTTAAAGTCTGAAATTCAAATTATTAAAGACGAAAAACAAAATTAAATAGGCAGTAGTTAAACTATTCCCCGTAAAAAAATCATATAAAAATCACATTAGAGATAGAAGTAATAATACTAAACTTCATTGGAATACTTCATTAGCAGACTTTTTTTGAAGTCTAAAATTAAAATTATTAAAAGTGAGAAACGAAATTAAATAGAGGATAGTTGAACCAGATAGTTGAACCATTCCCCATACAAAAACATATAAAAATTACACTAGAGATAGAAGTAGTAATATTAGACTTCGTTGGAAGACTTCATTAGCAGACTTCATTAACCAGATAGTTGAACCAGATAATTCTCATTTAGGATTAATCTCTCTTTATAATATTATTTTAATAATTTTTTTTTTTTTAATTAGAATAATATTTTTTCTTGTCATTAATAATTTATTTATTGACAAGGTATTAATTCTTTTCTTTCTTTTTTAATAAAAAACTAGAATCCGGCCTGTCTTTAAGGAAGAAAATCTTTTTCTTTACTTTTTAGATTTTTTCTGTATAAGATGTATTTATAAATTTAAAATTATAATATATACATACAGTTTTACTTTCTTATAAATATCAAATAGGCAGTAGTTAAACTATTCCCCGTAAAAAATCATATAAAAATCACATTACAGATATAAGTAATAATACTAAACTTCATTGGAATACTTCATTAGCAGACTTTTTTAAAAGTGAGAAACGAAATTAAATAGATGATAGTTGAACCATTCCCCATTAAAAAACATATAAAATTACAGTAGAGATAGAAGTAGTAATATTAGACTTCGTTGGAAGACTTCATTAGCAGATTTCTTTTGAAGTCTGAATTTCAAATTATTAAAGGCGGAAAACGAAATTAAATAAACGGTAGTTGAACCATTCCCCGTAAAAAAAACCACACTTGAAATAGAAGTAGTAATAGTAAACTTCGTTTAAAGACTTCATTAGCAGATTTCTTTTGAAGTCTGAAATTCAAATTATTAAAACTGGGAAACAAAATTAAATAGGCGATAGTTGAATCATTCTCTCTAAAAAAAACATATACAAACCATACTAGAGATAAAAGTAGAAAGAATAGACTTCATCAGAATACTTGATTAGCAGACAGTCTGAAATTCAAATTATGAAAGGCGGAAAACAAATTTAAATAGACCGTAGTTGAATTCTATGTTAAATATATATATATATATATATATATACAAACTACACTAAAGATACAAGTAGAAATAGTAGACTTCATCAGAAGACTTTATTAGCAGACTTCATTTTGAAGTCTACTACTAGTGAGCTAGCACAATCAAATAAGAAATCTTATTCCGCCATGCTTATAACAAATAAACATGTCAAACTCATACACAAGCAAATAGATTGGCTGAAACTAACGTATGACAAGATAATCTTAAAAATTTGTTCCAAATATCCTACAAAACCAATTTTAATAAAGCCCTAAGTGTACAAACTTCCCGATTAGACTTCTAAATGAAGTCAACCAAGTAGATTTCGACTTCGGGTGAGTCATGTTAATTATCATGTTACTTTTGAAATAATTAAAACTAACATAGTAGAGTTCATCTGAAGTGTATTCAACAAAATGGTTACTTCTGCAATTGATCAAATTTTGACTTTCCAACATAGACTTCATCAACAACAGTAGACTCCTATCTGAAGTCTATGTTGTAAAGAATACTTCTTTAGGGTTAATTTTTCAGTTTAACTTTTTTGAAGCCGAAGTCTACAGCCCAATAGACTTCACCGGAAGTCTTCTTTGTTAGTTTTGGGGTTGACGAAAATTTTGGTTGAAATAAATAGACTTCACTCGAAGTCTACATTAATTGTAACTCTACCCTTGTGGTTTTCTTTTTAAAGCAAATTTCGCAGCCTTCACATGAAGTATGCGATCCAAAATAATAAAAAATGTCAAATGCTTTGATTAGTAGACTTCTCTTGAAGTCTACTTTCGTGACACAGATGGAAAAAATCAGGAAATTAAGTGAAGAAGTACCTATAAATCTGGGTTTTAGCTTCGTCAAGTGACCAAAACTTGACCACCACTAAAGAAACTCATGCTCTATGTATGTAAGAATTACTTAGTATGGAAAGATAAAATGGTGAGAAATTTTAAAGAAGTGAATTAAGGAGTTTTTGAGATGAAAATCGTGAGAAAAAGCGCGAAAAAGGAGTTGGCAAACTCAAATAATGGGTTTTAAGATAATAAATTGCGGTGGTTGAAGATTTAAGAGCTTCAATTTGGTTGTTAATGGTGGTTGGAAGAATTGATGTCGATGGTATTTTCGTGAATAGGTGATGAAGATGGGGATGTGTTTGTCTTTAGTATTTTTGACATAAATAAATAAAATCAAAAGTAATGGCAATTTTTTGAATTTGCAGATCTACAGAGGTTACTTTAGACACAATGTGACATTCGTTATAGAGAGAAAAATGGAAGATTAGTTATTCAATTAACTTCAAATTGTAAGTTACATGTGCAAATATCTTTTTATTGAATTAGAAAATGAAATTTAAACGTGTTAAAATATAATGAACTGATTTAACGCATGTCACAATAATGTTAATTAACAAATTTAAAAAATCAAACTTTATATAATAAAAATACCTATAGCACATGTATTATTATTCTTTCTGGTTTTATTATAGTGTTTGGTGAAAATTAATGAAATTTTTTAATCCTTTATATATATAAGTAAATATTTTTAATTTTTTTGGTTTATGTATTAAAAAGTAATAATTCTCATTTAGGATTAATCTCTCTTTATAATATTATTTTAATAATTTTATTTCTTTTTTAATTGGAATAATATTTTTTCTTGTCATTAATAATTTATTTATTGACAAGGTATTAATTCTTTTCTTTCTTTTTTAATAAAAAAAAACTAGATTCCGGCATGTCTTTAAGGAAGAAAATATTTTTCTTTACTTTTTAGATTTTATTTTTGTATAAGATGTATTTATAAATTTAAAAATTGTAATATATGCTTACAGTTTTACTTTCTTATAAATATTTTATATACTTTTAATATATTTTGAGGGTAGATGATATTTTTAACTGATTTTTGTTTTTCTATGTTTGATTTTATATGAAAGATATATTTGTGAAAGTTATAATTTGAGAGGTGCTGATAGTTTTATTTTAAAGTAGATGATAAAACGAAATAATATACTCTATTAGTTTATTAATTTTTGTCTTAATATTTTTATAATTAATTTTATATTTTATATAATTATAATTACAATTTTATGAATATTAAAATATGATAATCCGTCTATCAAATTTGTCTTTTATTAGTTATTTTAATTTTTTTAATCAAAACATGTTAATTAATTTGTAACCCATTTTGTCATTGCCCCAATATGTTATATATTTTGATGGAACAAAATGTAAAAAATCCGTAATTGTAAAAACATCAACCTGTTTTACTATATGATTGACTAATATATATATATAGACTAATTTTTAATGTTTAAATTTTCTTAAGTTAAAAATATATCAGCCTAATTTTAACTTGTTTTTCAAATTAAAAATTTACATTTTATAAATTAGAACACTTATTAATATTAAGTTTGATTTTTTTTTTTGTATATGCTGATTTTTTTTTCAATTTATTGTTAGTTGAAATATGTTCAAAAATATATTTGCTCATCTTATTTTGTATGTATGTTTATCTAATTTGATTTTATGATTTGTAAAAATAATTAATGTAATAAATTATTTAATTATATATATCATTTGATTTTTTAATTTAATATACATGTTTATTTTTTAATTACGTTTGTCATTAATCATGGAAGTAAAACCTATTATTTTTAGATTGTTTGGATTCATGTTTAGTTATTGTATTTTTTGGAAATATGTTTAGTAGAGATAATATTAATTTCCATAATTATTTAGAGAGATTTAATAGTTATTTAAAAAAGATATTTAAGGATGTTTTTTTTTAGATTTTTAGTGATTTAGTTTTGATTTAAATTTTAATCATAATTGTAATATATCATTTGACTAAATCACCCTTAATGAACATTTGAAAAAAAAACACTAAAAACCAATGGCATTACATGTAAGATAACACATGACTAATTGTTTTTTCTATAATGTTTCATGTTTTAATAGTATAGATTTATAAAAAACTTCATATATATCTAGACAGGCTTTATACATATGTAATCTATAAGTTTTGTTTAAAAAAAGAAACAAGTAGTATATAGATATTAAGACTGTTTATTCTTTCTTATCGAAAATATATATTTCAAAAAAATGTAAGTTGTCGCATTTTAATTTATATTGTTGGGTTTGCTTTTGGGCTTAATATATATGGACTTTGATATATATATATATATATATATATATATATATATATATAAATAGTTGATTATCCTAAACCTCGTTTTATTTCTTTTGTATCGCCGCTTTTTTCTGTAAGTTTATTCCGCACTAAAATTTCAGCATCAAATCTTTAACAGAGACTTTATCATTGAATATCTTGGATCAAGCTACTTAATGTGAGTATTTTCTCTTAAATTACATAAAATTTTATTAATTAGATTAGTTCCGTGAACAAAACTGAAACAATTTAAGTTTATTCTTCTATCGATAATATACTTTTGTTCTATCATATGCAGTTAAATCTAAGTATTGTAATTTTTTTGGTGTCATATTAGTTACTTTAAAGGTTTAATATCACTTTATATTTTATTATTTAGATTAGTTTTGTGAATGAATTGAAATATTTCAAATTTATATTTTTATTGATAAAAAATTTACTAATTATGTGAATAAATTTTTGTGTTCATACATTTTTGTGTAAGATATGAACAGTTTATGATGCTTTAGTATCATAGGTTTTTTGTTGTGTTCATAATAATTTGCATAACAGTCCATCAATTAGATTAGTTTTGTGAACAAAACTAAAAAAAAAAATTTATATTTATATAGATATAGATTTCTATTATGCCATATATCTAATTAAATGTATGATTTTTGTTTAACATATATGTTATGTATTAGATGGTGTTGCAACTTTAAGTGTATATATACATATGCACCTGTCGGTAGATGATGAGTTAATAGTTACATGATATGTTTTTATAAATTTATTTAGTAAAATGATAGAAAAAAAAGTATGTTACTGAAATTTAAAGTCTTGTAGCTTGTGTTAATGTCATCAATGTATCATCACTTGGATTCAACCCACATCTAACATGTTGTTGACAAATATAGACTTTATAAATATCAAGTGTTCATATATATTTTAAAAATGTAGAGCATGTGACCTGTATGTTTTAAGAATTTGTTAGAAAAAAGATTATCATTCATTCTAATAGGTGTTGGTGAATGTCCATAATAGTACTTTTGTTGCTTCTTCCCTTTTGCATAAAATATGACTAATTGTGAGCATTAATGTATGCTTCATTCAAGTAGATATTTGTGTAGTGGTGATCATATTATTTCATTATTTCTTCCTCATTATCTAAAATATAAGTAATTGTGAACATTGTCTATGTTTCATTATTTTTATTAACTGTCATTATTTTAACTATTTTAGAAAAGTTTCACATGGTTTCATATCAGCAATTCTTTAATCTAATCATTGATATGCAAATCATTTTGGTGTGAGTTGGTGTCATCCCATTTTGGGTTTTTTATTTCCTTTTGCTATTGGATCAAGGAAGTTCTATATTTTCTGAATTATATTTCTTATACTTTCTTTAGATATTATAACATCTTCATTAAAAAATTGTCATGAGAAGATTTTATAATAAAAATGAAAAAGAATAATAAAAAATAAGAGCGAGAATGAGATAAGATTGATTCCTCATAAGAACTCCAAAACATATTTATTGGTTTAATCTTTATTTTTAAATTAAAAATTAATTTAATTATATTTTTATACCAATATTATTTTTGTTTGAGATGTTTTTAGAATATCTTAAAAAAAAAATTTTATATTAGGTTTTAGATCGATTCAAAATCTTTTATGACCACGAAGTCCAAAACATATTTAGACTTTTCAATTTATTATTTAAGATTTTTCATATAATTTTACACAATATTAATTATTCAATATATCTCATTTTTATAACAACATAAGTAATATATAGGTAAATATGTTTTTTTGTTATATTTAGTTAAGCCATAAATATAAAATCCTAGCTGAAACCAATTGGAAGTATTTGGGCTTTTGTTCATGTACTTGTTGTTTTTTTTTTATGTACCTAAATATTGGGGTAGCTAGGTCAAAAACATTTATAAGACTATTCTTCAAAGCATATATATATATATATATATATATATATATATATGTATAACTGTGATAATAATAAAAAATGATAATAGAGATCATTTGACCGCCTCTCATCATATTGCCTCCATCCCTAGAATATTGTCTACGTTCTAACTTTTCGTCTCTATTTTATCTATCTCATTTCATTTTTTTTTTGTAATCATTTATAATTTACACATGTACCTTTTCAAATGTAAATCCAGATTATGTATGAGATACAACAATGATATCAGTACAACCCAGATACTACAAGCTCCAGTTAATCTCTATTCCATGATTTTTTCGTCACTGTACAAAGGCTTCCAACGTGTAATATATAGTTGTCCACACAAAAGAGTAGCCTAGTAACTACGCATTTAATATGTTGTCGAGGAAAGCTGCTTTATTCTTCCCTTTCCCTTCAGCTACATTTATATAAGTATTTTTTGCTGAAGAAGGAATTTGAATAGAATTACGGTGTTTAATAATTAATAGGAGTAGAAAAAGTAAAACTTACGTGTTATGCAATTAATGCAAAATGTAAACCTTTTATGGAAAGATGATAATGATTAACATGGAACGCAAAAATTAGAATGACCAAATTTTTTAATATATTACCAAAATAGTCCATTCAAACAATTTTGTTTCCATATGCTACTTATCTCAAATATATGAAAAATTTGTGGTAGTAGTTGAATATAGTTGCAGTAAAATATATATGTAAGGCTATAACTGTCTTTTTTACAATATTTCTTTTTTTCATGTCCTTTATCTCTTCTCCTCGACTCTTATATAAGACTACAAGTGCAGGCCTCTCTCTCAAATTAACACCACAAAGATAAACACAAATCCAAGTGAGACCTGCTGTGAAGGCGATGGCAAGAGCAAAGGTGAAGTTTACTTGGATCGCGAATCGAAGTGCAAGAAAATCCGCTTGCAAGCAGAGGATGCAAGGACTGATGAAAAAAGTTCATGATCTAACCATCTTGTGTAATATGCGTGCTTGTTTTGTCATTTTTAACCGTGATGATAATAAGTTGGTGGTGTGGCCGTTTCAGGAGGTGGCTAAATCTCTCATCAACCGTTTTTACTCATTGCCGGACATGGAGAGGAACATGAAGGTGGAGGATCAAGAGTCATTCATCAGAACCAATATCAAGAAGGTTGAGAAGAAACTGGCCGATTCTCGGAATGTAATCGTGGAGTTGGAGATGGATCATCTCATGTTCCAACTCCAAAACGGTCGTCCTCTGTACGATCTCTCCCAAACTGAGATTGAGAATTTAATATCATATTCAAGTAAGAAGATTAAGGGTTTGGCGAGAGAGTTAGGTTGTATGGAACATCCTAATGCAAGTGTCAACGAGCCATTTGTGGGGGATGAGACCCCGAGGGCCTCGCATGTTGCATCCGAATGGGGACATAGTTTCAGCTCTATGGGAAGTGAGAGTATCTATTTAATGGATAAGTGGTTCTTCGATGACACAAAAGTCGAAGAACATGGCGATGTAAATCATTTACGCACAATGGTATCTCGCTTCAACCTTAACATCGAACCATCTAATGATGACGATGAGGACATGGAGACCAATGAAGGAGAGAGCAGCAAGTCTGGTGGTAAAGACGATGCCTAATGAAGTAGCCGTCGAAGAAGAAAGTTACTGTGTCTTGAAATAAAGTTGTTGTGTCTTGCTCATTTCATATTTCTTGTTTTTGTTGTTTTGGTCAAGTTTCGGTCATGTTTCTGGTTGTGTCTTAAGCTTGTGTCTTTCATTTCTCATGTAAATCTAAATAATGAAATGTTTTCCCTTTGCAATTTGAAGAGTTCGTCTCATATTTAACGCATGTTTTTCTATTTACTATTTAAACATAATAAAATTATTTAAGAATAATCTATTTAAATAAAACATGGGTTGACGGCTTCAGACCCCCTCTGTAATGCTGCTTCCGCACATTTCCTCCTATGCTGTCAAACTCTTTCTATTCCCCCCCCCCTAAATTATCAATTTAATCAAAAAATCCTCCAGAAACTTATTTTCTCTCCCTAATTCCACCTACGAAATCAAAAATAAAAATAAAAATCTGAATTGTGTTTTAGAAAATAGCGATAGCCCACACGACCCGATTACCAAAACTACGTCGTTTCGATATTTTTTTAAAAAAACATCATATAACAAAACAGAGATTTGAACCCTTGAGCTCTTTTCCAAAAGAAGCATATACACAACCACTCTGTCAATGTGTTTTCTTTAGTATATACTACTAACATATATATATTTATGTCTATACATAAAATAAATAATCTGACTCACATACTATTGTACATAAGTCTCATCTCCCCCATCTCTCTATTCTGTATTTTTTTTATTTAAAAATATAAATCTTAAATAGAGATTGAAAAAAAAATTAAATTTTAACTTCATCACTTTTTCTTAATTTTTTTTTTTAAAGATTCTATAAATAAAAAATGAAATTGTTTATATTATATTTTTTTATTAAGACACACATATAAATATCTTTTTTATTTTTAGAAAAATTAAACTTTATTGTTTACTAAATTTATGTAATTTTAAATAAAATCAAATTCAAAATTTGGTAAACCAAATATATAAAAGTGGTAAATAATAGCTTTTATGATTTTTTTTTTTAAGAAAAGTTATGAAGGTGAAATCTAAAAAAAATTTGTCAAAAGCTGAATAAGATTCTACTTTTAAATAAAAAATACGAAATAGAAAGATAGAGGAGTGAGGCATATGTACTATAGTATGTGAGTGAGATTATTTATTTATGTATAGAGGAGTGAGGCATATGTACTATAGTATGTGAGTGAGATTATTTATTTTGTAGTATATCCAAAAGAAAACGTCTTGGGAGAGAAGTTGTGTATATCCTTATTTAGAAAAGAGGTCAAGGGTTCAAATCTCTGTTTTGTAATATGATGTTTTAAAAAAAAAAAAAATCAAAATGACGTAGTTTTGATAATCGGGTCGGGTGGACAATCGCTATTTTCTAAAACACAATTAAGATTTTTTTTTTTTCGTAGGGGAATTAGGCAGAAAAAATAAGTTTGGGGGGACGTTTTGATTAAATTGATAATTTATGAGAGAATAGAAAGAACTTGACAGTATAGGGGAAAATGTGCGGAAGCATCATTATAGAGGGGGTATGAGGCAGTCAATCCATAAAACATCGTATTTAACTGAGATTATCATTGGCCTGCAGGTACAATCATAGGTATATATATATATATAAACTTTTATTCGTCGTTTGTTTTATGATGCTTTCAAAAAATTGAAAATCGTACGTAGATTATTTACTATTTTTTTTATTTCTTTTGAACACTGAATCTTTCATTACTATTTACTTTCTTATATAAAACAATATTTTTCTGCCATGACTGAAAAGTGACCTGGTTCATGCACCTTAATCTACATGCATATCAATGAAAACAAGTATGGAAACAGAAAAAGCTAATGCATATCTCTATTTGCTATTTTCTTTTTCTGAAACCTCTTATATATATATATATAATAAGTTATCCAGACAACTCCCAAATTCCTTGGGAAACTGTCTCTCGATGGTTTTACTTTTTCTGCAAGAAAACCATTTTGATGGAGCCATTCCAGATATAAGAGGGTTAAAAGGTCTTAAAAGAGTTGATTTCTCTAATATTAGTCTCTATGGTAGTATACCTACATATCTTGGCGACTTTTCCTCGTTGGAGTATCTCAATCTCTCTGTTAACAACTTCGAGGGAAGTGTGCCAATACAAGGAAAAATTCAGAATTCTTCTATAGTTTCAGTATTTGGAAACAAAAATCTTTGAGGAGGCATCAAGGAATTCAAACTAAAGCCATGCTTTACTGAAGCACCATCGATGGGATCAAAGAGTTCTTCTCATGTAAAGAAAATCGTGATCGGGGTCAGCGTAGGCATAGCTTTGCTTTTGCTGTTTTTCATTGCTTTAGTTTGCCTATTTGGTTCAGAAAAAGAAAGAAGAACCAGCAGACTAATAATCAAATCCTTCCACACTAGAGGCTTTACATGAGAAGATAAGTTTTGGAGAGATCCGAAATGCGACTGTTGGATTCTCTTCGAGCAATATGATAGGGTCAGGAAGTTTTGGTACGGTATTTAAAGCCGTCCTCCCTGCAGAGAACAAGGTTGTTGCTGTCAAAGTTCTAAACATGCACAGACGTGGAGCAATGAAGAGCTTTATGGTTGAATGTGAATCCCTCAAAGACATGCGGCATCGTAATCTTGTAAAACTATTGACCGCTTGTTCGAGTATTGATTTTCAAGGAAACGAGTTCAGAGCTCTCATATATGAGTTCATGCCTAATGGAAACCTTGATATGTGGTTGCACCCAAAGGAAGTGGAAGAGATTTGTAGGCCCTCAAGAAGCTTAACACTTTTTAAAAGGCTTAACATTGCCATAGACGTGGCTTCTGTTTTGGATTATCTTCATATTCATTGTTATGAACCTATAGCTCATTGTGATATTAAGCCAAGCAACGTCCTCCTAGACGATGATTTGATGGCCCATGTTAGCGACTTTTGTCTCACTCGTCTTCTCCTCAAGTTCAATCAGAAGTCCTTCAACCAACTAAGCTCAGTTGGTGTTAGAGGAACTATCGGCTATGCAGCACCAGGTAAAACTATTACACATCTCTAATGGTCTGTGAAGAAAATTAATATTATTTTTTTCCATTACAATCTTGTTTTGTGAATTATGGTGCAGAATATGGAGTGGGAGGACAGCCATCAATACATGGTGATGTGTATAGTTTTGGAGTTCTGCTTTGGGCAATGTTCACCGGAAAAAGACCAACTGATGAGTTATTTGAGGGAAATTTTACCCTCAACAGCTACATCAAATCTGCGGTGCCACCGAGAGTGCTGGATGTTGCCGATGAATTGATTCTTCACAATGGTCTCAGAGTTAGTTTCCCTATAACTGAGTTCTTGACTGATGAAGCCACAAACCAAGGCTCCACCGAAGGACCGACCCAAGAGGAAGTGGAGGTTACTGTACCGGTCATGCGACACACGCCACGGAGGAGGTCAGGAACTAGGAACCTACGTGAAGAGTTTAACCAACAAGTGGAAAGCCTCATCACCCTATTGGAGTACGAGGAGCTTAAAGGAAGGCTACTTAACAAAGAAATACTTGAAGAACTTCCAACCGGGCCGATAGAAGAACTCAACCCAACCTTAGGCCGCACGATGGAACCAACCGGACCCCCGAACGAGCCAACGACCAGCCCCCGGGACATCACTTTCTTGCCGGTGCTACAAGGACTCGCGGCCACCAACATATTCCACATATCAGCTCTTACGCTTGGAATGGAGCAACCAACTTCTACACCATATCAGATGGTCCAAGACGGCCCAGCCCACAGCCAGCCACTAGGGTTCAACCCACGGTAAGTTCGTACTTTTGATTAATTAACAAGTTTCCTTTTTGTGTCTTGCAGGATTTCTTTCCTTTTCTTTGTTTCCTTTTCTTTCTTTTTCGTTTATGCACCTTGTTAGCAATTTCAGCCAAGTGTTAGACCTTTTCTTAATTCTGTATTTTCGACCCAAGTAGGTCAAGGCTGCATGACTATTTAATAAAGTCCCCTCATTCAGTTTGTACACACTTTTTTACACATATCAATAAAGAACCCGAGTTTTCTTAAAAACCCTAGCCGTCTAAAGCTTCTTGCGTGAGAATCCCTGAAGTGAGTTCGGTTTGACTTATCACAAAGTGTTTTCACCCCTTTGTGTGGCGTCTTCCATCCCCCATCGATTGTCCCATTCACCGAGTAAATTGGAGAGAGCCTGTCGGCCAGCCAAGGAGCTTCCATCCCGTGACTTCCAAGTAAAGAGTGCCTCTCGGCCAGTTGTTCGGATCATAACCTCCACCCCTTTGTAGAACCAACCGTTTGGGGCTACATTATCTGGTATCAGAGCCTATGCTCGAAATCAGGTTGTATCGCATCTTTTCTTTGCTTGTTTACCTTCTAATTTTGCGATTTGTCCATTTCATTCAAAAAAAAAAAGTTCATCTTTTCTTGTTTCATCTTCATAGTCGTCCGTTCTGTTTAGGTTGTTAGCTGTGAGTTTTGTGTCTTTTTTTTTTCTCTTGGCATAAACTGTGCATCATCTCAGCCGCTTAGACCTTTGCTTTAGATCTAGGGTTTTGCATTAGACTTTCCTTAGTTGATAATCTAATTTAAAAAAAAAACATATTTCCTTTTTCGGTTGAACCTTTCCTTAGTAACTAGATATTGCATGCTGTCGACTGAGTTAAGTCAAAATTTGGTGTTTATTCGGTTTTGCTTGCTTGTTAAAACTCGCAAAATTTAACTTAGAAGCCCATAACCCCACTTGATCCATAAAGTTTATTTTCAGGCCATGGGGAGCACAAGCGACAATGCCCAAGCCCAGATACTCGCCAACCTCCAGACCATGCAGGAGCGTTTGGATCGGCTGGAACAAAGACGACCCGAATACGATGACACATCGGACACACAGAGCACCCGCGAACGTACACGGGACATACGACCACCACCAGCACCTGACCAATCCAGGACTGACCGTACTCGAGACAATCACCGTATGGGGAATGACCGGGACAGGCGTCGGGATTCTGAGGAGGAGCCACCATGGCAAAATAAGGACCTCAAACTAACACCTCCTACTTTTGCAGGAAGGATCAATCCGGAAGCTTATCTGGATTGGGAGAGACGGATGGAGTACATCTTCGAGTACTACAACTACTTGGATGCACGAAAGGTGATGTTAGCCGCGGCCCAGCTCACTGACAACGTGTTGGCCTGGTGGGACCGAGAGGTGGCCGAACGGAGGAGACGACACCTACACCCCATCACCTCATTGGCTGACATGAGCTATCACCTCCGAAAGAGGTACATACCAGTTACCTTGCACAGGGATCTTCAGAAGAGGTTCCGGAAGCTGAGCCAAGGGAACCGGACCGTGGAGGAGTATTTCGAAGAATTCGAGACCCTTAAGAATCGGCTGGATGTCAACGACTCGGTCGAGACGCTTATGACCCAATTCTTAGACGGACTACAAGACCGTATCGTCCGTAAGGTGGAGAGGCAAACGTACAACGACCTAGACGAGTTGCTGCACGTGGCCATCCAAGCTGAACAGCACATCAAGCGGAAGGGAGCCGCCATGGGTTGGACCAAACCCAACTGGAGCTCACAACAACCGCTGAGGTTTGACAAGGGGAAGTCGGCCGTCGTAGATGACCGGGCCAAGAAGGCCACCCCACGAGCCCCGAAACCCACCACCGCACCTGGTAAGTTTCCAAACCCACGAGCTAGAGACATTACTTGATTTAAATGTCAGGGAAAGGGTCATTACGCGAGAGATTGCCCAAACCAACGGGTCATGGGACTTCCCGACAATGGAGAGTATGAGTTCGAGGATTAGGCACCACCAGAACCAGTCGAATCCGAAGAAGAAGTGATGGATTACCCTGAAGTGGGAGAGATCCTCGTCACGAGGCGAGCCCTCAGTGCTCTGTACGACCCCAACACCATTCAGCGGGAAAACATCTTTCACACAAGATGCAGCGTAGAGGCTAAGGTATGTAGCCTTATAATTGATGGCGGTTCCTGCACTAACGTTGCCAGCAGGTACTTAGTAGATAAGCTCAGTCTCCTTAAGACCAAGCACCCTCGACCATACCGACTCCGATGGCTCGATGGCAAAGTGGAGTTAAGGATCAGCGAGCAGGTCCAAGTGCCCTTCAGCATAGGTAAGTACTCCGACTAAGTACTCTGTGATGTGGTTCCTATGCAGGCAGGCCATATGTTGCTGGGACGACCCTGGCAGTTTGATAAGGAGACTCTCCACAACAGCCGGACCAACTATTATAGCTTCATGCACAACAACAAGAAACACAACTTGGCCCCACTCGCCCCACAAGATGTTTTCGAACTTCAGAAGGCCATGGACCGAGGAGCCAAAGAAGATAAGGTAAGTAAAACCAACCTTTTAGTAACACCTAGTACCATTAATAAAACTCTTGCTATGAAAGAAACGGTACTACTAATGATCTTTAAGGAAGGTATGATTTCAGGTTCCGAAGAGGATACACCCTTGCCACCGGCGATCAAAACACTTCTGGAGCAGTTCGTGGATGTCTTTCCTGACGAGATTCCACTCGGCCTTCCCCCAGTTCGAGGAATTGAACACCAAATCAACCTTATCCCTGGCGCACCATTGCCGAACCGAGCAGCCTACCGGATCAACCCCGAAGAAGCCAAGGAGTTGGAGCGCCAAGTCCAGGACCTGATGTCCAAAGGATACATACATGAAAGTATAAGCCCCTGTGCCGTACCTGTAATCTTGGTGCCCAAGAAGGACGGATCGTGGCGAATGTGTGTTGATTGTCGGGACATCAACAATATCACCATCAAGTACCGGCACCCAATCCCGCGACTGGACGATCTTCTGGACGAGCTAAGTGGAGCAACTATCTTCTCCAAGGTCGATCTGAGGAGTGGCTACCACCAGGTCCGGATGAAGGAAGGCGACGAATGGAAGACAGCCTTCAAGACCAAACGCGGATTGTACGAGTGGTTGGTCATGCCCTTCGGCCTCACCAACACCCCGAGTACCTTCATGAGGCTCATGAACCACGTTCTGAGAGCCTACATCTGTAAGTTCGTGGTAGTTTATTTTGACGATATACTTGTGTATAGCACGTGTTTAGAGGATCACCTTAGCTACCTAGAACAAGTTCTATCCACCCTTAGATCGGAACAACTTTATGCAAACCTTAAGAAATGCATCTTTTGCACTGATCAAGTTATTTTCCTAGGATTTGTGGTAAGTTCGCAGGGTTTAAAGGTGGATGATGATAAGATAAAGGCGAACCAAGAATGGCCTACCCCTACGACGATCGGACATGTTCGGAGTTTTCACGGACTGGCCAGCTTCCACAGGCGATTTGTACGAGACTTCAGTACCATAGCTGCACCCCTGATCGCAGTTATCAAGAAGAACATCCCATTTAGCTGGGGACCGGGTCAAGAGGATGCCTTCCAGAAGCTCAAACAGAGTCACCCAATCGCCAGTACTGGTACTCCCAAACTTTACTCAAACATTTGAAATAGAGTGTGATGCCTCTGGAACAGGTATCGGAGGAGTTCTGACCCAAGGAGGCAAGCCGGTTGCTTTCTTCCGCGAAAAGCTCAGTAGAGCTTCTATCAATTACCCAACCTACGACAAGGAGCTGTATGCCCTGGTAAGGTGTTTAGAAGTTTGGCAACACTATCTACTGTCAAAAGAGTTTGTTGTCCATACAGATCATGAGACGCTAAAACATTTGAGAGGACAAACCACACTTAAGAGGCGACACGCAAAATGGATGGAGTTCATCGAAACCTTTCCCTATGCCATCAAATACAAGGGCAAGGAGAACATTGTAGCCGATGCTCTATCCAGGAGACATGCCCTGATTACCACCATGGAGGCCAAGATCATGGGCTTTGAACACATCAATGATGCCTACGCCGAGGACCCAGACTTCCAGCAAGTTTTTGAGGCGACCCACACGGCTGCAATCGGAGGTTATTACCAGCATAACGGTTTTCTCTTTAAAGATAAAAAGCTTTGTATTCCGCAGGGTTCCATGAGAGAACTGTTAGTGCGTGAGGCCCACGGAGGAGGTTTGATGGGGCATTTCGGACGAGACAAGACGCTCAGTGTTCTCATGGAGCACTTCTACTGGCCGCATCTGAAACGAGACGTGGAGCGCTTCTGTGTCAATTGCATCACCTGCCTGAAGGCTAAATCCAGGTCACATCCCCATGGTTTGTATATGCCATTGTCTATTCCTAACCTACCATGGGTAGATATTTCTATGCACATTGTTTTAAGACTCCCCAAGATCAACCATCGAGACTCTTTCCTTGTGGTGGTGGACCGATTCTCCAAGATGGCCCATTTCATCCCATGCAGCAAGTCCAATGATGCCACTCAGACGGCTGACCTGTTCTTTAAAAAAGTCGTGAGGCTACATGGGATTCCCCGGACCATTGTTTCTGACAAGGATTCCAAGTTCCTTGGACATTTCTGGCGAGCTCTTTGGAAGAAGCTAAGGACGAAGCTTCTGTTCTCGACCACATGCCACCCACAGACCGATGGTCAACCAGAGGTAGTAAACCAGACACTCTCAACCCTCTTGAGAGCTACAGACGGTAAGAACTTGCGAAACTGGTAAACTTGTTTATCCTATATCGAATTCGCATACAACCATGCTAGACATTCAGCCACTAGGCAATCCCCCTTTGAAGTTGTTTATGGGTTCAACCCATTATCCCCGTTAGATCTCACTACTCTTCCTCAAGCTATTTACTCTAGTGCATAAGGAGAAACCAAGGCCGATTTCATGAAGAAACTCCATCAACGAGTTAAGGACAATTTAGAGAAGAAGACGACCAAGTACAAGGAACGCGTGGACCAAGGCCGAAAGGAGGTCACATTCGAAACTGGAGATTGGGTCTGGCTGCACATGCGCACGGAAAGGTTCCCAAATCAACGGAAGTCCAAGCACGCACCAAGAGGAGATGGCCCCTTCCGAGTCCTGGAGAAAATCAACAACAACGCCTACAAAATAGAACTACCAGGTGAGCTAACTATTTCTCCTACGTTTAATGTTACTGATCTATCTCCTTTCCATGCAGATGATCCAATTCTGAGGTCAGAATCTTTTCAAGAGGGAGGGGATGATGAAGCCACGAACCAACGCTCCAACGAAGGACCGACCCAAGAGGAAGTGGAGGTTACCGTACCGGTCATGCGACACACGCCACAGACGAGGTCAGGAACCAGGAACCTACGTGAAGAGTTTAACCAACAAGTGGAAAGCCTTATCACCCTATTGGGGCACGAGGAGCTTAAAGGAAGGCTACTTAATAAAGAAATACTTGAAGAACTTCCAATCGGCCCGATAGAAGAACTCAACCCAACCTTAGGCCGCACGATGGAACCAACCGGACCCCCGAACGGGCCAACGACCAGCTCCCGGGACATCACTTTCTTACCGGTGCTACAAGGACTCGTGGCCACCAACATATTCCACATATCAGCTCTTACGCTTAGAATGGAGCAACCAACTTCTACACCGGATCAGATGGTCCAAGACGGCCCAGCCCACAGCCAGCCACCAGGGTTCAACCCACGGTAAGTTTGTACTTTTGATTAATTAACAAGTTTCCTTTTTGTGTCTTGCAGGATTTCTTTCCTTTTCTTTGTTTCCTTTTCTTTCTTTTTCGTTTAGGGACCTTGTTAGCAATTTCGGCCAAGTGTTAGGCCTTTTCTTAATTCTGTATTTTCGACCCAAGTAGGTCAAGGCTGCAGGACTATTTAATAAAGTCCCCTCATTCAGTCTGTACACACTTTTGCCTGATCAATAAAACAGCCGGAGTTTTCTTTTAGAAACCCTAGCCGCTAAAGCTTCTTGCGTGAGAAACACTTAAAGAATTGTTGGTTTGACGTATCACAAAGATCTTCATCCTTTGTGTGGCGTCTATCACCTTCCCCATCGATCGTCCCATCCACTGAGAACCTTGGAGAGAGCCTATCGGCCAGTCAAGGAACTTCCACCGTGATATTCAAGTAAAGAGTGCTTTTCAGCCAGTTGTTCGGATCACAACCTGCACCCTCGTGTAGAACCATCCATTTGGGGCTACATCATCTGGTATCAGAGCTTAGGCTCGGAAATCAGGTTGTATCTCATCTTTTCTTTGCTTGTTTACTTTCTAGTTTTGTGATTTGTTCATTTCATTCAAAAAAAAAAAATCATTTATTGATTCATTTTTCGTAGTAGGTCGTTTGTGTAGGTTGTTAGCTGGAGCTGATCCTGATGAACTTCCATTTACGAAAAAGGAATCAATGTGATCTTCTTTCCTTTATGGTCAATGGAGTGGCGATTATTGAAGCCATCGTGAATGGCCTTCTTGTCAAACTGCCACGGCTTCCCAAGCAATATGGCTCGCATCCATCGACAATACATTGTACACCACCTCATCATCATACCGACCAATGGTAAATTGTACCGTGACTTGTTCTTTCACATGCAGTTCTCCTTCCTCATTAAGTCATTCAAGCTTGAAGGGTTGTGGGTGTGGTCTTACTTCCAGGACAAGTTTCCTGACAAAAGAACTCTTGCAACGTTAATGCAACTTCCACCGTCAATAATCAAATAACAGATTTTATCTTTAACAATTCATCGAGAGTAAAAGAGATTCTCCCTCTGTTTCCTTTCTTCAGGTTTGGCCTGAACACTAAGTGATCTGCTGGTCACCATAAGTCCTCCTTGAGCTGGATAATCCTACGGTTCGTCTTCCTCATCAAAGATGGATCCTGAATCCTCCTTTTCTTCCTCGGACTCTATCTCACCATTTTCAAGCAGAATCATAACTTTCTGGTTTGGACATTTGTTGGCAAAGTGTCCTAGTCCATGAAACTTTTAGCACCTGATATCTCTGGCTGTGCTCATGGATTCCACTGTTGTGCCTTTATCAAAACGAGCCGGGGCATTAGTCTAAAAATCAGCATTTGGTTGGACAGAAGACTTACCCTTGTCTTGATAGCTTGGTTTGGACATAGAGGCGTAAGCTGGTTTAGGATATCCCCTCCTCTTGACTTGCTGCTCTATTAGGATCGCTTTGTGCAGCATGTCTCCAATACTGTCAAACTCGTGTAGCTCCATCCTATCTTGAATTTATCTGTTCAAAACTGCAAGAAAACGAGTTAAAATTGCTTCCAAGTCTTCTTCTACATCCCCTTTAGCATGAGGGTTTCCATCTCTTGGAAAAAAAATCCTCTATGTTCTTTGTTCCAAGTACCAAACACCTCAACTTTTGGTGTAGATCCCTGTGATAATGTCTAGGAACAAAACGTTTTCTCATTAGTGAGTTTGTTCATCCCAAGAAGAGATCGGTTGTTCAGTCCTCCTTTTCCTAACAGAGACTCTTGATCATACCAGCTAATGGCATATCCACTAAATTTAGTAGCAGCTAACTTAACCTTTTTCATTTCCGAGAAGTTTTGGCATTCAAAAATCAACTGTACCTTTCTTTCCCATTCTAGGTAGGCGGCAGGGTTATTTTTACACATGAAGGCCGAAATTTTGATCTTAAGGCTATCGAGATTATCAACGGTTCTTCTGGGAAAAGGATTGGCTTCCTCACAGTTTTGGTTGCCTCTTCTTGCCCTAGTGATTGTCCGGTTTTTCTCCCAATCCTCCTCTTCTTGTTCCTCTTTGGACCGGTTGGTTCTTGCTCGGTTCCTCCTTGGAGCAATCCGCAGCTGTCCTTGATGATCTTCATGGATCCTGTCAAACCTCAGGTAAATCTTCTCTAAACCTGCATTCATTAGACTCGTCACTTAGTCATTTAATGCCTTCATCTGCAAGCTTGATAGACGAGCACTAGCTTCATTCACGTGTTCCTCCTCCCTACCAGACATCTTTGGTTTCCTGAAATCACTCAACAAACAAATTAGAAATAAAAACTTTTGCACTCTCAATTGTTTAGAACTCGTCTCTCAAGTGTTTGGTTTGGTCAGTCTGAGTTGTTCTCTCAATGTTAATTCAGCAAGTACTCCCAAAGACAATTTTGGAGGGAGAAGAAGAATAAGATAGGAAGATTGCAAGATTTTGGTCAGGAATCCGACTTAACCACTCAGATCAGATTTCTCCTTGATCTCAAATTGTTTGTCTCCTTAAAAAAAAATTAGAATACGAGTGGCCCGGACTCCTTGTTTCAAAGATAGAAAGCAAAGAATTGTGTTTTCAGAATTTTCGTGAAAAGATGGGAACATGAAAAGAATTTACCAACAAAGAGTGGCTCTAATACCACTTGTTGGAACCCTTGATAGGATTATACTCTTTGCTGGAAATAGATGGAATAAATGATAACCCCGAAAGCTACTAGCATTCACCGATCAAGTGGATCAATGGGAGCTTGAAGGGATGCGGAAAGCCCCTGGTATACCCAACTCCATTGGTCGAGGATATGACACACCACAATACCAAAGGAGGTTGTTGTTTGGAAGTTAAACCCTTACCAAACAACGAAGATGTTCAACTAAGAACAAAGAGCAAAACAATCTCAAAAGAAAGAAAAATCGATTAAACCTTCAAATGAGTTCACATGTTACAATTTGTGTAAAAGCAAAGTCAAAGAAAATACTATAGGTTCGGAAAACAATGCATAGAAATTAACATAAAAGACTAAAAAAGGATTTTAGTCAACATAAATCTTCAGGTCCACGCGGTTCACAAGATGACCCTTGTGCTACCAGCCGCGTGGTCCATGGCTATGGTCATGAATCAGGTCGGGTCTTCATGAGCTTGAACCAATGATACAAGGGTCGGCTCGTGATAGAACCTTAGTCCGGATTTTCACCCCTTGTGGAACTGGTGTTGGATAAATTTGGTCCGAAGGCTACTAGCACACACGACCAAAGGTGGATCGTTCGGGACCGTTAGGGGAAGCAGAATTCCCTTAGTATTTCCACTCCTTTGGGCCGTGGATATGACTCACCACGACACCGTAGGGAGGTTCTGTTAAAGGAAGTAACCATTGCCAACAACATATTGTTCTCAAAGAACAGAGAAAAATTTGATTCTCTAAAGAAATCTAAGTTTTGAGAAAAGATCAAAAGGATCTTATTCATTTCGAAATACTGATACATATAGTTTAAGTTCAAAGAAAATTAATGAAAATGGTGAAAACAAGAAGTTCGAAATCAGCTAGATCAGCTGGCAAGTAGACTGGTCAAAGTGACCCTTAAACTACCCAAAAGTGTCCCTTGAACTACTCGGTCGCAAGTACTTGGATCATGGTCCAATAGATCGGTCCATCAGTGCAAGTCGAATGTCTCAGACGTTAAGTGCATCATTGAACTATGTCCTGAACTTGAGATTGAGGCTCCATAAATCGGTCATTGGTGAATGGACCATGGAACAAGTCCATGTCCTGGTCCGACTGTCCCGGCTGTGCACCATGGTTGAGAAAGGGAGTTTCTCGACCAAGTCCTGGTTCTGCCCAAATCATGGCCATTCTGACTTGACCGTTTGCTCTCTCTTGACCACTTGTGTGTTGAATCTAAGCTCTGGGTCAAAGGATTCGGTCATTCGGTCGGAGATCCTTCCTCATCTCATTCCCACGTCGAGTTAGGTGGATACGTTAAACGATACAGTCGACAGCCCCCGTCCCACGGTCCATGGTCTGGCCCTCACGATCAACCTCCACTCCTTGGCCCAAAATTCCTGTCCTGATCCGGTGGTGTGGTCCATGTCCTGATTCCCATCAGCTCGGATATGGTGGACTGAGGAGCCGTGGCCCGGATCATGTGGAAGAAAATCCATGCTAAGTCCTTATGTAGTTGCATGGTCTGCGTCTTAGTGATTGGTTCATGAGAAAAATCGAAGGCCTGGGCCAGACTGTGGTCAGAACAGTCCGGATGCGCGTCTTAGTCGAGAACATGGGATTCTCGACCATCTCCTGATTTTTCCTGAACCAAGTGATTGCTGACTTGTCCACTTGTCCTTTCTTGACTACTTGGTCGGTGAGGACTTCCTCTGGGTCGAGTGATTTGGTCGTCTGGTCGTGACTCCAATCGCAGCTCCATTTTCGGTCGTGCTGGGTCAATACGGTACACAGCTAAGTAGGTCTTGTTGGTTCCTCGACCAACCTCCATAGTGTTATGTGGTCCATTGACTCGATCCTCATCATCTTCGGATCTGTCCGTCTCTTCATGGTCCAAAAGGCTACCCCGAAATCTATCATCTTGTCTTCCTGATTCTATCCTCTTGGTTTTTACCACGCCGGGTATAAAAATCTCATTCGTCGGGTGTAAATATTGTTAACCTGATTCTTATCCTCTTATCTACTGTGCATCATAGCACTGCGGTATTGGCTGGACATAAATCTTATCCTATAGCCTCATAGGTCCAAGGGTTGACTTTCGTCCTCAGGTGCAGTCCAAAATTACGGCTGCCCTATCCATTCGTTTGGGTGTCACCGCAGCACTAAACCAAAACACGGCTGGACTCAGGCTACTCTTTACCCTTCAGCTTAGGCCCTTAATTGCAGCAATACTATCTCGCATGATGTGTCACATGGTCTTATTTAATTCCTAACTCATCGGTTTGTCATATCTCTACGGTTTGAGCCATTCTCGGTCGTTTCCGAGTTCCGAGAGTCATCTAACAATCTACCCGAGCCTTTGATGAATTTCTTCAAACCAAACTTCTTTTTAACTCCATCTTAGCCTTTCCCAGGTCAATCAACATCATTCACTTACGTGAAATCTTTTTGCCCCCTTGTTCCGGCTGGTTCCTCGACCATCGAGAGCCACCATCGATATTTACTATTCCACCCAAACCTTATTGACTTTTCTTCGACCAATCCTCCTATTTTAACCCATACTGACTTCCGAACTAGGTCCTTAACCATTTTGCATTTCCGCTGTCAGCCCTCTTGACCAATCCTTCATAGTCCTTGGCAGGGTTATTACAGTTCAGGCGGTTCAGAAAGAGAGGAAGAGTCAGGTGACACTTGAGAAAACTTACACAGAGGCGGATCCGGAGGAAGTCTGAAACGCGACGGAGCAGCAGTCACCCACAAAGCCATGGAAGAGGAGAGAAGCTGCTTCAAAAGGAAGAGGATTGGACTACGGAACTGAAGCGGTGGAGATACATCAGAGAAATGCCTAGGGAAGTGGGCCTAGGAGCGTTTCTTCTAGGGCAAACTCTCCTGCTCAGAATTTTACATAACAAAAGAAAAAGATTTTACTTTAAAAAATGTCATGATGTTGGGTTATTGGTTATAGGATTTTAATGGATTTAGAAATACAAGAAAAATCAAGTGTTATTATATTAATAATTTTAGAATAATTGTAAAAATTAGATGTTATTCATTTTAATGATTTCTAAATACTAGTTGAAATTCGTGTTATTCAATAATGCAATTTTATTTAAGGATTTGATTTTAAAGTGGGTTTGTAATGATTTTTTTTGTTAAAAATACAAATACATAAATCCAATGAAGAACCTATGAATTTGAAAATATTAATTAAAATTTATTTGTTACATTTGTAAATCATTAAAATTTACAAGAGTTTGCAAATTTTATATGGATTTCCAAATTAACTAAAATACATAACTGAATAACACCCTCGTGTAACAATTAAGTTCCACTAGTACAATATATATTTTGAAAATTACTTAATTTTAACTACAATCTATATTTTAAACATTACTTCTAAATTCTAAATTAATTGATATAACCTAGAAAACAATAAATATCATGCAGTCCACAGAACATTTAGAACAAAAGAATTATTTTAACATTTTAGATAATGAGATTTCTGAATAGCTAATCTTTTCTCAAAGACTGTGGATGTTCTCCCGTAATATCTCTGAGGCCCGCATCAGCTTTTACAAATTATAATTTAAAGAATAACACTTCGTAACAAAAAAGTTTAAACTCGAGAAATAAAGGAACTAACCATTTACATTACCATTAAACTACCAACACTTTAGTTATACAAAAATCGGATGGTGATATGAAGCCGATAACCAACTTTTTATATAAAAAATGGTTATACCATCTAAACACAATATCAAATTACTATAATTGTTCAAGTCTTTTATGTATCTTAAGAATATGAAGCCAATAATGAAAAATGATGACTTTTATAAACACTTGGTTGAACCAGTCGTCGGAATTAATGATTCCAGCGCTCGATACAATAGATATTTTCACTATTTATTCTTCAAATTTGGTATTGAAAATTGCAAAACACCCCACAAAAGTTTAGTTCAAAAAAAGTAGGTTTGTAACATTTTAGGAGGTGGGCAAAACTGCAAAAGAAAGTGATGAAACATAAAATGAATGACAAGAGGGGTTCTGGAGTACGTACGGATAGAATCATGAAGAAAACTAACTCCATGAAAATACAATGACCGATTTTTTAATTGGCATGTATACAACCATCACTTTTAAGTTATAAAAATTAATAAAATATAAATTCTATGTTCAAAAGCATATAAAAACAATTAAAAGTTTTAACATTAGTGTACCAATCCATTATTTTTTTTTCTTTTGAGATTTAATCATATATATATATATATATATATATAAACTAATTTTCAAAATAATTTTACGGGAAGACATAATATACAGTTATGACAAAGTTTCATCGAACAGTGTCAAACAGTTTTAGTGATATCCAATTTAAGAACACTTCTTGCACTGATAGGATCTCGATGGTAGTCTTTCATCAGTTCACTAGCTAGCAAGCCATTTACAATAAAAGACGACCCTTGATGAAAGCAATCGGATTGGGTGACATTTCATCCAATTTGATATGATCTTACACATCATACTGCAACAAACAATAGGTCTGCATTTCTTTATTTCTTGTTTCAGCATTTATTTACTGAGTGATGAGCTCCTGTCTCGCCCCTGGCGTTTCCTATCACGGGAAGGCTGCTCAGAAGGTCCCGGCATCTGTTCTGTGTGGACGTCTCTTGCCGCCGTGGTGTGGCAGCAATCACGGGATATGGTCTGCATGATGCGTTGTAGGAGACTGTTGTTCTGTCGCTGAGAAGTGATCATCCACTGCCTGTACTCAGCTGTATCAGGCTCATCAGAGATACGGGGAAGGTGGAACTCACCCTGAGTGGTGGTGGTGTGGTAGGGGAGCGTCAGTGTGTGTGGAGCGGTGCGGGGCATCTCCTCGTCCTCCAGGTGAGGTGGTAGTGCTCTGAAGAGCTGGCGGGTGTAGCGAAAGGAGTACGCCGTAGAGGGTCTGAGCCCAGGAAGTCCGGGTGCGGCAAGAAGCGCAGGTCGGACTCAGAGTTGAGGCGGGTGATCGCTGGCTGAGGGAGCTTGCAGAAGAGAGTCTTGCCATTCACGCCCCTGAGCTGGTAGGTGTCCTGGTCTCAGAGGATCTTCGAGCTGATGAGGTGAGCTGTGTCCATCCGCTCGATCTGAGAAACACAGGTAGCATGTCCGAGGGGTACCTTACAGGTATGGAAGAGGGTGGTGAGAGGGCTCCCAATGCGCTCAGTCTTCCCTGTCGTGCCGGTGCGTGCTCTGTCCTTTGCCGCCACTATCGTCTCGGCGAACTGAAGACCAAGGTTGACCTGGTGCACCGTTGGGTGTGGTGCTCCATACGACTCGACCAGCAAGTTTCCGCAGCCATAGTAAAGCATGAGGAGCTCGTCAAGGTGCACCTTGTTGCCGACGTCGCGGTCAAAGAGCAGATGGTTATATAGTCTTGCGCAGATGCGCACAGCAGGATGGTGTATCAAGGACTGGCTCGCGGAGCAAGAGGCGTAAGGGTCGGATGCGATCGTCTGCCAGAACTGGCTGGAGATGGGGAACCGCTTCGGGAAGGCGAGGTCGTTGTCTTCTGTGTGGAAGCCGAAAACATCATTAAGCTCTCCGATAGTGATGGTACTTCCTCCCATCAGCAAAGAAGGAGAGAGACGCTTCATCCGCAGCCGGGTTCTTGGGGTCGGCTGATATGAGGCAATTTTGCCTCATTCTAACCTTTGTTTTACAGGTTTTATCGAGTTTTTTTAGTTTTTATCGAGTCGTTTCAGGTTGCTAAGGAGCTATAAATGAAGACATGAGGGATTGGAGCCTCTGGAGCAAAAAGGGGCCGAATTTGAAGATCATCACCCTTTTGGAGCACATGCTCCATCTGCCCGGAGCAGATATGGAAACTCCACTTACCTAGTTTTGGGATGCGAAAGAAGGAAAAGGGGGAGGAGAGCCGCCGCGAGGAGAATATTATCTTGAACCTTCGATTTTCTAGCTAGAGTGAGATTTTTGGATAAAAACCTTTGAGAGTTTTTCTACTTGTAAGATTTGGAGGAGAATCGCTGCCACACTTGAGAAGAATTCTAAACCTTTGTCATTTCTATTATATATTCAATGAATTCTCTTTTGCTTGTTGCTGTGTTTTCCGATTTCATGTCTGAGTAGATCTTCCTGTTAGATCAAGGATTTCAATGGTATTCATGAGTTGATGGGTTGAACACAAATAGGGATTTGAATAGATAGTCTTCACCACTTGTTAGTCTTAATGCCTGAATTGAACTGATCACTTAATTCATGATTTTAGGTAAATATATTCATCAAAAGTGTAATAGGTTGCTAGAAGTGACTTTGGTGAGCAATTTTTCCTTAGCCAACGACAGTTGATGTTAAGGCAAATTGTGAGCATATCAAGCCTGTGCAATAATGCTTATTTGCGATTCTAGATCCAAACGATAGTTTAGGATTTTAGGTTGTTAGATAAAGTTGTTGATGCCACGACAGTGGATTAATATTACTTCTATGTTTGAGCTCTAGGCTGGCGCTTAGTTGCCCCTGAATAGTTGTTCGATCCCTTACTCTGAATTTCCTGCGAAACAACCTTGGTCTAACGCTTGTTTTATCTGAAGTTTAATTACTATTTGAATCCGTCACTTGTTTCACAACCAACAAAACCAACTTGTTTGCTTAGCTTTCTTTCAAAACCTCATAGACACAAAGTGTAACACTGGTCCCCTGGAAATCGAACCTATCTGTATTACAATCATAAGCTGTGCACTTGCAGTAGGAAATAGAACTCTAAATCTAGTCTATCAAGTTTTTGGCGCCGTTGCGACGGGGACCAATTCGTCACCTCTGTTTCTTGATTTGAATTTCAGTCTTAGACTTTTCTAATCTGTTTCTGTTCTCCTCTTGTGTTT
>FNXX01000031.1:447618-536741 GCA_900108845.1 Iljinskaea planisiliqua | reverse complement strand
TAGAAGTGACTTTGGTGAGCAATTTGTTCTTAGCCAACGACAGTTGATGTTAAGGCAAATTGTGAGCATATCAAGCCTGTGCAATAATTCTTATTTGCCATTCTAGATCCAAACGATAGTTTAGGATTTTAGGTTGTTAGATAAAGTTGTTGATGCCACAACAGTGGATTAATATTACTTCTATGTTTGAGCTCTAGGTTGGCGCTTAGTTGCCCCTGAATAGTTGTTCGATCCCTTAATCTGAATTTCCTGCGAAACAACCTTGGTCTAATGCTTGTTTTATCTGAAGTTTAATTACTGTTTGAATCCGTCAGTTGTTTCACAACCAACAAAACCAACTTGCTTGCTTAGCTTTTTTTCAAAACCTCATAGACACAAAGTGTAACACTGGTCCCCTGGAAATCGAACCTATCTGTATTACAATCATAAGCTGTGCACTTGCAGTAGGAAATAGAACTCTAAATCCAGTCTATCATCGGCATAGTGAATCCTCGCTGTGGCGAGGCACTGGCGAGTGAGCTCAGGGTAGAGGACCTCGGTTTCCAGAGCGAAGCCCATGAATTTGGCGCTGAGGAAGATTTCAGAAACCTCCTTTTCGATTACCAGCCGCTTCAACGTATCCGAGCACATGAACCGGGTGGGCTCTATCTTCACACCCAGCAGCGCATTGTAGTAGAAGCAACGGCTTGGTCCCACTTCTCATCAGAGTGCACGGGGATGCTATCATCCGGGAGCTCAAAACGGTCTCCTTCACGGCGCGGCAATGGCGCGGTTCGAGGGTCCGCTTGGGCCGAGGTACTTGCTCCCTTTCCTTTCAGGTTCGTGTAGTGGACGTTCTTTGGCTGCATTCTCCTGTATAACACACAAGAGACATCTTTAAAGTGAGCCTTACACGAATGGAAGTCACACGATTTTGGCCTTCAAGTTTGTACCATTGATGAACAATCAAAATCGTGAATATTTAGGACTCATTGAAGGAGTAAAATTCATATCTCAAACTCAATTCAACATGCAACACGATTTTCACCATTGATGGACTTTCAAGCTTTTACCAAAAAAAAATCATGTGTCTATTTTGAACTCTATTCAAGCTATAATTTCACAAATCATCATGAAAAACATCTAGAACGGTTTGCACAAGCAGTTCAGAGAGAGAGAGAGCACAAAACCTCAAGTCCCAAAGATGGGTAGCGACTGAAAAAAGGGGTTTTCGAGCTCATACATTTGCTTGTTGTCGAAATTGATGGTAGAAACAGGCTCAGGGCAAGAATTCGAGTGGTTTAGGCTTAAGAATCACTCAATTTGGTTGAGAATTGCAGAAGTTAGAAATTTAGCAAAAACCAAAGAGAGAGAGAAGTGGTTGCGATGAAGAAGAAGAAGAAGTGGGAGAGAGGGTTCCTTTTTGTAGGGGAAAATCGGTTTGGTTTAGGGTAAAACCCAATTAAAATTGAAAGAATTTTTGATTGAGACTGAGTAAAAACCGATTTAAACCACCCCAAATCACTTATCTGGTCGCGAAAATTTGGAGCACCCCAAATGAGCCTGTGCTCCGTTTGAGGCTACACTACAAGAAATTTTGTATATAGCCAGGGAATTTTTCGTAGCTATCGTAACATATCTGTGGTTATAATACCGATAGTCATAACTAGACACAAATCCATTTTGTAGCTATCAGCTCGTGGATATCGTCCCTTCGTGGCTATTCATGGCTATCCGTAACAATATAGCCACGACGTTGCCACAAACCGTTTTTGTAGCTAATATCCACGAATAGCATGAAACTGATTTGTGGCTGATATGTCCACCACTAGCCACAATCAAATCTGTAGAATGTTCTACGTATAGCCACGAGTACTCTCATAACTATTTAGCAATGATTTGCGAGGACAAATATGTGGCAAATTTAGCCACGACTACATTAGCTTCTTGTTTGTAGCTAAATGAGTCACGACTAGCCACAACACAATCCGTAGCTAAATCTTCGTATAGCCACAAAGTACGTCGTGGCTATTATAGCTGCGGTTTTGTCCGTGACAATCCGTGGATATATTGGATACGAATGGCTACAAATTAAATTGTGTCCATTGCTACAGATATCCACAAATTTTGTTGTGCCTAAAGCTACAAATTTTTATTAAAAAAAATCAACAAACCAAATTCAATTTAGCTATAATTAACCAACAAACCAAATTCAATTTAAAACCAAATTAAAACAATAGTAAGATCACCATTGTAAACATAATTAGGGATTTCATTCAAAAGATCATGAGTTTAACTCAATTACAAAAGTTGAAGACATTCTTCAACTACAAAAGACATCTAATGATGTTACTAGTTACAAAAAAACATCTAATGATGTTATAGTTAAGTACCATAACCACACCTAAAACTAAAATCACAGCCACTACTTAAAGCCGAAACCGCAAGCACCACCTAATAAAATCGCTAATGGTTGTGCACCTAAAGCCTCTAGTGTTGTTCTTCAAAGTACTGAGGAAGAGATTGAGGCGGCAAATCAGCAAGGTTAAGAGGAGTGTTATGGTTACTCTGGTTGCTGGGTGAGTCCATGTGAGGCTGCCGACTTCCCTCAGAACGAGGACTTTGAGCTGATGCAGCACTCTCACGTACAATCGGTTGGTAAGTAACCGGGTCTACTCCATTGATCCTTAACAACACATGCATGCCTTGTTTGATCCCAGATAAGTCTCCCTCTACGCTGCTCACTCTCACTTCTAGTTGAGCCTTCCTAAGTGTTGAAGCAGCTGCAGACACTTTGGGATCACCATTAACATCCTGAATCGAACCAAGACCATAGACACGGCCTTTGTTGGTTGTTGCAGTCTGTGAGAACCAGATAGTAAGATTGTATGAGAGAGAAAAAAAATCATATATTATGCATATAAAGGTTTGAGAAAAGTATGCATATAAAAGTTTGAGAAAGAAGTTATACTATGCATATAAACTCATTGGGCATATAAGATATCTTACTTCAATATAAGCTGCATTGAGCTGCTCGACAGAGGGTTCAGAGATGGTTTCATCAGTCACAAGGGATTGCTGCTGTGATCGCTCAGCAGCCAAAGCTTCAGCGGCAGTCAGAAAAGCCTGTGTTCTGGCGTCAATGAAGGTCCCATCTCTCCGGGTGTGAGTTTTACGGACCACCTCGGTTATTGGTGGTGGTACTCCACCATTTTCAAACGCCTAACAAAAGCACAAAGTATAAATAAATGAGAAATACTCATAGGAATTGAAATAAACTACTATAACAAATTAACTAACCATTTCATGAGCAACTCGGTTATGATTTTTAGCTCCTGAAGTATGACGATGACGGCCTAAACCATCTGGATTTGAGGTTGCATTCTGTGAGTTTGTTTTGCTCTTCTTTACGTGAGCCTCCTCCTTCCAAGTCTCGAGCATAGTGTTCCAATCTGTCAAGCCAATGAAATCGGGCTTCTTTCCACATCGCTTCCTCTTGCTTACAATGTCTCCGATTGAAGATTTGAGAACCTTGTCATAGCAATTACGAACCATGTCATGATGCTCAGGGTCCCAATAGTATTTTTGCTACAACCAAACCACAGATAATAGTTACCACAAAACTAAAATAAAAGACTAATATGATTATCTTAAATTTAACAGAACAAAATATATTACTTACCACAAAACAAGTCCACCATGCATCCTTCTTCTCTTGAGGCACCATTCCAAAGTTCCACCATGGTCCCCAAAAGTTGGATTGATATGTTGCCACTATGTCCTACCTGATGCAATCATCAATTTGAAACCTATGAGAAAGAAAAAGAAAAAGACTACGAATTAGCAAGCATTAATAACCAACATATGTAAACTGATATCACAAAAACATATGTTCTCAATCACGTTACCAATAATATAACAACATATTATCATATTGAAAAGGGAATATATGTTCTCATCAATAATATAACAACCAAGTCACAAAACATATGTTCGCAACATAATAACCAAAATATAAGAACTTTCGTATGTTCTCAACTAAGTTACCAATAATCTTTCCTAGTAAACAGACCAAGTAAGAAATGACAAGTAATTAAGTAAACAGACAAACTTCATAAGTGTCCACCATTGCTTCATGAGATGACCAAGCAAAATTGTTAAATCGACAAACCAATGAGATGACCAAGCAAAATTGCTAAATTGCTTTTCTTAAACCTAATAAGTTTATTTTATTTACTATACAAGAATGTGAACCTACAGAGGCAACAAGTAACAAAACATGGGAGATGATTCAGCAAACAAAAGCATTAAGTGCCTATGAGTAATAACAAACAAATGTGCTTTCTCATGAAGACTCGTAATACATCCGAATACCAAGTAACAAATTCGTATGTGCTCAATCAAAACTAAACAAACCAAGTAAGCGATGAAAACCCAACTAAGCGATGACAACTCAGAACAATCAATAATATTCATCACTCAAGCTAAACGTGAATTAAGTGAAGACAGAGAGAGAGAGAGAGAGAGAGAGAGAGAGAGAGAGAGAGAGAGAGAGAGAGAGAGAGAGAGATATCACAGCTCACCATAAGCCTCCATTAAGTCTTTCGGGATGGAGTAAGGGCATGTTTCGTCTCTCCTGCGCACTCATAACAGCTGCTAAGCTTGGAAGGGGATGACGAGAAGCTCCAGAAATAGCTGGCCCCGTTGAGCCAGGAGGAGTACGAGCTTGACGCCTTCGCTGATTTGAACCGATTTGGAGATTCATCTGCAAAAAAAGATGAAAAATGAGAACAAGTACCTTCGAAGAAGCCTAAATTTAAAGGAAAAAAAACCAGAACTTTGGTCGAATCGAAAGGAAAAAAACCCTAATTTACACAGTAAAGCAGTATGAGAAAAGATAAACAAACTGAATGAAAGAGAGAAGGATCTTACCGTCGAATCGAATTCAGAGGAGGAAGAAACAGAGTCAGACAAAATCAGAGAAGAAGAATTAAGAGCGAGAGATTTAGTATCAGAGAAGAGAAGGGGTGAGTTCGTAAGAGGCGGAAGAACCTAAGTGAAATAATTTAGGGTGTGGTTAATATTAAAGATTGGTAATACAATATTAACCGGGAAATTATTTCGTTTTGGTAACTTTGACCGGGAAAGTTAAACCACGAATAAATTTTTGGTTAATCACATTTGCCCGGGAAAGAAAATTTCGCGTAAAAATTAAGATTTTGGCTTAGCCACGAGAAGTTTCGTGGCCAGCGTGGCTATATAATTTTATATTATTATCCATAAAATCAGAAATTACTCAGAAAATATCTTATAAAATCCTATTGTTATGAGATTTAAAAGATTTTATACAGATATATTCAATTTTTAATAAAAGGGATAATTTGAAAACTATACCCTATTTAAGATTTAAATTTTGAAAAGAGATAATTTGAAAACTACCCTATTTAAGATTTAAATTTTGAAAAGGGATAATTTGAAAACTACCCTATTTATCTTTTTAATAACTAATTTTTAAAGAATTTTTAAATTAGAAAAATAATTATTATTAAAATATAATAATTTATGTTTGAAATTATTATATGATTGAGTTAAATCCATTTAAATTTCAAAAAAAAAGTGGTGTAGTTTTGAAAATAAATGGTGTATATTTCAGAAAAAAAAAAAAGTGGTGTAGTTTTGAAAATATAATGTCATTAGAAGGTATTTTTCTAAATTTACTCTTAATAAAATTATGTAGGTTTTAATTATTTTTATAAAAAAAATTTGAAACATAAATTAATTTTCCCAAATTTTTAGAAGGTTTTACAAACCCATTTATAATCATACTTATTATATTTTATAAAATTTTATAGTTTTCTAATATTTTATAAAATTTTATAAACCCATTCCAATTAAAATTTTAATTTACATAAAAAATATAACAATATAAAATAACAAAATAGAATATTATTTATTAATTAGAAAATTTGAATTATACATCACTCTGAATAATCTGAATCTGAATATTCACTATATTCATCGGCTACATTATCTTCAGAAACATATTCATCTTCTGGATCAACCATTGGTATGGGCTCGTAGTCTAAAGCATCTTCAACCGCATGTGCTTCGACTCGCATAATAGTCGTAGCTGGTATCACAGGATCAACAATGTCGTTTTGCACTGCAGTATGAAAAACTTCTTGAGTTTGACAAAATCCTCTCGGCATAACCTTTATTGTTGTCCACCATTCATCTATAGTATGTCGGAGCCGAGGATAAGGAATATAACATACTTTATCGCACTGCTCCGATAATATGAAAGGATCGTACTTGTCGTAATGCATTTGTGGGCAAACATCAACAATGCCAGATGGATGTCTTCGTATTCCTCGATCGGTGTTGAACCAGTGGCATTTAAAAATCATGGCTTTTATCCCAACAGCACCAGGATACTCTATCATGAATATGTCTTCGATTAAGCCAAAATACTCACTCTCACCAGTTCCAGGAACACAAACACCATAATTCATCGTCTTCTTATTACTTCCATGGCTTTGTATATGGTAATGGTATCCCCTCGAATAATACATAGCCCATGATGTGAATTGATGTTTTGGACCTTGTACAAACTCTAGCATCCATAATGAAAATTCATATGACATGCTAGCTTTGTTAATCTGCACATATATATAATATTATAGATGAGATAAACCGTATTTATGATATAATCATATAAATATTAAAACTTACATAGTCTTTACACCATGTTGCAAAATGTTCATCTTTTGCTCTCGTCAATGTGTCCGAAGTAATGTTTGGGATGCTATGCGTCATATATTCTTCAAACATCCTGCATGAATGCATATTAAGTATTAGCAGTGTAACTATGAATTGTATATACACTACCATGCACGGAAATAAATTTACCTCTCGTACGGTTCAAATTCTTCACAGTTCAGCAATAAAAATATCTGAAGCACATTATAGTCCTTATCATCTAACCATGCTCGAGAAGATTTGCCGCTGACTCTTCCTACTTGCTGGAACATGATCGGAACATCAGGATAATTGTAGGTGAACCGAATTTCATTGACATCTTCTGCGGGGTCTAACACTTCTGGAGGCGTAATATAATTGGATGTCACATATGAAATCTCTTCATTCACACACTGAGCTACAATGGATCCTCCGATCCGGGCTTTGTTTTTGACTTTTTTTTTCAGATGATACATGTATCGTTCGAACGGATACATCCACCTATATTGGACTGGACCGCCTAAATGTTCCATCACATCAAAGAACGCCGGAGGAAAGATTTTTTCAAGATTGCAAAGCCTCATCGCAATATCTTCTTTTAATATGGCAACATCTTCAGTCCTCAGAATTTTGGTAGATATATCTCTAAAGAAGAGTGCAATATCTACAGAGATTAAGAAACAACATTAGTAAATTTAGTAAAAATAAATACTAAATTTATTTTTCAAAAAAATTATCATACCTGAAATTGCCGCATGAACAGTTTTCGGAAGTAGTTCCGCAAATGCAATAGGGAGAAGTCGTTGCATGATGACATGGCAGTCATGACTTTTTAGACCTGATATCTTTCCACTATTTACATTAACACAATGTGAGAACTTTGAAACATATCCATCAGGAAATTTGATCTCGGTCTTTAACCACGTTAGAAATTTTTCTTCGCCTTCCTTTGATAATCTAAAGATTGGAACAGGCATTTTTCCATCTTGGGTAACCTCCAAGTCGGCTCTTCTACAAAACGAAGAGAGATCCAACCTTGATTTTATGCTATCTTTTGTCTTTCCAGGAACATTTAACACCGTGTTCATCAGATTGTCGAAGAAATTCTTTTCGATGTGCATGAAATCAAGGTTGTGCCGGAGAAGTAGTTCATCCCAGTATGGTAACTCCCAAAAGATACTCTTCTTCACCCAATTATGGTCGACACCATACCCTTCAATTGTTCGAGTAGGATTGTCATGTCCTTTGCCTCCGCAGTCAACCGTCTTGTACAGCCCATGAATATTGTTTATCCTTTCGTGCAAAATTTCCTCTCCGTTTAACCATGGTGGGGGATCATCATGAACTGTTTTACCTTTTAAGAAAGCTTTAACATTCCGCCTATAAGAATGTCCTACAGGCAAAAATTTCCTGTGACAATCAAACCAGCTATGCTTTCTTCCATTTGGCAGCCAAAACGAGTTTGTCTCCTCCATACAATATGGACAAGCCAACCTGCCATGTGTCATCCATCCAGATAACATCCCATATACCGGAAAATCACTAATCGTCCACATTAAAGCTGCTCGCATCGTAAACTTTTCTTTCCATGAGACATCATAAGCCTCCACGCCATCACTCCATAAACTTTTCAACTCTTCAATCAACGGTTGTAGATAAATATCCAAACTTTTCTTTGGATGGTTTGGCCCAGGGACTAATATAGAGAGGAAAAAGTATTTCCTTTTCATGCACATCCCGGGAGGTAAATTGTATGGTGTCACTATGACGGGCCAAACAGAATATGACTGCCCATTCATACCTATTGGATTAAACCCATCGGTCGATAAACCCAAATAAATATTGCGACTCTCAGAAGCAAATTCAGGATATACCTCTTTAAAATGCTTCCATGCTTTTCCATCTGAGGGATGATGCATTTCTCCTTCTGGGGACACATGTTCAGCATGCCATCTCATTTGGGAAGCCGTTGTGTCTGATTGGTACAATCGCTTCAACCGATCCGCAATTGGCAAATAGAACATCCTCTGCTTCGGTATCTTCTTCCCCGATCGACCCACATTTGGTTCGTACCGGTCTTTTCCACAAAACCGACAATTTAATAACTCACGATTTTCTCCCTTCCAAAATAGCATACAATTATCCTCGCACACGTCAATCTTGTGAGATGGCAATCCTAAAGACCGAGTCAACTTCTTTGTCTCGTAGTATGATTTTGGTGCATTGTTGGGCGATGGAAGAACAACATTAAAGGTGTGAGCAATATCATCCAAGCAGTCCTCCGGGAGATTAAAATTGGTCTTCCAATGCATCACCTTTGAGGCCAGGTATAGTTGAGAAATTCCATCAGGACACCCTTCATATAGAGGTTGATTTGCTGCTTCGAAAGACTTGAAAACAGTATCGTGGTTTTCCTCGTCAACGGGTTGTTGTAATTCGGAATAAGTGGCACCATCATCTACCATGTTGATATCTTCATTCGGATCACAAGCTTGATCATTCCCTATTTCATTTTCCACCATGTGATCACTTGTTGATGCTTCGCCGCCATATTGACAATTTTCTCCGTGATGCGTCCATACGAAATAATTTTCCGTAAACCCTTTCAACATCAGGTGGCTTGTCACAGTATCAATATCGCGGAACTTTTGATTTTTGCACTTTTTACACGGACATAACAAATTTCCGCGTTCTAAATAAGAAACTTGATTACAAGCAAAAGAAAAAAAAATGTTTAATCCCTCAATAAATTTCTCACATAAACTACGATCTGAACGTTTCAAACGTTTATACATCCACTCTCTAGAATGAAAAAAATCAGACATTTTATTTGTCTTTCTTTCCTATGACAACATTGCTGAGTTCGTGTGATATTTATAATCTTTCTTAGCCACGGATAGCCACGGATAGCCACGGATAGCCACGGATAAGAATATATTCTCTGCCAAACCTTAAACTGATTTGAGGCGATGGTGCACAGTGAGATTCTTATTTTCACGTGAGTAAATTCTGATAGCCACGGATGGTCACAAATAGTTTCGTGGCTATGTAGGTTTCAAACTAACTCCTGTTATTTTCACGTGATTAAATTCTCATAGCCGCGGATTGTCACGAATATATTCGTGGCTATGTAGGTTTCAAACTAACTCCTGTTATTTCACGTGATTATAATTCTCATAGCCACGGGTTGTCACGAATATATTCGTGGCTATGCCAATTAATTTTCGTCAACCAAGACAAGTGATTAGACAAGACTAACTTTTTCAGAACTTTAGATAGCCACAGATGGCTACAAAATATTCTATAGAAAAATATAGCTACGAAAAAGTCATGGCAATTTGTGGCTCCTTTTGTTTTTTGAGTTTATTACAATTTGCCACAACAAAGTTCGTGGCAACAGCCACAATTAGCTATAATTATATTTCGTCTCTATGTTTTCCATGACAAACTCGTAGCTAATGGTAGATAGATATTTCCACAAGCGAATTGTGGCTAATCGTGGTGATTGGGGCTTCGAATAGCCACAAACGAGGTCGTTGCTACTGTATTTCCACGAAATATTTGTGGCTAATGGTGGATTAAATTTGCTATGCCCTCTTCGTGGTTAGTTGTGGCTTTTGTACTTCGAATAGCTACAAAAAATATTTCGTGGCTAGGTTTTTTGCCACGAAAGGTTAGATTTTTAATCTGTGGTTTGGTTGTGGCTTTCTGTAGCTATAATTTGTTAGCCACGACTCATTCGTGGCTGAGTCGTAGCTATATCCTATTTTTCTTGTAGTGCTAGGGTGCTCTGTCGAGTAAGTTACGCCTGGAGCACCCTGGGAGAGGACGGAGCAGGTGATCCTTCCTTCCTTCTCCATCAGATCGCCAAGAACACACATACCCAGTTTTTTTTTTTTTTTTTAGGATGAAAACTAAAACTAAAAGTTAGCATAAAGAGAAACAAGAATTTCAAAGGTATAGACTCTTACCGGTGGGTTGCCTCCCACCAAGTGTTTGGTTTAAGTCACTACATTGACTTGGCTAGCCATTTAGGCTTGAGGAGGATCGCCTAAGGGAAATGTTTCTCCTTCTGCGAAGTAAGATTCAGCAAAATATGGCTTGATCCGCTGACCGTTGACGACAAACTCTCCTCCTTTGGTGTCCAGCAACACCACAGCTCCATATGGTTTGACTTCTTTGATTATGAAAGGCCCAGACCATCTTGACCTTAGCTTTCCGGGAAACAACTTCAACCGGGAATTAAACACCAGGACTTGATCATTTGGAGCAAAATTCCGGGTCAAAATCTGCGACTCCATTCTCAACTCCCTTCTTGTCTACAATTTTCTAATCGAATTCTTGTAGCAAAAGAATCCATCGTAGGAGCCTTCGTTTGGCATCCTTCTTAGTCAACAGGTACTTCAGTGCAGCATGGTCTGTGTGCACGATAACTTTTGACCCAACCAGGTAAGACCGAAACTTCTCAAAAGCAAAAACAATCGCTAGAAGTTCCTTCTCCGTGGTGGCTTACTTGCATTGAGCCTCATCCAGAGTTCGGCTCGCATAATAGATGACATGCAGCTTCTTGTGTTTCCTCTGACCCAGAACTGCACCGACTGCATAATCACTTGCATCTGTCATGATTTCGAATAGTAACTCCCAGTCTGGTGGTTGCACAATGGGAGCACTGACCAGTGCTCCTTTGATCGTGTGGAAAGCTTCAAGGCAGGTGCTATCAAACTCAAACTTCGCCTCCTTGCACAACAGCTGTGTAAGAGGTCTCGCTATCTTGGAGAAGTCCTTGATAAACCTCCGGTAGAACCCAGCGTGACCCAGAAAACTGAGGATTCCTTTGACAGATTAGGCGGTTGCAAGCTCATCATAACCTCTATCTTCGCCTTATCCACCTCAATACCCTGCTCTGAAATTCGATGACCCAGCACGATCTCATTCCTCACCATGAAGTGGCACTTCTCCCAGTTCAGAACCAGATGTTTTTCTTCACATCGTTGAAGTACCCTGCACAAATTCGACAAACAGACAGAAAAAGAGCTTCCATAGACAGAGAAGTCATTCATGAAAACCTCCATAATGTCTTCGATGAGGTCAGTAAAAATGGACATCATCCACCGCTGGAATGTATCTGGAGCATTGCACAAGCCAAACGGCATTTGCCTGTAGGCGAAGGTGCCATAAGGAAATGTGAATGTCGTCTTCTCCTGGTCATCCGGAAGGATTGGGATCTGAAAGAAACCAGAGTAACCATCTAGAAAGCAATAGTATGGGTGGTTAGCCAGTCTTTCAAGCATTTGGTCAATAAAGGGCAAAGGAAAATGGTCCTTATGGGTTGCAGCATTCAATTTCCGATAATCTATGCACATTCTATTGCCAATTACAATCCTAGTTGGTATCAGTTCATTCCTATCATTTTTAATCACAGTAATACCACCCTTCTTAGGAACTACATGAACAGGACTAACCCATGTACTATCGGAAATAGCATAGATTACACTAGCCTCTAGAAGTTTCATTATCTCCTTCTTAACAACATCTTTTAAATTCGGGTTTAACCTATTTTGATGTTCTATAGAGCTCATCCATTCATCTTCCAGATATATTCTATGCATGCAAAGATCAGGAGAGATTCCAGTGATATCATCAAGTGAGTATCCTAATGCCTTTCTATACTTCCTTAACTCACACAAAAGTAAAGCAACTTCCACATTGTTCAGCTCAGAGTTTACTATCACAAGGTAAGTAGAGTTTGTTCCAAGGAATGCGTACCTTAGCCCGGCAGTAAGTGTTTTCAGCTCAAGCTTGGGAGCTTTCAGCTCGCTCAAAGGGCCATCGACAAGACTTGACTTCGGAGCGGGTGCTCCTAAATTCAGAGCAGGTGCTCCATTATTGTCTTCTGCAGTCGAGTTTTGCCCTTCTTCTAGGCTCATGTAGGCTACTATCCTTTCCAAACCGAGGCTTAAATCCAGCATCTTTGCAAAACCATCAGCATCCTCGTTCAGAAAACAATGTTTTCCTTCGGCCATAGTCAATGCAACCTCCAATGGATCATTGGATAGAACCTCTTCAACTATTTGGTCTGAGATTGCATCATCACCTTCGATGGTGAAGATCTGCTCATCCAGCATAGGTCTTTTTAGAAGTTTATCCATTTCAAACTTCACCACAATACCTCACAGTTAGAGATCAATCACTTTATTCCTTACATCAATTATTGCACCTGCTGTGCAAAGGAATGGTCTACCCAAAATAAGAGGGTCTCTTGGTTCTTCATCAAGTTCCAGAACCACGAAATCAGTAGGGATTAGTGTATTCCCTATCGTCACATGTAAGTCCTCAAGAATTCCTACGGGCAGCTTTGTTGATTTGTCAGCAAAAACCACAGAGATCCTTGTCGGCTTGAACTTCGTGAACCCAGTATCTTGGCCACAGAGTATGGCATAAGGTTTACACTTGAACAAAATCGCAGAGTGAGCAGGCAAAGATATTGGGTCCGATTTGCACAGATAGAACAAACCTCGCTGGATCACCCATCTTCCTGAGTACTTTATCCTGCAGTACATCACTACATTCTTTTGAAACCAGCATCACATCCTCATTGTCAGCTACTCTTCCGACCATCAATCTTTTTATGTACTTCTTCAAAGAGGGCATCATTTGGGCAGCATCAACCAATGGAATTTTGATGGCTATCTCTCGAAGCAGCTCCTTACATTTAGCCTCTTCTACGTCCTTACGGGATTTCTTAGGTGGGACTGGGTAGGGCACCTTAGGCTTGTAAACCCTTTCTAGAGCTGCTGCAGGTTTTTCTGCAGGTGTGAGTGGAGCACCCTGATGGAGCATGTGCTCCGTCGATGGGCTGGGGTGCTCCATCGTAAAATCACCGCCTGGAGCACCCTGAGAAGGAATCGGAGCAGGTGCTCCAGACGTTGAGGGATGCTCCTTCGAGTTTTCTTCGCCTGGAGCATGCTGTTCTTCCTTGAGCAGGTGCTCCTCAGCGATCTCCTTCCCTTTTTCTGATTTCTGAGTTGGTGCTGTAGGTACCTGAAGTGTCTTCCCATTTCTCAATTCAACGGCATTGATGTATTCAGCTCTTGAATTTTCAGGCTTCCCATGAAGACTCTCAGGTGTTCTCTTGACAGCTTCTGCAGTTTGTGCAACCTGAACATCCAATTTCTTCATGTGAGTCCACACGGCCTCATACTTGCCATTCATGTCATTGTACATGTGATCAACCTTAGCATTGATTTCTGAAGATGACTTTTGTTGATTAAGTAACAGCTGCTGCATAAGGTTCTTCAAATCATCTTGGGAGGAGTTTGCAGAACTTGAAGAATGCTGCATGTTAGTATATTGCGACTTTTGTTGTCCTCTTTGGATGCGATTCTGCCCCTGATTGGTGATGAACTACTTCCCTTGTGAATTGTTGGAGTAGCTTTACTGAAACCCCACATTCTGAGACAGCTGATTCTGGCTCCCCCTGTTGTTGTGGGTATACTTGATCTTGTAGGTTCTCCACATTGGTGCTCCGGTAGGACAAGTTGGGGTGGCTCCTATAAGCTTGATTGAACCCACAATTTTGTACAAACCCTTGCCCATTTACATAGTTGTTCTCCAGCTGATTATCATCCTGGTCATCTCCAAACTCCTTAGATAGAGGTGCTTCTCCATTCTCATCAACAAAATGGACTGTCTTTTGGTTCCCCTTTAGCAAAATGGTCACCTTGGCTGTGAGCTCATCAATCTTCTGAGCTTCCACACTACTGACCTTCCTCGTTCTGTCATATTCAGGAGACTTGCTGCTGGAACTTGCAGCCAAGTTCTCAATCAGTTCGAAAGCACCCTCCTTGGACTTTGCCATAAAATTGCCATTACTAGCTGCATTCAGAGCATTCCTGTAATCCCAATCAACACCATCATAGAAGGTGCCCAGAATCTGTTCATCAGTGAACCCATGGTGAGGACACTCTCTTCTGTACTCCTTGAATCTTTCCCAAGCCTCGCAAAAGGCTTCTCCGGAATGTTGCTGGAATGAGGATATCTTGTTCCTCAAAGCTGCGGTTTTGGACTTGGTGTAAAAGTGATCCAAGAATGCTGATCTACACTCAGCCCATGTTGTCAAAGACCCAGGTGGTAATGACTTAAGCCAGCGTGAAGCTTTGTCCGCCAAAGAGAATGAGAACATCTTACACTTCAGAAAGACGTCAGGCACTCCATTTGAACCAGTCGTGCTGCAGATTTCTTCAAACTTTTCGATGTGGTCCATCGGAATTTCTGCAGGCAAACCATGGAATAAATGCTGCTTCACCAAAGTGATCATTTGAGGCTTGATCTCAAAGTCTTGCCTCTGAATCGTGGGTGGGACAATCGCAGCTCTATTTTGATAAAAGGCATGCGGATTGTCCTTATCTCCAATCGCCGGCTGTTGCTGCCATGGTTGTCTCAGTTGCTCCATCTCTTGACGAAGTCTTTGTAGCTCAGCTGCCATTTCAGCATTGCCTCTGTCGGCCATATCCACAATATCAGGAACTTGGACAGGTGCAGAGATATGAGTAGTGTCGGTAGTAGGAACAGGAACAGGAGCAAGCACTTGTGCAGCTCGGTTTTGTCTGTTTTCTCGTTCTCTTCTAGACAACTTTTCGTTGGTTAGGATGACGAGATTCTCATAGTTCTTGCTCCTTGTGGTTCTTGTGGTCATGCACCTGAAACACACACAAGAGAGAAGAATAGAAATAAATTAGAAAGATCTAAGACTAAAATTCAAACCAAGAAACAGAGGTAACGAATTGGTCCCCGGCAACGGCGCCAAAAAAGATGATACAATGGGATTCAATCCTTTTATTCTACTGCATGTGCACAGCTTATGATTGTAATACAAATAGGTTCGATTTTCAGAGGACCAGTGTTACGCTTTGTATTTATGAGGTATTGAAAGAAAGCTACGCAAGCAAGTTGGTTTTGTTGTTTGTGAAACAAGTAACAGGTTTAAACAATGATTAAACTTCAAATAAAGCAAGCGTTAGACCAAGGTATTTTCGCAGAAAATTCAGAGTAAGGGGTCGAACAACTATTCAGGGGAAAATTATGCGCAAGTCTAGAGCTCAAACATAGAAATAATATTAATCCACTGTCGTGGTATCAACAACTTTATCTAACAACCTAAAATCTTAAACTGTCGTTTGGTCCTAGAATCGCAGACAAGCATTATTGCACAGGTTTGATATGCTCACAATTTGCCTTAACATCAACTGTCGTTGGCTAAGGACAAATTGCTCACCAAATTCTCTTCTAGCAACCTATTACACTTTTGATGATAGATTGATCTAAAATCATGAATTAAGTGATCAGTTCAATTCAGACATTAAGACTGACAAGTGGTGAAGACAATCTATTCAAATCCCTATTTGTGTTCAACCCATCAACTCATGAATACCATTGAAATCCTTGATCTAACAAGAGGATCTACTCAGACATGAAATCAGAATGCACAGCAACAAGTGAAAGAGAATCCATGAAATATAAAATAGAAATGACAAAGGTTCAGAACTCTTCTCAAGTGTGGCAGAGATTCTTCTCTAAATCTTACAAGTAGAATAACTCTCAAATTTTTTTATCAAAAAGGTCTATGTCTCTCTCGAGTTAGAAATCGAAGGTAAAGATAAGATGTGTGTGGCGACGGCTCTCCCTCTTTTCTTCCTTCCTCACGTCCCAAAACTAGGCAAGTGGAGTTTCCATATCTGCTCCGGACGGATGGAGCATGTGCTCCAATAGTGGAGCATGTGCTCTGAAGGGGAGCAGGTGCTCCATCGGGTGATGATATTCAAATTTGAGTCCTTTTCCTTCATTCCAACTCCTTTTTTTGCTCCAGTGCCTCCAATCCCTCATATCTTCGCTTATACCTCCTTAGTGACCTGAAACGACTCGATAAAGACTAAAAAGACTCGATAAAACCTGCAAAACAAGGGTTAGAATGAGGTTAAATCGCCTCATATCATCTCTCCTTCTGCGCTTGAATAGATAGCTGGTGGCAGTGTAATAAGATCTAAGAGGGTGATAGGGTTGAATCCATACACGACTTCAAAAAAAGAGTGGTTAGTAGCAGAGTGTTTGACATGATTATATGCAAAGTCAATGAATGGCAAACAAGTTAGCCAGTTCCTAAGGTTCTTACCAACTGTGGCCTCAATAAGGTTGAGAGTGTGTGGTTTACTACCTCGGTTTGCCATCAGTTTGGGGGTGAAAAGTGGTGGAGGATAAGAGATTGGTGCCAACCTTCTTCCACAATGTCTTCCAGAAATGACTGAGGAACTTTGTATCACGATCCGAAACAATGGTCTTTGGTACTCCATGCAAACGTACAACCTCTTTAAAGAAGAGATCAGCAGTCTGAGTTGCATCATTGGTGGCACAGGGTATGAAGTGCCCCATCTTGGAGAACCTGTCTACAACTACAAAAATGGAGTCTTTGTGGTGTATCTTAGGCAATCCTAGAACAAAGTCCATAGAAATATCCACCCATGGTGTGTTAGGAATAGGTAAAGGCATGTATAAACCATTATGGTGTAACTTGGACTTAGCTTTGAGACAAGTAATGCATTTGGCACATAGCTTCTCCACATCTCTACTCATATACGGCCAGTAGAAGTGTTCCATCAGCACACTTAGTGTCTTGTCTCGGCCAAAGTGTCCCATTAAACCTTCACCACGAGCTTCTATTGCTATCAATTCTCTCATGGATCTTTGTGGGATGCATAAACGCTTGTCTTTAAAAAGGAACCCGTCATGTTGATAGAATGCTCCAAAGGCTGCGTTAATGGTATCCTTATAGACTTCTTGAAAGTCTGGATCAGCTCCATACCCTTCCTTAATGTGCTTGAAACCCATGATCTTGGCCTCCATTGTAGAAATAAGGGTGTAACGCCTTGAAAGTGCATCGGCTACAACGTTTTCCTTGCCCTTCTTATAATTGATCACATACGGGAAGGTTTCCACAAATTCCAACCACCTTGCGTACCTTTTCTTGAGTGTAGTCTGACATCTTAAGTGCTTGAGTGTTTCATGGTCCGTGTGGATGACAAATTCCTTGAATAGTAAGTAGTGTTGCCATGTCTCAAGCTATCTCACCAAGGCAAAGAGTTCCTTGTCATATGTGGGGTAGTTAAGGGATGCGCCGCTTAGCTTTCCACTGAAGTAAGCCACGGGACTGCCTCCTTGTGTCAAGACGGCTCCTATACCTGTTCTTGAAGCATCACACTCAATCTCAAACATCTTGTCAAAGTTAGAAAGTACCAGGACTGGGGCATGTGTAAGGCTGTCCTTAAGCTGTTGGAATGCAGCTTCTTGAGCTGGTCCCCATGTAAAGACAGTGTTCTTCTTGATTACTGACGTCAAGGGTGCAGTAATGGTGCTGAAATCTTTGACAAGCCGTCGGTTGAATCTATCTAGACCGTGGAAGCTTCTCACATGCCCAATGGTAGATGGTGTTAGCCACTCTTGAATGGCTTTGATCTTCTTCTCATCCGCATTAAGGCCCTGAGAACTTACAATAAGTCCTAAAAATACCAATTGATCAGTGCAAAATGTGCATTTCTTAAGGTTTGCGTATAAGCCTTCTAGCCTAAGTGTTTCTAAAACTTGTTCCAAGTGCATAACATGATCATCCAAACATTGGTTGTAAATAAGAATATCATCAAAGTAAACCACTACAAACTTACAGATGTATGATTTTAGGACGTGGTTCATAAGCCTCATGAAGGTACTTGGTGCATTTGTAAGACCAAATGGTATCACAAGCCATTCGTATAACCCTTGCTTAGTCATGAAGGCGGTTTTCCACTCATCCCCTTCTTTCATCCGTACTTGATGGTAGCCACTCTTTAGGTCTACCTTTAAGAAGATAGTAGCTCCACTTAGCTCATCCAACATGTCATCTAGTCTCGGTATGGGGTGTCTATACTTGATGGTGATGTTGTTGATTGCTCGGCACTCCACACACATCCTCCAAGTGCCATCCGTTTTTGGCACCACCAAGATTGGCACGGCACAAGGGCTTAAGCTCTCCCTTATGTATCTTTTGGACATGAGCTCCTGAACTTGGCTCTCCAATTCTCTAGCTTCTTCTGGATTGACTCTATAGGCTGGTCGGTTCGACAATGGGGCGCCTGGAACAAGATCAATCTGATGCTCTATGCCTCTTATTGGGGGTAGACCGGCTGGCATTTCTTTGGGAAAGATATCTTTGTACTCCTCTAGAAGACGGAGCACCTCAGGGGGTAACTCTTGTACCTCTTGAGTTCCTGAAAACAAGCTTTCTCTAAAGATCATAAATACTACCGGCTGTTTGTGGTCAAGTGATTTAACAATGGTATTTGGGGACACATATAAGCTTGTTTTACTTAGCTGGTTCCCTTTTTCCATAGCCTTTTGCATCTCATGTACTTCAGCTGGTGTGAGAGGTGCAAGGTTGTGTTTGCGGTTGTTGTTGGTGAATGAGTAGTAGTTGGTGCATCCATTGTGCAAGATTTCTTTGTCAAACTGCCATGGCCTCCCAAGGAGAAGGTGTCTGGCTTGCATTTGCACCACATCACACTTCACTTAGTCTCGGTACTTGCCAATGCTAAATGGCACCTCAACTTGCTCTGTGATCCTTAGCTCAGTCGTGTCATTGAGCCACCTCAATCGGTATGGCCTCGGGTGCTTTGTCTTTTTGAGACATAACTTGTCTACAAGATACTTGCTAGCCATGTTAGTGCAAGAGCCCTCATCAATGATTAGGCTACATACCTTGCTTTCAATGCTACATCTTGTGTGAAAGATGTTTTCCCTTTGGATGGTTTATGGATCATACAAGGCACTAAGGGCTCTTCTGGTCACCAGGATTTCACAAACTTCAGGATAGTTGGTTACTTCCTCTTTAGAACCGGCTGCTTCCGGTCCGGCCTCATCCTCAGACTCATACTCTCCATCATCCCTTAGAACCATCACCCTCTGGTTCGGACACTCCCTTGCATAATGCCCCTTTCCCTGACACTTAAAACAAGCTATATCTCTAAGCCTCTGAGTTGGAGTCTTACTTGTCTCGGGTTGGCTTGGCTTGGATGGCCCGGGAGTTGATTTCTTGAACCAGCTGTCCACTTCAATGGATTTGCCTTTGTCTGGTGGCTTAGAATATGGTTGGACCCAACTAGACTTCCCCTTGTTGGTGGTGGTTACCTTCTGTTTGACGTATTGTTCAGCTTGTATGGCATGGTGCAATAACTCCTCGATGTGTTCATAGCTTTGCCTCTTCACTTTTCTTGCAATCCGATCATGAAGTTCATCTACAAATTGGGACATCAAGGTCTCCTCGCAGTCTGGGAGTTCCAGTCGGTTCTTGATGGTCTCGAACTCCTCAAAATAGTCCTCTACGGCCCTCCTCCCTTGGGACAGCTTCCTAAAACGCTTATGTAGGTCACGGAAGTAATAAGCCGAGACATACATCTTCCTTAGGTGGAATGTCATGTCTTCCCAAGTAGTGATCTACCCACGCCTAAGCATTCTCCTCTTCGAGACCTCTCTGTTCCACCATGTCAAGGCACTGATGGTGAGCTGAGCGGCAGCTAAAGACACCCTCTTTGCCTCTGAGTATTGATAGTAGTCGAAGATGTGGTCCATTCGTCTCTCCCACTCAATGTAAGCCTCGGGTTAACCTTTCCATAAAAGGTGGGTGGTGTAACCTTAAGGTCTTTTCCACCTTGCCTCTCGCCTTCTCTTCCCCTCTCCTGGCTCCTCTCCCTCCCACGGTATTGGTTCTGTCCATACATGTGGTTGTCGAGCCTCCTTGGTCGGAGGTATGGGTCAGGTGGCCGGCCATCCTCTAAGTCTGGCATGTCTTCATTAGTCCCTTCCTCTTCATCTTGCCTCCTAGGTAGGCGGTTGTTCCTTGCATGTCGTTGGTGTGGTGGGGGTAGTTGTTGCCTTTGCTCTATTTGGGTCAGGCGATCACTGATGCCTCTCATGGCTTCCAAGAGCTGGTTCATCAGCAGCTGTTGGTGATTGGCCTCATCTCCCATAGGTTCCTGCATCCACTATCAAGCGAATGATCAAGTAATGCTAAGTGTGCAAAAATCTCGTGAAGATAACAAAGTGCTAATTGTAGATGCGCAAGTAATGGAAAAGGAAATATGCAAGTTTCGAACTTTCTATTCTTTTCTCTCTTTCTTTTTTTTTTTTTTTGTAAACTTAGGACAACTTTCAAGTGGTGCAACCCTAATAGCTATCAAGAATGTGGTGGCTCCTATGGATGCAGTTATGCAGCTATTGGTGCCAATAAATTCGACAAAAGCTATGTGTGCAGAATTAAGACCTTAGTTTTGCAAAGCCGGAACAAACTAACAGGACAACTTTTTCTTTTTATGAGTTTTTGTTTTAGATATGAATGCAATAACAAGCATGATACTAAATTGATGACCTTTCTTTTTGTTTTTTATGGAGCTTATGAAACTAGCTAAAGAAAAGAACAAATGGAATTGAAAAGAAACTAATGCGACGGATGTAAATGACCTTAGTAGGAGCCTTTGGCTCTGATACCAGATGATATAAGCACGGGCCTATGGATATATGATGGGTTCTTGAGGCTGGTTGTGTAACTCTCTTAACAAGAACAAGTGAAGGACGGAAGGGGGCATGGATGGGACTTGACCAGTTGGTTGTGTAAGTCTCCCTGGTGAAGCTAGTAGATGGAACGGCTTGTGTAACACAAGGGGGAATGATGGTCGCCACAAAGCTTTATGATCTAAGATTTGATAAGACTGAACAAGAGATCAGTTTCTCACCAAGCTCTCAAGGGTTGCACAAGTATGAATACTTGGAAGAAAGTTCGATGTTTATTAGATAAAAAGGTGAAAATACACAGCTGCTTAGAGGGGACTTTATAAAGAGTCCAATGCAGCTTTTCCCTTCTAGGGGACTTGAAGCAAAGTACATTCATTACAAAAATATAACTAAATACGAAAAGGGAAAAGACAAACTACAAACTAATGCTATGAATCGAATCTTCAAGATGTAAATCAAAGAAAAGGAAACCAAGTTAGTCAAGTATATAAATTGTATTCAATGGCTTACCTTGGCGACTTGGTGTGTGATCCGGACTGTTGATGTTGTGGCTGTTGATCTCGGACGGTGGGATGGTTTTGGCCTCTCTTAAGTTGGCGAGATAGTGAATAGGGAGACCTCTTTGTTGGTTTGGAAAAGGGACAATTCATTCGATGGTCCGACTTGTATAATGTAAGCTGCTTCCTCGTCTTTGTTTCCTTATTCTTGGACCGTGGTCTTAAAGTTATTGTGTTGGTGCATTCAATCTTCTTGGTCTTGAATACTTAGTAGAGCTTCAATGGCTTGGTTGAACTCTTCATGTAATACTCTAGTTTATGATCTGGTTCTTGGTCCTTGCCTTACGGTTGGTACAAGTGGTGCTTGTGACTCTATGTCCTCATTACCAAGCAGCAAGATAAATTCTTTTTGTAAAATCATGGGGTCCAGGGATTTATTCTTTTTTGTGTGTATTTAGTAAATTTTGTTTTATGAATCAAGATTTTTTCTAGGTGTCTTACTACACTGGGTCAAACCTGTATGTGATATATATTTATCTTTAGACTTGGTGTCACAAAAGCTCCATTTTCTCTATATTTTCCATTTTCTATGGTTTATGATAAAGTTCCATAAATTTTTTGAAAATTTCCCCCTCTAATTTTTTCAAAACTGTTACCTGTATGTTTTCTGTTTAGTGAAGACTTGCCCTCTCATAATTGTACACACACATAAAATTGTCCTACAAAAATATCATGGAGCATATAACATTGCTTTTAAATTTTATTTTGACATTGAGAAGCTCAAGCATCTAAAATGGTTTTTGACTATGGTTTTCATAGGAAATATAATTATTTTGAAAAACATATTCCTTCAAAATTTCATATTTGGGAAATATATCGTTAATTAAATAGAATAGATCATTTAAGAGGAAGAAAGTATAAGGATGATGGTGATGACATGTTTTGGTGATTAAGTTGTTTAGAATTTCATTGGGTTAGGTCAATGAAAACAAAATTTGGAGGTGATGTCAAATTATCTATGATAGTTTTATTCCAATGTATGTGATTATGGCCTTGAACTTTCGAGAATGGTAGGGAACTAGGTGATCATAGTCACCAATAAAATAAGGGTGTACTTAGTTTCCTTTAGCGTTGACACCTATAGTATTCAAGCATCATATAAACAATCAAATGTTCTAGTACATGACTAATCCATGCACCACCTACAGACCTACTACGTTTAGTTGACGGATAACTGAGAGTAGGCAATATATATTCTGTGGCGACAAAACAATACATAAATAAAGGCGGATTTACTAGGTCACTCCAAACCAAAATATTTCTCAAGACTAGCAGGATATATAAACCCTCTTAAACGAAAGATAGAAGGGATATTCAAGAATTTAATACATTAACCACAAGAAGGAGTCTACCCATGAAATGGGGAAGGGCCAAGAGAGAAGAGGATCCGAACTGATCGCACAAACGAGAAGAGTAAGACAACATCACTCATAGATCTCTATTCCATATTGGAATGTTCCATTTTACCTCTAACTCCAAAGATCTCTCATGATCTCGTTTAACTGCCCTAGAGCTTCAATCATACTCCACAAAATAGTGTTCTTCTTCAATACTCTCCACTATATCATATTAAGGCTTTATGTTTTTTTCGTGCAGTGGAGCGACCTGAGCTGTTTATATCTTGGTTTCACAGCTGTATTACTACTATCTCTTTCTTTGTATATATTAATGGTGAAATTAAAGGATTTTTCACAAGTATTAGAGGTCTGACGCAAGGCTTCTCCTTGTCCCCCTATCTATTTGTCATGACCATAAACATTTTATCACATCTGTTGAACAAAGCAACAACAGAAGAAAATTTTGGATATCATCCTAGGTGCAGATATTTAAATCTTACCCATCTTAGTTTCACATATGACAAGGTTGAATTTGATGATGGTACTGTTGAATCTCTTCAGGGCATTATAAATGTACTCAATGACTTTGAGAATAAGTTTGGTCACACCATAAACATGTCCAAATCAGCTCTCTATATGGCAGGAAATACAAGACATGATTTTGTGAAGCAGTTAGGCATTTCTATTGAACCGCTCCGTATTAGATATGTGGGGCGGGCACTCATAATAAAAAGTATGATGAAACTTGATTATATAAACTTTTAATTGATCGAATCATAATGTATTTGATATCCTGGTCCAGAAAGTCTCTAACAATTTTGGAAAGATTACAATTAATCTAGTCAGTGCTTGCAAGCATATATCTAATTTATGGTGCTCTGCTTTTAAATTTTCTAAGCGATGCCTTGATACGATCAAAAGAATATGTGCTGCCTTCTTTTGGTCAGGATAGGATCTCCACACATCACTACCAAAACAATAGTTTTTTGGGAAGAGATCAGTGTTCCGAAGTAAGAAGAAGGGCTCAGTATAAGAAATCTTTATGATGCATTCCATGCTTTTCTCTTAAATTGATTTGGAGGCTGTTTAAAAACACATGATCTCTTTGTGTCACCTGGAATTATTATCTTCTTCACCATTCTTCCTTTTGGGATGACCGGAGAATCATCTCGAGGTTCGTGGATGTGGAAAAAAATTCTTAAGCTATATTTAAGATCGAAAGTAAGAAGTGGCACAAACACTTTCTTCTACTTCAAAAATTTGTTGAATTCAGGTCCGGTCGATGATATATATTAGTAATGGGTCTAACTCACACCCAAAAGCTAACTCAAGAGTGGAGGATTGCCACATATTTATATATTGTCCACAAATCTTTCTCATTTCCAATGTGGGACTTTAATAATATAACATGTGAAGTTGATGTTCGTATTTTGGAGTAAATTATAAAGTGCAAGTTCTGATGTTGAAAATGATCAAGGTTAGAACATTAGGAGATGCCGAGGTGTTCATCTACAAGAAATGCTAAGACAAATTTGTGAAGCTCCTCTCTCCTACAACACTGAGGTTGGAGTAAATCGAATGCTTTGGAAGAAAGGGTCTCGGATAATTTTTCTTGCAAGTTATCCTCCAAGAATAACTAGAACCATATTCTTTTGCCTCAGATGTTGATTGATTAGTACAAAATAGTCTGGTTTTGTCAAGCAATTCTTCGCCAAACTTTTATCACTTTGGTAGCTTTTCGTGTAATCTCTCCACTGATGATATAAGCATGAACTGGGGTGTAATACAACTTTATTTATTATATAATGAACCTAACGAGACAAGAGATCGTCTATTTTTTTATGTTTGTATTCTTACACAGTCTGGACTTCTTTTCAGAATCAATCTAGACTGGTGTATCACAATAAAACTCATTCTCAAAAAACGTCTCAGTACAATGGGTGATACTCCGATCCAAATTGTGGTTCAAGCTTTGCTATATGGCATTTTGAAAGAGAGAAATGGCCGGAGACACTAACGTTAAGCTTACTTTCCCTTGCACCTGATTCATCTCGTTCACAGAAAAATCTCCAACCATTCTCTCACTCTTAATCGTGACTAGAAAACACAATACAATGACTTCCTCACCCAATGAAATAGTGTGTACAATCTTAATAATGATTAATTTGAATGTAAGAAATCAAAAGTTTAATCTCGCTAACATGCAAAGAAACTTGAATTAAGTAAGTTTTATTATAATCATATTTTGTCAAAGTATAAAAATTATTTCTCTTTTTGCCATACTCTGTTTTTCTTATCGTTTGAAAGCATTCTAAGTATAAATATTTTTGATTAATTAGTATCACATTTAGAAAAGAAAAAAAATATCACATTTCCACCCAAAAATGAAAAGAAAAAACTAACACACTCACTACGAGAGAGATCAGAGAACAACAACATGATTGTTCTTTTTCTTTCTACTAGATGGAATCGAAAATAATAATTAGAGCACATGAAGTCCACATGACCCAACTCCAATGGATCTGTCTACTCTTTTCCTTAAAAATAAGTTTCTGTAAATATCAGATCTTGGAGAATTATTCTCTCCATACGTTCACACCTCCATTATTAAATAAAGCCAATTGTTGGTCCACACATGCCACTTCACTCACAGCTTTTACCAAGGAAAATTTCGTCATTTAGTATCCATGTTATTTAGCACTGTGCATTTAGGATCGGGTCATTGGAATATGTATCCAATCCAAATTATCCACATTGGGAAATAATAGATAATTATTAAAATGATATTGAAAGTTAGGTAGTATTTAAAAATAGATTATTAGAATAATTTTGTTAAAACTTTGATTTTTTTTTTTTAATAATAAAAATGTCATAATTTTTTTTTCAAAATAATATTAATAATAATAAATAAAAATTTAAGAAAAAGTTAATATTTATTATATTCTGTACCTAATATTTGTGATTTGCATTTACAATTGACTTTTATAACTTACATTTAGATTTAATCGGTGTTTGTAACTAATGTGTTATCGTTTAAAACTAGTGATAATATTTTTAAAAATTTTTGAAAAAGATTTTTCTTTTTAATAAATTATATTCGTTTAAATGATAATAAACTTACATATCGACGCAATTATATATAATAGTATATTTATATTGATCGACATTTCTGACCAACGTTTACATTAAAAATTTGTTATATGTATTATATAATTAAGACTCAATATACCATCATTGGATATAAACATATAACTCTATCATCATTAGATGTAACACATACAAATCTACCGTTATTAGATGTAAACATACAAGTCTACCATCATTGTATGTAAATATACAAATATATATCATCAATTTTATAAATGATACAAATCTACCACTATAAATCTATCATCTTAGTAACCAATAAATTAACCAATTGTAACTTATTTGAATAAAGTCAAAGATTGAATAACTCTACCTCCAAAAAAAATAAGTCTACCACTTAATTATAAACCTAACATTACTAAAAATACGTCTACCATAATATACTAACTAACTGAAAGTTTATAGCCAAATAAAATAAATCTAACACTCAACTTTAATCTACCATCAAACACAATAATCTACCACCATAATATATCCAAATATATTTATCATAACTAATAATAAATCTACCATAGCTTAATTAATTTACTGTCATACAAAAATAAATCTACCAATCTATAGTGATAAGTCTACTATTTGACCAGTAAATCCATCACATAAAGTAAATCTGATCAATAAATCTATCATATCAAAAAATATCTATTACAGCGAAAAATAAATTTACAAAATAAGTATATTGTTTTAATAATGTATCTATTGTTCCTTTAACAGATCTACCGATTGAAAAATAAGTTTATCAATCGTAAAAAAAATCTACTAATTCATTAATAAATCTACCATAAATAGAGCAATAGATTTATCTTTTTGTGCATATATTTCCTAATTTTTGCATACATATCATTTTCTTAAATACATTTTTTGTCGAAAAAATGGTAAAAAAATAATTGAAACCCTTTAATAATTATAAAAAATTGAAATTTACTTTAATCAAAATTCAGACTTTCTAATATTAGTTTAGATAGCTTTCTAAAATTAATAAAAAATACTTGTCTAAATTAAATAATTATTCCAACGAAGAAATTACAGTTCGTAAAATTATTTAGAATACATGATTTATTTGTTTTAATAATTAAAAATCTAGAGGTTATTATTAAACCTTTTCTATAAATATTTTAATCTAAGAAATTTTATATAAAAATTTCAAAATTATCCAAAATTTTCAAAACTCTCCAAATTTTTCAAAACCACCCTAAATTTCTAAAGAAGTCCATAATTTTAATATAACTTAAAATTATCCATAGTATTTTTTGTCAAGGTATTTCACATTTTATATATCATATAATAATTTACTTTTAGCAACAACTATACAAAGACTTCGATCTTTATAGTAATTTGTATAACTGGAATTTAGCCTACATTATTAGATCCAGCGTTTTTAAGAGTACATTTTGGTTACAGATTTTCGATGCCTAAAATATATTTAGACAATTATCCACTATTACATAACGTTATTCTTCTTTTATCCTTTTTTGTTTTAAAAAAAATCTACTCACTAAATAAAGGAAAGCGGTGAGAAAGATAAAAAAAAGGTTTACAAAGAAGAGAGAGGGTGACCACTATGGAGACAGCGCAACCCATTTACTTATTATTTTTCCTACCTTCGTTTATTCTTAGTTCCATTATATACAAAAACATTTCTTTTCTTTGCTAAAGTTCAAGACTTTGTGGAGTAACAATCAGACCTGAGTCGATCTGTCTTCTTTCTTCTCTCTCGTAACAATGCTGAGAATTTAGCGGCGCTTTGCTTTAATCTTCTGCTCCTTCTCTTTCTGTGTTCCAATTTTTCGTTTCGTCTCCTTTCTTTGAAGCTCTTCTGCGGCAACAATGGCGTCAAGAACCAAGTGAGTACTTTTATCTTCCTTAGATTTTTTCCCCATTACCAGACTCTTGAACTTGGAACAAAATTGGATCTGAGATGCTCAATACCCTTTTTTGTTTGTCGGATACTTTGTTGCTCATTTTCTCAATTTTGTTTTTTTTCTTTTTGATTCTTTGTTTTTTTAGAAACTGATATATGATCTGCTTCTGTTACTCTTTATCTCTCATTTCATATCTTAATTTTTTCATGCTTCATTGATTTCTTTACTTATTCTACTGCTCATCGTAATTCTTATCATCTGATTTCATCATTAAAAAAAATTAACTATCCGATCTCCAGATTCATGGCTGAGAACTTCTTCTTGGATCATTTGTCCTTTTTGTGGATTCATATGATCTGGGAATTGATAATTGGATCTGTATTTTTGTTTAAATTGAACTGAATATTGAATCTTTAATTTCTTGAAATGTAGTTGATTTAGTTAATTGAAAGGTGGATTTTTTAGCCTTTTTGGAACTTACTCTTTGTTTTTTTTTGGTAAAATGTAAGATCCATAATCTAACAGTTTTTTGAGAGCCGTTACTATATATATATTTTTCTTTGTTCATTGATATTGTATTGATCATATATGACCTTTTATCTTAGAACCGGTTTGATGGAGACTCCTCGTAGTAAACCATCGCCACCACCTCCCCGATTGAGTAAACTCAATGCTTCTAAATCCGATGGCAATTCTTCTTCTCCAGTGCAAAACACTCGTCTTTCGCTCGACCGTTCTCCTCAAACAGTTAACTCAAAGCCTGCTCGGACTTCTAGAGTTCCTACACCCGAGGCAAGTATCTGACTTTGGTTCTTTATTTCTTGTTTGTGAGAAAAAAGGCTTATCTGTTTAACCTCTTGACATTTTCAGAAAGTGCCATCACGGTTGGTAAAAGGGTCGGAGCTGCAAGCTCAGCTGAATAAAATTCAGGAGGATTTAAAGAAAGCTGAGGAGCAAATAGCATTGCTCAAGAAAGATAAAGCTAAAGCCATGGATGACCTTAAAGAATCCGAGAAACTTGCTGAAGAAGCCAATGAGAAACTCAGGGAAGCATTGGCAGCTCAGAAACAAGCTGAGGAGAGTTTCGAGGTTGAGAAGTTCCGAGCTCTTGAGCTGGAACAGGCTGGAGTCGAAGCCGTTCAGAAGAAGGACGAGACGTCGAGAAACGAGCTAGAGTCTATTAGAAACCAGCACGCGTTGGACATCTCAGCTCTCCTCTCTACCACAGAAGAACTTGAGAGGATTAAACATGAACTGGCTATGACCGCTGATGCTAAAAACAAGGCGCTAAGCCACGCCGAGGAAGCGACAAAGATTGCTGAAATCCAGGCTGAGAAGGTTGAGATTCTTTCTTCGGAATTAGGCCGGTTAAAGGCATTTCTCGGTTCAAAGGAAGAGAAGGAAGCTATTGAAGGTAACGAGATCGTTTCTAAACTGAAGTCTGAAATTGAAATGTTGAGAAGGGAGCTTGACAACGTTAGTATCATTGAGAGTAGTATGAAAGAGAAAGAAGGATCAATTGGACAGCTTAAAGTTGATCTAGAAGCTGCTAAAATGGCTGAATCTTCTGCTAATATCTTAGCGGACGAGTGGAAGAACAAGGTTCATGAACTTGAGAAACAAGTTGAAGAGTCAAACAGATTGAAGGCATCTGCTTCAGAGTCGATGGAGTTAGTTATGATGCAGCTGGCTGAATGTAATCAGGTGCTGCATGAGACGAAGTCTGATAATGCTGCACAAAAAGAAAAGATTGAAAATCTAGAGAGAGCACTTGAAGCGCAGAGAAAAGATCTTGACGAATCTGGACGACAGGTTTGCATCGCAAAAGAAGAAGCTTCACAGATGGAAAAACTTGTTGAATCACTAAAAACTGACCTTGAGATCTCCCGAGAAGAGAAAGCTAGGGCCTTGGACAGTGAAAAGGCTGCGACATCAAATATTCAGAGTCTACTGAATGAAAAGACAGAACTTTCAGTAGAGTTGGCACGCTGTAAGGCGGAAGAAGAGAAGAGCAAGAAAAATATGGAGAAGATAACGTTGGCTTTGCAGGAAGCATCTACTGAATTAAAGCAAGTGCATGAGGAGCTCTTGTCATGTCAAGTGGAGCTCGAGGGCCGTGAAGCCCAGGTTGAAAGTCTGAAGTTGAATTCAAAGGAGACAAATGAAAAGTATGAAAAAATGCTTGAGGAAGCAAGAAATGAAATTGATCGTCTGAAAAGTGATCTAGATAGCAACCAGAGCGAGTTTGAGAACTCTAAGGCTGGGTCGGAACAGAAAGAGCTTCATCTGGTGGGTTGTGTGAAGAAATCAGAAGAAGAAAATTCGTCTTTGCAGGAAGAAGTAAGCAAGTTGATGAATTTGCTGAAAGAAAGCGAAGAAGATGCACGTGCAAGGAAGGAGGAAGAAGCCAATCTAAAAAAGAATCTCAACGAAGCTGAGGGGGAGATAAAGTATCTACAGGAAACACTTGGAGAAGCCAAAGCTGAAAGCATGAAACTGAAAGAGAACTTATTGGACAAAGAAGATGAGCTGAACAATGTCGTTGCAGAAAACAGCAGCCTCAGAGAATGGGAAGGTTCTGTACTCGAGAAAATCGAGGAGTTGTCAAAGGTAAAAGAAATCTTGGTTGATAAAGAATCCAAGCTGTTGAGCATTACTCAAGAAGCTGAGGAGCTGAAAGGAAGGGAAGCTGCTCATATGAAGCAGATTGAAGAGTTGTCAATGGCGAATGGAGGTTTGGTTGATAACGTAAACAAATTGCAGAGCATTGTTCAAGAAAGTGAGGAACTCAAAGAAAGGGAAGCTGCATGTCTTAAGAAGATTGAGGAGTTATCAGCGGCGAATGAGAGCTTGGTTGATAACGTAACGGGCCTGCAAAGCATTGCCCAAGAAAGTAAGGAGCTCAGAGAAAGGGAAGCTGCTTATCTTAAGAAGATTGAGGAGTTGTCAGTCGCAAATGAGAGCTTGGTTGATAAAGAAAGAAAACTGCAGTGCATTGATCAAGAAGCTGATGAGCTCAGAGGAAGGGAGGCTGCTCATTTGAAGAAGATTGAGGAGTTGTCAAAGGCGAATGAGAGATTGGTTGATATGCAGAACGTTATTCAAGAAATGGAGGGTCTCAGAGAAAGGGAGGCTGCTTATCTTAAGGAGATTGAAGAATTGTCAACAACGAATAGGAGCTTGGCCGATAATGTAACCAATCTGCAGAGAGTTTCTGAAGAAAGTAAGGAGGTAAGAGAAAGAGAGACTGCATTACTTGGGAAGACTGAGGAGTTGTCACTGTTAAATGAAAGCTTAGTTGAGAAAGAGACCAAATTGCAGACAGTTGTTGAGGAAAACGAGGAATTGAGAGAAAGAGAGTCTGCTTATCTTAAAAAGATTGAGGAGTTGTCAAAGTTGCATGAAGTCTTTGCTGATAAAGAAACCAAACTCCAGAGTTCTGTTCAGGAAAAAGAAGAGCTCAAAGAAAGGGAGACTGCTTATCTCAAGAAGATTGAGGAGTTGTCAAAGGTGCAAGAGGATCTTCTTAATAAAGAAAATGAATTGCATGGTATGATCGTGGAGATTGAGGACCTTAGATCCAAGGATTCTCTAGCCCAAAAGAGGATAGAAGAGTTATCAAATTTCAATACAAATATACTCGTGAAAGAGAGCGAGTTACAGGCTGTCGTTTGCGAAAATGAGGAGCTGAAGTCCAAGGAGGTTTCATCACTAAAGACAATAGACGAGCTATCAGATCTTAATCACAGTTTGCTTCGTAAAGAGAAGGAGCTGAAGGCTGCCATCGCTGAAAACGAGAAGCTCAAAGCCGGAGCAGCCTCGTCCCTTCAGAGGATTGATGAGTTGACAAAACTTAAACAGAGTTTGCTTGACAAGCAGAACGAATTGCAGAATGTCTTTCATGAAAACGAGGAGCTTAAGGCCAAGGAGGCTTCTTCTTTGAAAAAGATTGACGAGTTGTTGCATCTTGAGCAAAGTTTGCTTGATAAAGAAAGTGAGTTTCAAAGAGTGACTCAAGAAAACGAAGAGCTTAAAACACGTGATGCTTTAGCAGCAAGGAAAATAGAGGAGTTGTCGAAGCTGAAAGAGAGTTTACTGGACAAAAAGACCGAGTTGGAGACTGTCATGCAGGATAATGATGAGCTAAAGGGCAGGGAAGCTGCCTCTCTTGAGAAAGTGGAGGAGTTATCGAAGCTGCTAGAAGAAGCCTCTCCCACCAAAGAGATAGCAGTTCTTGGAAATGGCATTGGAAACGATTATGACTTGGTTCAGTTTTCTGAAGTAAATGGTTCTGGGAGTGCGGAGGAAAAGACAAAGACTGATGTTATTCATGACAGAAGCAGAAAACATATGGTACAAGAAAGTCCCTTGGAAGCGATTGATAAACATTTGATGGGTGAAAGAGAAGCAATTCATAGAGTAGCTCATAGAGATGAAGGAGAAGGAAAAATAGAGAAAGACGGTGTGGAGACTGAATATAAGATGTGGGAGAGCTACAAGATCGAAAGAAGCGAAGCATCTGCAGAGAGAGAGACAGAGCTCGACTCTGTGGAAGAGGAAGTTGAGTCGAAAGCAGAAGGTAGTGAGAACTTGGATCAGTTCAGCAATGGCTTCTCTTCAACAGACCACACTGAAGACTCTGGAAGTCTGCTCTTGAAGGAACAACATATGAAGAAGAAGAAACCTTTGCTCCGGAAATTTGGAAACCTGCTTAAAAAGAAGAGTACAAGCAGCAGCAGCAGCAGCAGTCAGAAGTAGAGGAGGATGATCTCTTTGCAAAACTGGACATTTCTTGGTTTATATTTATTATTATCTTTAATTTTAAAGAGTATAGCTCTAAATTTGATAAAATGTTTGATATATGCTTTCATATGGCTAGCAAATCAAGATTTAGATTGTCTATGACATTTGACACTTGCCCTTTGATCTTGTTCTCTTTTTTTTTTTTTTTCTTGAAATTGTTTTTGTTTTGTCGTAGCTTTCTGCAAAGAGTGAACATTTCATTCATTATCTATATAGAAGCTCAGTTGCACTGAAGAAAAAGATGCTGATTTTTTACTTGATATCCTAAAAATTTGCGAGTTTGAATACCAATTGTCGTAAACGCCACACAGTTTCCAATCTCTTACACCAAATACATTGCAAATGTTGAGTAAATATTTCAACGGTTAAATAATTTGGACATGAATAAATAACTGTTGAATCATTCCAATGAACATATTGAAAACTGACTTTAATTAAGGTTGTACAAAAAATTTATTGGGCTTGCGAGAGCCACGTGTTACTCATCTAAATTTTTTTTTTTTTCATCAAACGAGCACTATTTTTTCCAAAAAAAAAATTATTATAATAATGACACCTGTTTTACTATTATTGGTTATTGAGATTTTAAAACCTTTTATTTCACCTTATCTATTTAAGATTGATTATTATATAGCAAACAATGTTGTTTAAAAATAAAAAATTTATATGAAAATTCATCATTTTTTAGTCTTTATAAATAGATATTTCGTTCATTTCATTAAGACATGTAAAAAACAAAACTTCATTTCTACCATATTTTCTAATTATTCTCCCAGAAACTCTTGTTTATATTTTTAAATATTATTTTGTGAAATAGATTCTAACAATAATCATATACAAAGTTCTACTAATTACCCTTTTCCCTACCCAGATTTTATTTTATTCCGTATTTTAACTTAATTCTATCAGTAATTATTAATATGCAAACACAAAAATAAAAATATATAAGAAAATAAGAATATGAAATAAAAATTGTGGGGTAGAGTGTTGAATTTTATTAAACAAAACCATGATAGTGATTAAAAATTTGCATGTGTGTTAAATTATTTGGTGGAAGAAAGAGAAGATGATGTGGAGTGTTGAAAAGAGAAAAATGAGGGTGTTGAATAATTTGTGCATTGTAGATAGTCTTGGAGCATCTACATTGGTTGAGATACTCTAATGGGTATCTTACAAATATAATATTAATAGTTTTTATATATTATAATTAAATAATTAAATTTTAAATTAAAAACAAATTTGAACCAATCATAAATTGACACATATCATTAGAGCATCTCCAACCCAACACCAAAACACCAAATTTTGTGTAAAAACATCTCCAACCCAACTGCAAATTTCACACCAAAACACCAAATTTAGTGTTTTATGAATAGTGTCATACCAAACACTAAAAATTAAAATATTATTTTATTCTTATTTGTTAATAATATATATAAATTGTTGTTTAGAGTATCTCATATTTTATTGTCGAGGTTCTATCTCCCTCTCTCCTCTTTTTACAATTGTTTTTATTATTTTATTGATGAGATACTTTGTTAGAACCTCCCAATGAAATTGCTCTTATATAATTTAAGAAGTTTCTCTTTTCCCTAAATCATCCGCATCATTTGACTTTTATAGACATGTGTCTATAGAAAAATTTCTCCACATTTTTTTCTTTCTAGAGATTCTGACCTTCAATTGCCCCTATTTAGTAAAATCTATTAAGCTCATTTTCTTACAAAAGATCAGAAGCTCAATATAGGATCACAAACCCTAGCCTCCTCCTATACCCTCCGTCTTATGGATCATCCGTTCACCTTCTAACCGTCGGCAGGTTCGTCAATTACTCACCTTCAATCCATGATTTTATCATTTTAATTTCAATAAATACCCACCCCTCGACTTCCACAAACCGTTTCCTAAATTCTATCTATATATACTAAGCATCCCATAACCTCAAACCCATTCGTTTGTAATCATCATCTTCCTCTTACAATTTTCGATTCCATTTCTTTAAAAGCCAGTTGTCGACATGGCCGGTTGCAATAGCTATTCCCTCGGCAACTGACTATGTCACGTTTGAGTATATCATATACCGAACCGGAGAGTCTTTTTTCTGTCAGCAATTCATGAGCAAAAACAAGTTTATGGTTCGAAGAGCCAATAATGGAGGGGAATTGTCAAAATTCACCTGATGGTATAAACTATATAGGTTCCAGTTTCAGGTGGCGGAATATCGTCAAATGGGTGGCTATATCTCTACTTTTTCCGACTTCTATTGATACTAATTCAGGCAAGGAAAATAGGTGTGTTCTGCTTCCTTCTGAAGAAGGAGCATATGCTTCTAGCTATGTAATCGAGATCGGAGAAAATAGAGATCGAAGAAGATCATCCTCTATGACCATTGACTTTCAGGTCCTTCTCTTATCTCTCTGCATCGATGTATATTATCAAATGAAATCAACATATGCATCTGAACGTGAAGTGTATGTAATGTTTAAGGAAAGTTTATGTTTTTGTGTAATAGCATTGATGGGTAGTGAGGAGAATCATGTTGCATTTGAGGGTATAGTGAGTAATGTGCAGTATATTCTCGGGCTGAAACTTTTTTGGATTATGTATTTAAATTTTTCCAAATCTTTAATCCAATCAGCTCCTCTTGCTAATTTAAAAAATCTCATGTTAGTAAAATATTGTAAACTAACATTTTAATTCAATCACAATTCCAAAAAATACATTTAATAATGAGAATTTTATAATTATTAAAATAATATATTAATCATAAAAATGGTAGTATATATGTTCAACAAAGTACTAAATTATTATTACAAAGTATTAAATTATTATTTCATATTTTAGATTTCGTTGTTAGTATCATATATTCCATTAAATTATCACAAAACAAATAGATATATTTATTTTTAAATTTCACTTATTTCAGTAAAATTATGTTCTTCCAAAAACTGTAGGGGAAAACAAAACAAGGTTTATTTTTGAAAGAAATATCATATATGTGATATGAGTTTTTTTAAAACTTTATAAAAAACAGCATCAGAAATTTTAAAACTGGATCAAAATACAATATAAGTAAGAAATTGTTTTGTATAAAACATTTAACTGAGAATTCTGTTTCAAATTAAGAAATTAAAATGTTTATTTTAATAATTACATTCAAATTTGAATAATATATTTTCTGTATAAGTTGTAAATAATAAAATTTTCAATAAAAAATAATGTTTGATTCACTCATGGTTTATTGATAGTTTAAAATACAGAAAATATTATTACCTGAAAAAATTGAACCTTTAAAACTTTTATACTGACTTTCAAAAATAAAATTAAGTTTTCAGAATATTTTAACTATTTAAAATATAGATTATAACTTAATCTTATGAATAGATCATCTTTATATAAAAATAAAAAATAAAAATAAAATATTTATGTTTATAAGTACAAGAAATAAAAAGAAAAGTTTTAAAGAAACTTCCACATCAAAATCATATAAAAATAATGGGCTGGCATAATGCGCACTCTATAAAACTTTGATGTGGAAATAAAAAAATGTTGTAATAAAAGGACACATCATTAATTTCAATATGTTATCAGTAAAAACAAAAAAGTTATCACCGGAGCAACACTTCTCACATATTTTGCAGAAACTGGAGATAGAGTCAACCAACTACCAGAAAATATAAGGATTTACAGCTATCTGCTTACCTTCACATCAATGGGTGCAAAGATAGATCATTTAGTCATGAAAAAATGGGGAGGTCCATTCACATACCGAATCCATGGTCAAAATTACTATAGAATTGGATCTTTATTTCTAGAAGAATGAGGAAAACCAAAGTACCTAAAGTTATATATTTTTGATACCACTAATGAGATGGGAAACAAAATCTCATCTGTGAATCGAACTACCAATGACGGGGATCTAGAAGAGAGAATATTGAAAGACATGATAACCATGGTCGACACAATAATATTTTGGCAAAGGTGTGTAGGAAATCAAGGGATAAATATGAAAAATGATATACAGCAGAATTTAGTATTCAGTTGATTGGGTATAAAAATTGGGAGAAGGCAATATATATGATCCGTCGATGAAATTGGAGGCTTAAACGTGGGGGGTTTTGAATGCACTATAGGAGAGAGGGATGTAATAGTACACCACAACTCATCTGAATTGCAACAAATAAGTGACTTAAACCCTCTATTCATAGCTTTAAAATATCCCCTTTTGTTTCTTGATGGAGACATTTAATACCACGAAGATATACCGACTGTAGAAAGAAATGGTAAAACCATGAAAAGATCATTCATCACCAAGCGAGAACTATATGCATACTAACTACAGACCTACTTATCAAATAGAATAACTATTGTTAGATATAAACGATTGTTGCATCAATACATTGTTGACACTTATAAGTCTATCGAACAAGCAACGTCTAAGGTGGTACAACCACAACCATAAAAAGCTGAGAGGAGACTGTTGGATGTGGGTCTTGACGATCCCCGGTCGAGCCCAATGAAATCGGCCTTGGCCCATTAAGGGATGGTATCTCAGGACAGGGTTAGGCCAAAGTAAGGAAAGTAACCCGAAATGCATCCAAAACCCAACAATAGAAGAAATGATACCCTATAGCCGACCTAGCCGCCGCGTCTGACATGATTTCCCAGGATACCGTTGGGTAAAAGGGAAGGCCTATGTCAAGGTAATGATTCCTAGCCGACCTAACTCCATTCAGTGCGACCTCCCGATAAACCGATGGGTAATGATCTGAACCTTTATGTGTGTAAAGGCCATGGCCAAATGAGAATAAATAGAGGAGAAGGGAAAAGAAGAAAGCCACTGTTTCAAAGAACGAGAATCACTTGCCATACTTCCTCATTTTTACTTAACCATCCTGTACCACCTACACAACAACAATTGGCGCCCACCGTGGGGTAGGAGATATATCTAGCGCACGAAACAAACTAGAAAGAAATGACCGGAGCACAGATACCTCACCCAAAACCGCCGACATCAGCACAACCTGCTCTAGCGCCAACGGACAGACCAAAGCCGCTGTCGGTCGAAGCGACCCCCAACAAAGGAACAACAGTCGTACCAATGGCAAACAGCAAGGCACCGACACCGACAGCCATCGACGAATTCCTGGCATCCGTTTCGCAACCACAACCTCCGTTGTCCCCGCGGCCTCAATCCACACTGGTGGGAAACCCTGCAATCTGTAACCAGAGGAACAATGTCGAAGGTAGCCAGGGTACCCCGACAGCGGCTAACACCAACCTCGGTGAATTGCAACGGATAATCCCACCTGCCGAAACCGATGTCCAGACACTTCTGCAAGCACTATTCGGAAGAATATACGAATTAGCACGAAACACAGAAGCAAGATTCGATACCCTGGCCGCAGCGCAGAGCATCCATCACAACAAGGCAAACGAGTCCAATCCTGCCGACCTGCAAGAAGAGCTAGGAAGATCAGCCCCACAACCACGGCGCCGAACTTTTGAAGTATCCCCGAGATTGCAGAGAAATCTTTTTCCTACCTTAAACCAAACCATCCTAATAGCCGATCAAACATTAGCAGCAGCGGCGCAAGACCGTACACCCACGTACTCAGGCATCGAGACCGAGCAAGATCTAGCCATAAAAGGGCTGCAAAATACCCTCCGAGATATGTTATCAAGAGTTCATAAGGCGACCAGTTCGGCCCCTGAGATAGATCACATCCTCAAAGCACGCCTTTTACAGCTCAGATAACAAGTGTCCCTATACGGCATCCTAGAATAATCAAATTTTTGACCTACGAAGGAAGAACCGATCCCCAACAATACATGACTGCATTCAGTATCGCCATGGGCCGGGCCCACTTCCCCCCAGAAGAAAGAGACGCCGGCTACTGTCAACTATTCGTAGAAAACGTGAGCGGTGCCACCCTCGCTTGGTTCTCCAGACTCAGGGTGAGCTCGATCGACAGTTACCACCAACTCTCTATGACTTTCCTTAAGCACTACTCGATGTACATTGAAGAAGAAGCATCGGAAACCGACCTCTATACGCTGTCTCAAGGGCCAAAAGAAACCTTGTGATCGTTCATTGATCGCTTTAGAACTCTCGTTTCTAAGCTGACGGTCTCCGATAAAAGCGCCCTGGCTGCCCTGCGGAATGCCTTATGGCACGAGTCACCTTTCCGAGTTGACATGAAGCTGAACAAACCGCCAACTTTGGAGGATGCCCTACATCGGGCGACTCTCTTCGCCGAAATGGAAGAAGAAAAGGTGATCCTCGTGAAAAAGCACACTACGCTCACGTCTCACACCAAAGAAAAAACACTGACGGATTATCACGAGCCCCGACAATATTACGATCGTGATTACAAAAATATAACAAAGAAAAACGATCTTTTGTCGTGTATCAAGTCGGAGAAGTGCAACAACGATCGCAAAACCGGCTATGGAACTACCGACAGCTTAAAGATCTACTATTCACAAAGTTCAAGAAAGAAAAAACCAAAACTCCAGAGTACGGCTACCCACAGGGCGAGAGGCGCGGTACTAACGTATGACATCGATCTAATTATGAGGGGCAATCAGGCAATCATACACCCGCAACATAAGCAAATGAATCAAAGCGCGAAAGGAACGAACATGAAGATGGCGAAGTAACACCACCACCGCCACCTCAGTGCAGGATAAATATGATAATGGGCAGACTCGCATCCTGTAACGATTCAGTTCGATCCATTATGGAATACGGCAGGCAGAGCTCCAACCAGCAGAAGAGGAAATCCGCGAACCATAGAGAGCGAGTCACTTTTGATTCAACAACACGAGAGATCATATTCACCAAGGATGACGCAGAGGGACTGGATCAGCCGCATAAAGACCCGCTCGTCATAGAACTGACATTGGCAGACTGCGAAGTCGTCAAAATACTGGTAGAAACCGAAAGCTCGGTCGACCTCATATTCAAGGAAACACTGCAATAAATGGAGCTCAAGAACTACAAACTCAAACCAAGAACGAAACCGTTAACCGGCTTTGGAGGAGACACGACAATAACAGTCGAGACAATCAAGCTCCCGGTCTATGCCGGTGGCGTAACCATGGTAGTAAAATTCGTAGTAGTGGATAAACCGGCCATCTATAACGCGATTGTCGGTACACCATGGTTACACGCAATGCGGGCCGTGGCCTCGACATACCACCAGTGCATCAAGTTCCTAGCACCAGCCGGTCTCTGCATAATCATGGAGAGTCTGCGTCGATTTTACCGACCTAAACAAGGCTTGCCCAAAGGATGGCTTCCCACTCCCCCACATAGATCGGATCGTTGAGTCCACTGCTGTAAACGAACTTCTATCATTCATCTACGCTTTCTCGGGTTACAACCAAATTGCTATGCATCCGGACGATCGAGAAAAGACGGCTTTCATCACCGATCAAGGAACATATTGTTACAGAGTCATGACGTTTGGACTAAAAAACGCGGGAGCTACATATCAGCGGTTGGTTAACCGAATGTTTGACGGACAGATCGCTTCTTGCTCAAGATCATATAGGCCATCTGCAGACCTGTTTCGCCACTTTAAATGAATATGGTATGAAGCTGAACCCCACCAAATGCACCTTCGGCGTCACATCTGGAGAATTCCTTGGATACATCGTCACACGCCGAGGTATCGAAGCGAATCCAAGGAAGATCGCGACCATACTCGAACTCCCATCTCCTAAAAGTCCTCGTGGGGTACAACGCCTAACTGGACGCATCGCCACCCTCAATCGCTTCATATCTCAATCAACCGATAAATGTCTCCCATTATACTAGCTGCTGAAAGGAAACAAACGATTTGAATGGAACGAAGAATGCGAGGAAGCATTTAAAAAATTAAAGGAGTATTTGGTAACGCCGCCAATCCTAACTAAACCCGAGGACGGCAACATCATCTATCTGTACATCACGATTACCAGATCGGCGGTTAGTGGCGTCCTAGTACGAGAAGACTGGGGAGAACAGAAGCCGCTCTTCTATGTCAGCAAAACCCTCGACGATGCAGAAACGAGGTATCCGACACTAGAAAAAGTGGCCCTTGTTGTGGTCATGTCAGCTTGAAAATTACACCCTTATTTTCAATCTCACTCCATCGCCGTCTTCACAAATCAACCATTAAGAACGATTCTGCATAGCCCGAGTCAATCCGGTCGAATAGCAAAATGGGCGATCGAACTGAGTGAGTACGACATTGAGTATCGTAGCCAGACCAGTGCAAAGTCTCAAGTACTTGCCGACTTCCTCATCGAATTATCTGCAGAACATGTCAACGACCTGCCAATAGAAGATAGATGGACCCTACATGCAGACGGTTCATCTTCGCGGCACGGATCAGGAGTCGACATCCGCTTGGAATCACCAACTAAAGAAATACTTGAGCAATCTTTTCATCTTGCTTTCCCGGCCTCAAACAACGAAGCAGAATACGAAGCCCTGATAGCCGGCCTACGTCTCGCACAAGCAATCGGAGTCCAACACATCGGTGCCTACTGCGATTCACAGCTCGTCGCACTACAGTTCAGTTGGGAATACGAAGCCAAAAATGAGCGCATGGATGCCTATTTGAAGGTAGTCCAGGACCTTGCGTCCGAATTTAAATCGTTCACCCTGACAAAAATACCACCTGGAGACAACACTTCGGCAGACGCTTTAGCTGCACTCGCCTCGACATCCGATCCGGACCAGCGCCAAATCATCGTAGTAGAGAAGCAAAGGCAGCACGATACGTCCACCTAGACGGCGACCTATTTAGATGGAGCGCGACCGGAGTGCTCCTAACGTGTATCAACGGTGAAGAAACCCAAAGCGTAATGGCGGAAACGCACGAAGGAGCAAGCGGTAATCACTCTGGTGGACGATTGCTCTCCCTCAAAATCGAGAAGCTTGGGTACTACTGGCCAACAATGGAAGCCAATTGTACCAAACTCGCATCCAAATGTGAAAAATGTCAGCGGTACGGCCTGATGAACAAATCGCCAACCAAACTACTGTCAACCGCGGTCCCTCACCCATTTATGCGTTGGGCCATGGATATTGTCGGACCACTGCCGGCCTCCAGACAAAAGCGTTACCTACTCGTCCTAACAGACTACTTCACCAAATGGGTGGAAGCAGAATCTTACGCCTGAATTCTCAATACCGATGTGCGAAAATTCCTATGGAAGAATATCATCTGCCGACATGGAATCCCCTACGAAATCGTCACCGACAACGGATCACAGTTCATCTCCCTTAAAGTTTAAAACTTCTGCGCACGATGGGAAATACGGTTAAGCAAGTCGACACCAAGATACCCGCAGGGAAACAGACAAGCAGAAGCAACTAATAAGACTATCATTGATGGCCTTAAGAAACGACTGGACGAAAAGAAAGGAGTTTGAGCGGACGAACTCAACGGGGTACTATGGTCACACCGAACTACGCCCCACACATCCACTGGACGAACGCCATTCTCATTATGTTATGGAATGGAAGCCATGATCCCAGCAGAAGCCAGCGTGCCAACCCTGCGACGAACCCTACTTGTAAAAGAACCAGCCGCGAACGACGCCATGATCAACGACTGCCTCGACTATTACGAAGAAGAACGTGACCAATCCCTTTTACGCATCCAAAACTACCAGAATCAGGCGGCTTGTTACTATAACAAAAGGGTCAAAGAGCGGCGATTATCTGAAGGCGACCTCGCCCTTAGAAAGGTTTTTGAGAATACAGCAGAATGGAAGGCAGGCAAGCTCGCCGCAAATTGAGAAGGACCGTACCTCGTTTCCAAGATCGTCAAGCCCGGCGTTTACAAACTTACCACGATGGGCGGCGACCTTATACCAGGATCCTGGAATTCAGAAAATCTCAAGCAATATCACTATTAGGCCGTCAGCTCGCTATCACCCCAGCTCGACATTTTTTTAAAAAAAAAAAAGAAAAAAAAAAAAATATACCTATCTCTTGTAAACGACTACGGATTGGCTTGATCCCATTTATGGGTACATAGGCAGCCCCTAAAAAGCACAGCTATAATCAATATATTCTATCTATTAGTAATTGCCTGACTAATCTCCGATCTACAAAGTATATGCCAGCTTGGCCCACATAAACTCAAAACTCCAACTTCTTTCTTGGCCAGATTCACGGAAAATAACGTTCTCAATAAACACGTAAGAAGCATAAAGCTTATAAATGCCGGGGCCAGACCCGCACCGATCTATGATAAAATGATAAACGCGCTGTACTCCACGCCGGCATCGTAACTTAGATCGAATGGGTAAGCCGAGCCACTTCTCGCACCCGAACTCGAACAAATCGATACTAAGCAATATTAAAAAGAGAAAAGGAAATCCATTTAAGATAGAGCACTTCTCGCATCTGTTAAGCAATATTAAAATGAGAAAAGAAAATAAAAGCCCAATAAATTAATATCATGAAATATCCATCAAAGCTGAAAAGAAAAGGAAAAGTTATAAAAGCAATACATAGCAGAAGGAAAAATAAAGTAGAAAAATTAATCATCGGGCGGCGCCAGAGGCAGATCCGAGGTTGCTCCCAGAAAAGTAGCCCCCTCGACACCGGCTAGGTTAGACCCGTGCTGATCTAACCCAGCGAGCGTCTCCGCCGATCTGTCCCTAGGGAAGAGAGGAGAAATCGGCTCTACATGAGGAACCGGCGAGATCATCAGATCGGCTTCCGTAAGAGGAGTAACGTCCAGCGCGTCGACCTTCTCCGTCCAAAGCCGCAAATTCGCCTCATGTTCTTCAATCTTCGAGTTAGGAATCGGAATTCCCTCCGACTTGTACAAGCGACACATATCAAGGATCCCCTTAATCTGATTCTTCATCAGAATTAATTCATGCACCCGTGCCTGCTCCTTCAGGTAGCTCCTGACCTTCTCGAAGATGGAGCCATACCTCGCCAATAGTCCAGCCTCCACCCTCTCTCGCTCGCGCACCATGGCCTCAACCCGCAACCTCTTCAGCTTACTGACTTTGAACATAAAGAGCTTGTCTTTCTCTCCCAGACGAGTCAGCAAAGTCTTATTTTCCTCATTGGCCTTGACGAGCTTCTCGTCGGCAAGTGCAAGTCTTCCTTTCAGTGTCGCAACCTCGGCAACCAAAGCCTCCTTCTCAACCTCCAGGTTCAGAGCTCTCAAATCGGCACGCCCTGCCTTCAACTTCTCCGCTTCAACCTCACCACAAGCCGCAGCGACCTCTTTTTCCTTCTTCTTCAGCTTACGATCATATGATCGAACCACTTGGTTAAAACGGGACAGCCCATAGAAAAGAAAAACGACAAAACAATTCACTTCCAAAACCAAAAACGAGAACGAATAAAAAAGAGATGGAACAAATGCGAACCTTAATGAAGTAATTACGATCATATGATCGAACCACTTGGTTAAAACGGGACAGCCCATAGAAAAGAAAAACGACAAAACAATTCACTTCCAAAACCAAAAACGAGAACGAATAAAAAAGAGATGGAACAAATGCGAACCTTAATGAAGTAATTAGCCCCCCTTTTATAACCTTCGGACTCCTCGAAGTCGTCAACCGGAGGAAGGGCATGCAATCCGCCTTTAAGCTTCCGAACGAATTCGGCACTTCCTACCTCGTCATTTTCAATAGAAATTTCCTTGTTGTAACGGAAGACGCAATAGTGCGGACCTACCAGATCGATCTTCCGCCTTTTCAGAGGGACATCTTCTGAAGAATCAGGCAACACCGAAGTAATAGCCGACGCCGAAGTAGGAGGCATACCAGGCCGGCTGAGGAAGAAGCATTAACTGGTTCAACTGATAAAAGAGCAGAAGGACCCACTAACCGCGGCGAAGAAACATCAACACCGGGTCCGGTAGCTGGTCAACGTCAATAGCAAAAAGCTGTTCGGACGTCGGGGCCACCACTTCCACGGCACTGCTTATAGAACCCTCGGCTTTCCTTTTTTCCCACTGGAGGGTGCCCATCTCCTCTCACCTCGGTCGGTTGGATAGTCGAAGCGGCTGCCGATGGAGTAGAAGCTAGAGCAGAGTCGCCTTTTGGACAAGACAACCCGGCAGGAACATCATCTTCTGAGCGGGGAGTTCGCTGAACCAAATCAGCGTAGTTGGCAAGCTTCCTTCACACTTTAACCCTCTTCTCTTTTCTAGGAGGCGCAACGGGACGAGACGATGATGAAGAACCAACAGATACTACAAAAACACATATAAGAGACATAAGCATAAGATGTTAATAAAATCAAGAATTCGTAAGAACAATCGAGTATCACCTACCTCGAATAGGAAGATTTAAGGTCTGCCAAACTCTTACCCAAGAAAGCTCGCTCCACTGAATTTTCCCTTGGCAGTGAAGTCGGTCGATATTCGCCTTGAAGTCAGTCGGCTCATTCCCAAACTTGCGAACTAAAATAAAAGAAACAAAATGCACGATCAGCTCATAGGTGATATCAGGCTAGCACAGGATCACCTCTAAATCAAGATTGACTCGCTCTCTACCAGGTTTGGAGTTTCCACTCCGCTCGAAACTTGGCCCCGAGGTCGTGAACCGAAATACTATCGATCTTCACGAAGAAGAAATTCTCCTGCCAGTCATTGGCTTTGCTCGGACGACCTCCCAAAATGTTGAATTGCGGTTTAATGTTAATATAAAAAGTCTTCGGAGTCTTGCTCTCATTGGAGAAAAAAGAAGACATCGCCTCAAAGAACGGCAGATCGACATCAATACCGGCTTCTCTTCCCATAACGATCGCTGCGACCATGTTTCCGATAGAAGCCGGAGTAAGCTAAGATATCGCGATGTCATGAGCATCACAGTAGGAAGTAAACAGCCGCGGCAATGGGAACCATAACTTGCCTTGTTTTAAGTATTGCTCAGATAAACCGAAGTATCCGGCCGGGGCATTCTCGCCCCGGGAAGCAGGTCGTAGGACGATCTCAGGTGGAAAACCAAATGCTGGAATCATGTTGTGAAGATGATGCATCCGAAGCAGCGAATCATGAACCTTGGCGCCCCTAACTGTTTGGCGAATGACTTTATTTGGAGACCTGGCGCGAGGCAGCTGCTGTACTCCAGAAGATGACGTACCAACCAATGTGCGTATCGGTGGTCTGAACGAACCGATTTTCCGAGCAATAAGCAGCCGGTTATCCAATTCATCACTCGTCTCATTGAATTCAGCAGTTGAGATCGGAACAGTCGACAGAGGAATCGGAAAACAACTTCGATTGCTGCCACTTTCCCCAATCGGGTTCCCCGGTTAAGTAAGTGGGACTTCCGCCACCGGACTATCCTCAACAGATCGAGACGAAGAAGCAGGCATAGTTTCCGAACTACCGAACCCAAGTACCGATCGCCTGGATCCCGAAGACTCACTCGATTCAGCTCAGATTCTTCCCATGTTGAAGATAAAATTTCTTATAAAGATTTGTCAAGAACAGGTCGACAGAAGCACCCAAAACCTCGCGAAGATCCGAAGAAATAAACCCAGAAATCGAGTAGGAAATAGGAAATCAGACCAGTCAAAGATAAAAGCAAAAACGAAACCCGAACGAAGAACGATCATGGAAAATGAAGAAGAGCCACAGAACTTAAAAATAATAAAGCAAGGAAGATCAGAGCGAGAGTAAGAGGGTGAATAAGGTTACCTTTTTGAACAGCAGAAATGGTAAAAGAGGTGCGAAGCATAGGTATTTATAGAAAGGAACGCACCGTTAACCAAGGTGCTCATCATCATTACCCTAGGCGACGCTTCGATAAACCCATCTATAACGACCGAAATCTGACACGCGTCCTTCATGTAGAAACGAACCATCAATCACATCAATGAGTTATAGATTTCACCGAGCTGACTTCTATCCCGAGCTGTAAGGTCGATAACTCTTCCATCGTATACTGAACTGGGGGGGGGGGGGTGCTATTGTTGGATGTGGGTCTTGACGACCCCCGGTCGAGCCCAGTGAAATCGGCCTTGGCCCATTAAGGGATGGTATCTCAGGACAGGGTTGGGCCAAAGTAAGGAAAGTAACCCGAAATGCATCCAAAACCCAACAAGAGAAGAAATGATACCTTATAGCCGACTTAGCCGCCGCGTCTGACATGATTTCCCGGGATTCCGTTGGGTAAAAAGGGAGGCCTATCTCAAGGAAATGATTTCTAGCCGACCTAACTCCACTCAATGCGACCTCCCGTTAAACCGATGGGTAATGATCCGAACCTAGATGTGCGTAAAGACCATTGCCAAATGGGTATAAATAGAGGAGAAGGGAAAAAAAGAAAGCCACTGTTTCGAAGAACGAAAATCACTTGCCCTACTTCCTCATTTTCATTTAACAATCCTGTACCACCTACACAACAACAGAGACCACAAATCTTGTTCGTCGAAAAATTTAGCTTATTCGTCGTGAAAAGCGACTTTCAGATCAAATTCATGGCAAAATTTGGGAATAAGGGTTTATGATTGAGATTTGGCTTTTTGTCAATATAATTTAGATATATATATATATATATATATATATATATATATATATATATATATATATATATATATATATATACACATTATTTTGTAATTATTTAGTTTGGATAGAGGTACTTTTGATTTTTACAAGTTTTGGATGATTTTTCTGCATCCAAACTCTCCACTTAAACTCATCTGAAGTATCTGATTTTTTTTTTTTTTGATGAGTTTTAAATGTGTCCAGATGTCGTAATCAGCTCATGTGATTAATTATGATTAAACAAAAGGAAATTTTAATAAACACACTATTTGGGGTATCACTTTTCATAAATACAGTTCAAGTGAATGCATTTTTAATGTTACATTTTTAATGGTTAATGACTAAAATGACCCTAACAAATTTCTCCTATTTTGTTACTGCTGATTGTTTTTTTTATATATATATTTTGAGTTTTGTATATTTCACAATTTCTTAAGGATTTATAAATTTGTGTTTTGGATCTCGTAATAAAATAAGAATTTTACATTTTATAAGGTTTTATAAAATCATTTATAAGCATTTATAAATAATTTATAAAAAATTATATATTGTTTATAAATATATTTTAATTATTTATATAAGTTAATCAATAAGGGTTATAAAGCCTTATAAAATCTTGGCAAATTTTATAAAACATATGTATAAAAATATTATATGGATTATAAATTTTATAAAGCCATATAAAATAGAAGACCTGAATATGAGATTCTTATTAATCACAAAGTATTGTATATATGGTTTTTTAATATACCTTCAAAAATCATATAAAGGTGTATAATGGTTTATAAATCATATAAAACTGTAAAACTTAATAATTATGTACTTTTTGTGGAATCTATAAGAGTTTATAAATTATTTTGATAAGTGTTTATAAAATTATTTATAAAGGTCTATATATAATTCATAATGGATATAAATAATTTGAAAGAATTTAGAAGATTGTTATAATAGTTTATAAATCATATAAAACTCCATAAATTAATAATTATGTATTTTTATGGAATTTGTAAGAGTTTACAAATTATTTTAAAAGGGGTTATAAAGTATTGATAAGTTTTTATAAAATTATTTAAAAAGGTTTATAAATCTTTTATAAATGTTTATAAATCTTTAATAAAAGTCTATATATCATTCACTTTACACAAACATCATCTTCTATACAACATAAAATTTTCCCAAAATTTACTATTTTTCAGAAATCATAAAAAGAAGAAGCCATAGAAGCAAATACCAAGCAATGAATCGGGATTTGCTGTTTCTTGGATTCCTCAAGCTTTAAGATTATACATCTAAATATAAAAGTTTATTAATAGTTTCTATATAAACTTTGAATTATTTACAAAGATTTATAAATATGGGTGATATAAATCAATTTCTAATAATTTTAGCTTTAAAAACTTTGAATATACATTTTACTTGTTTTAAAGTAAAATCTGCACAAAATTGATGTTTTAAGGCTCTCATATGAAGCATAAGATTTAGAATTGTTAGATTTTAAATCAAATTCATATTGTTCAGATTTATGATATAAATGTGGGTAATGGTGAATTTGATTTAAAATCTGAAGAATTCAACTTGAAATTTGGTGAATTCAGTTTAAATCCCAACAAATTTGGATGTATTCCTCTACCTACTTGCTAAAATCGAGATCTATGATGAAAATCAATTTCTTAAGAGGATCCATGACCAACCCTCATTCCACACCATTCGTTCACAAAGCTATATAAATCTATGTTGGCTTGATAGATTGAGTAAAAGGGAAGAGAGACGATGGTGGCGGAGGAAGAGAAAGAGGAGATAGATTACAGGGAGAAAAAGAAGCGATTTAAGTTTTTTTGTTATTAATTCATTAAAGGTAGAAGAGTCATTTTACCCTTAATGAATAAGTGTATTTTGGAGCGCGTGGCTTATTTGCCATCTCATGAGAGAAAATTAATCTGTCATGCCACTCTTTAATCTGTATGCCACTAATCATCTGAAATTCCCATATTAACCTTAATGATATTAATTTTTTAAAATCAAAAACTAAAAAAAATACCCAGAAAAAAAAAAGAACCGATCATCTGCTCTCCCCCCCCCCTGACACACCAGAGCATGCGGCGAGTCGGCTGTCGGCTCTGGCACCTCTCCAATCTTGTCCCCCCTAACCTATTTTCTAAAAGTGGTCTTTCATGAAAATTGTTCATATATTTAGGAATTCATAAATTTGAGATTTTGAACTGAAAATTGGTTGTTTAGGTATGCACATTTGGTTGATAATCACGTTTAATGTGACGATTAAGTGTTTTGCATTGGCAACGTTGTTGACTCGTACTGTCTGTTAGGTAATTTAGAATCTCCAACTAAAATGGATCTTATTTCAAATCTCCAGAAATAGAACAACTGGTACAAATTGAGTAATGGGAACTAGTAGGACAACTGGTACAAACGGTATTACTAAGAGATAAAATGTGAAATGGTACATATGGTATGACCGAGAGATAACAAAAAAAACATATACAAATTGTATTACAATGAGTAAGTGTGTTTTATTTCATTATATTTATAGGAGGCGATGAAGAACAGCTACAAAAACATACATTTTGAGTATGGAGGGTACTATTCAGAAGAGCATTAATAGATTTCAAGAAGTTCTGTATACGCTATATCTTTTAAGACAGCAGCTTTGGAGGATATAAGTTATTCGGTGTTAGTAGATAAGATCTATAGGAAGATTGCGATAGATGAAACCACGAAGAACCTGAAATTGAGTCAGTCTATCTAAAGCTCGAAGAGAGTCATATATTGTACATGAAGAGGATGTGTATGTTTATCTAACGTTATTGGACACAGAGACTACAACCTGTCTTGCATGTGGAGTTAAGGGTGGAGCAACTTTCAAGAGTGCAGGGAGAAAGTTCATTTTATATAAATTATGGGGAGTCGTGTTCAAATGTCAGAGTTGATGTTGTAGATAATGCTGACATCCTTACGATTTTCAGAACAGCAGAAAAATTGAACGAGCCAATAATTGATGAGTTGATGGAGAATGATGACAATGAAAATGTTGTTAATGAAGATGTTGTTAATGAAAATAGTGAGAATGTAGCATGTATGGAATTGAGAGGTGTGAATAGCCCGATGGATAACCAGATGGATGACGTTTTTGATGGTATACATGAATATGTTGAGATTTCAAGATCTGTAGAGGAAAGTTAGTATGAAGAAGAATGGGAAGATGGTACAAGTCTTGAAATAAATCAAGAATTTAGTTCTAGAGAGACAGTGCAAGATTTGGTTTACATAGCTGTAAATAAGAACTGCTATGGGGTTAACACTGTTAAGTCGGATACGAAACGAATTATGCTACGATGTCGAAAAGCTTCAGCAGGTTGTAAACGGTATTTAAGCGCTGCGAGAAGTGAGTCATCATCCTTTTAGACTGTCAGAATACACAAAATGATGCATACATACGCTCGGGTTGTTGTGAGTAAAAGCAGTAATAGTAGACGGAAAGGCACACAACGATTAGTAGCCTCTATGCTGCATGAAGACTATCCAGGTAATTTTGACACCCCGACTCCTAAAACCATCATAAGTATTGTTCAACGAAGACTTGGATTGCAGTTGTCCTACTCTACCGCCTTAAGAGGGGAAAAAAGTGAGGGGGAGTCCTGAAAAAAGCTACAAGATGTTGTATTCATATCTGTACATGTTAGAGAAGGCAAATCCCGAGATAGAGACAAGTGTGGAGCTGGATGAAAATCATAGGTTCAAGTACCTATATGTTGCTTTGGGCGCTAGCATTGAAAGCTTTAGGGCAATGAGGAAAGTGATAAACGTGGATGCAACCTTTCTAAAGACTGTATACGGTGGTATGTTAGTTTTTTCTATAGCTCAGGATCATAACTTTCACCATTACCCCATTGCATTTGGTATAATTGATGTTGAGAGAGATGCCAGTTGGACCTGGTTTATTTTGAAGCTGAAACTGTTATAACATATGTTCCTGAACTGGTTCTTATAAGTGACAGACATGCAAGCATCATCAAGGCAGTCATGGAGGTGTACCCGAGCGCAAAGCATGCACATTGCATCTGGCATTTGTCTCAAAACGTGAGAGGAAAAGAGAAGCATGACAATGATGAAATTGCGAAGAAATTCAGAGAATGCACTCATGTTTATACTAAGAGTGAGTTTGATAGAGAGTATGCTGAATTTAAGAGTAGGTTTCCTAAAGCTGTTAGTATCTGGATAAAAGTATAGAGCTGGATAAATGGACAAAGTCCTATTTTGAAGGAGACAAGTACAACTTAGACACTAGCAATTCTGCAGAATCCATGAACAGTGGGTTCTAAACAGCCAGGAAGTACCCTATATTAGCTATGATTGATGCGATTCTTGAAAAAATGTCTGAGTGGTTTAACAAACACAGGAAATAAGCTGCTTCTGCATCGGACACAAAGAAAGTGGTGCCTTTGGTGGAGAACATATTGCACACGCGATGTGCAGTTGCAGCACATTTAATGGTGACTGAGCTAAACAGTTTCCATCTTGAATACAATGTCAAAGGAGTTGATGGGAAGACGTTATTTGGTGGACTTGAAAATGAAAAGTTGTTCTTGCAAATACTTTGAGATAGACAAGTATCCGTGTATCCATGCAATAGCCGCAGCAAGGGTCCTCATAAGGAAGGAAGGGAAAACAGTGAATATTGGAATCTATGATCTCTGCTCGAAATACTATTTGGTTGAGACGTGGGCATTGGCATATTACAGAACGATTGATTTAGTGCCTCATGATACTCATTGGACTATTTTTGCTCATGTTCAAGAATTGTTTGCATTACCACCGGAGTATACTGATAAAAAATGAAGAACTCAAGAAGCACGGTTTCCATCCACTAGAGAACGTCGCAGAAAGAGGAGGAACAAATCCGTGCCTAGCATAAACTTAGAGAGGTGGTTACAACCCAAAAGGCTTTATGAATGAAGAAAGTAAATTTGTGTTTGTATTTGTATTTCTTTGATTTATGCGTCTCAGTTTGGATTTCTTTGATTTGTACAACTGGATTCAACTAGGTACAACTCAGTATTTGTTTGTATTCAAGCCATTTTTCTTTAATGTTTACAACCGAATTCAAGTAGGTACAACTCCGAACAAATATGTATTTGTTCTTATTCAAGCTGTTTCTCTTTAATGTATACAACCGGATTCAACTAGGTACAACTCCAAATAAATATGTATTTGTTCATATTCAAGCCGATTCTCTTTAATGTGTACAACCAGATTCAACTAGGTACAACTACGAACAAATATGTATTTATTTTTATTCAAGTTGTTTCTCTTTAATGTGTAAAACTGGATTCAACTAGGCACAACTGCAAACAAATATGTATTTGTTCCTATTCAAGAAATATGAAAAATCAATTTAGTAGAAAATCAATTAGGTGGAAATTTTTTTATGGAAAAATAGTTTTTGTAAGTTATATGTTATTGATTTCACATAAAATAGTCATTATACTATAAAGAAGACTATATAATAGTCACACTGGTTACGAAGCAAAAGATGCGAAAACAATGATCTCGTGGTAATTGTGTTACAAAAACCTCGGAACTGAACATTTATAGTGGAACAGTATGTCCAACTATAAAATCATATCCCATCATAATGTTCAACTAAAAATACGCAAAAAACTGAAAATGTACAACTATGTGGACGAACGTCCAACTGGATATTTCGGGACAACTATATGTATATCACAGACTCACCCACGTGGTTATATTAGCCAGCACAAAATTAAATAAGACATTTTTATCTTATTTAAATATCCATCTGAAGCGATCCCAAGAACAAGATCAGTCAAGCCAGTTCTAGCCGTGTACGAGCCACCCTTAACGAGAGCTGGAGCTAAAAGAATAAGAGATGGCTTCAATCAATCCGTGAAGAATCTACTTGGCGAACAAGAGATTGACAACATAACCGACCAGCTGACCAAGCTCAACATTTCAACCGATCAAGATCAAACCAGGCAAATTGAAGACCAAGATCAAACCAAATAGACCAAGGATCAAATCAAACCGGTTCAATCAAGAGAGGATCAAACAAGGGTCGGGCCAAATAATGTGAATGAAATACCTTTGCTAAAAGAAGGCCACGGACTTACCATCTTTAGCATCACCCCCATTAAAGACTGAAGGCTGCACCAAGCCAAGAATCAGTCTACATCTATTCTCGCCAATCAGCCAAGGTAAGTCTGATTTCATATTTCAATTATTTGACTAATCTTTATTGTTTTTCGTATGATTTGCTTGATTTTCTTTGACTTTTAGTAGCTAAGGTAATTGTTAGCCATTTCAATCCCTTTAATTTAGCTAGATTAAATGTAATCTCTTTAAAGACCCCTAGAAGGGCACAACTGTTTGGACAGTATATAAAGTCCCCTCACAGCCTTGTATTTTTCACACAGTCAATAAACAACAAGCATTTCTTCTAAGAGTTTTCTCTTTAAAATCGTTTCTTCCTTAGGCTTTTGTGATTTCTGCCTTTGAAGTAACTTGTCTTATCATTGCCTTCATCACCAGGCTTTGTGGCGACCATCGATCCACCAACTTCCATTTCATCCGACCAGCCCTCTCAAAGGAGTGACCTTAGTCCCTTCGAGCCGGCACCATCTGACCACTTCGACCATTCCATCCGACTTGACCAAGGAGAGTGACTTTAGTCTAGCCTTATTCACCATCTCTCACCTTTTGTGAAACTCAGTTTTGAGGATCACATCATCTGGTATCAGAGCCTAAAAAGGCTCCTAATCAGGTTTTATCTATCCATTTATCAAGTTTTTCTTTCTTGTTCTTCATTTTTCTGCATTTGTGTTCTTATTGTTCATCACAAAAAAAGCTTAGTTTGATTCTCTGTCCATCTATTTTCGAAGTTGAATTGTGTTTGCATTCATTTAGTTTAAAAAAATAGAAATCATATCATTCCATACTTGCTGCAATTTCAAACTTTGACTGCATTTAAATAAAAAAAAACCATAAAAATATTGTTGATTTTCCTTAAAACTCATTTCATTCTCGAATTTGAATTCTCATTTGCATACAGCCATAGTTTTCATATCTGTTTGCTGCATTAACCATTTCGTTTGCATAGTCATATCAAAAAAATAAAAAAGTCCAAGTTAATTGCATTAAACTATCGGTCCATTTTCATTTACTTCATATATACTCTTATCAGAACCCATTCATACATTGTATTTTCTTTTTCAGGTACCAAACCGGACCATATGGGTGAGGCAATAACCGCCAATCAATTGGCTCAAATGATGGCTAACTTGCAAAACATCCAAAACCGCCTTGATCAAGTGGAACAAAATATGCGGACAGAGACAACCGCTAGCAGTTTCGGCAACGACGATGACAACTGACCACCACCGGCCCAGACCAAAGGCAAAATACAGCCGCCAACCAGGCTGGTCAAGCTCGAGGCCGAGAAAGAAGCCAGGACCGAGGCCTAGACGAAGGAGATGAGCCACCTCGGCAAGGAGGCAAAGGTCTCAAACTGTCTCCACCAACCTTTTCAGGCAAGCTCAATCCCGAGGCTTACTTGGATTGGGAAAGAAGAATGGAGTATATTTTCGAGTATTAAGGAAGGTGACCCTAGCCGCAGCTCAACTCACTGATAATGCTCTAGCATGGTGGGACCGAGAAGTAGCTGATAGAAGAAGGTGCAGGCTGCACCCTATTAACTCATGGGAAGACATGAGTTACCAGCTAAGGAAGAGATATGTCCCTTCCTACTTCCACCGAGATCTCCAGAAGAGATTCAGAAGACTTACCTAAGGAATCAGAACCGTGGAAGAATATTTTGAAGAGTTCGAAACCTTGAAGAATCGATTAGAAGTGGAGGATTCACAAGAAACTCTCAGGGCCCAGTTCCTTGATGGGCTTAATGCCCGAATAGTTGGCAAGGTGGAACGGCAAGCCTACTAGGACCTAGATGAGCTACTACACTTGGTCATCCAAGCCGAACAGCATATCAAGAGGAAGGTCTCAACATAACGTCCCAAGCCCAATTGGACACCCCCGGTCCAAAGAAGCATTGACAAAGGAAAGGTCATAGCCACGGATTCTAAGTTCAAGAAGCCTTTCCAGGAAGGCAACAAATCCGGCTCCAGTCCAGCCGGAGTAGTCAAAGGATGGGTGACCTACCGGGAATTCATTCGCGGTACCGTGTCAGTGAGGCCAAAACACGAGGAACGGTCATGTGGTGATTGCAGGGTCAGTAAATCATGACTTTCAAACTTCTCGGTTAACGTTCCGACCGTTGGACAGGGGTGCCCATGGACCTAGTGAGAGGACATGGGGGCTCACTGGTAGGGGCGGTTGGGGCGTTATATTTTCACACTTGATCAATGAAAACACCGAATTTTCTTATAAAATCATCTCTTCTTTTGAATTTCTTTAGGCTTGTGTGATTCATCCAAGAGAGTTATTTGGCTTATTAAAACTTTGTTATAAGCTTTGTGGTGACCAATAGTTTACCATCTGACCGCTCAGACCATCCAACCAACTTTCTCAAGGAGTGACCTTAGTCCAACTGAGTCGGTTCTACTTGACCACTTCGTACACACCCATTCAACTGGCTGAAAGAGAGAGACTTTAGTCCATCTTTCAACCTCATCTTCCATCTCACATGAACCTCAGTTTTGAGGATCGTATCAATTAGGTTGACGAGGATATCCTCAATCCTTATGGAATTCAAACTCTCGAGAAGAAAGTAAGGAGGAAAATGGGGAACTAAAAGTCTATTGGGTGTTTGACAACATGTTTGGGGTCTTCTCGGCGGAGTGACGAAGAGATCGTTGACCGAGCTGAAGAGGTTGTGCAACGTCAGCTTGAAGGCAACATTTCTGGTTCCTGGACTAAAAGATCTCCCGTGGGATGCTTCGCCTGACTATCTTTGTGTGTTTGAGTGCTTCTTCACCGAGTTCCACCTTTGGTTTCTTCTACCACGCCTTCTACTCGAATACTATGCAAATATGACGGATGGCACTAATTCAGCTGACCCATGCTGCCATTCGGCACATGGTCAGGCTATCTATTCTCGCGTTGAAAAACAAGCTCCCGTTCAATTGCCATTTCTGTTGACGAGATGTCAACAATCAAGTCATTTGGAGCACGGATAGTAAGAGTTTTGGTTCCTTGTATGTAAGTATAAGGAATAAGTATACTCTTTCATGAATATTGTGAAAAGAAAAGTTTATGACTGGTGAGAGAGAAAATTTTTGTCACAGTGGACGATAATTCAGTCGCCAGTCTAGGCATCAAGATTCAGAATGAATGGAACGAGGCTATTGGTATAGTTTAGCTCATCTTTATTCGAATTATGTATTTCAGGTTGTTTAACCCGCTTTTTGTTTGTTTTACAGATAAGACATTCTTCGCAGACCCTTTCTCGGAATATTATTTTGAGATTTACAATAAATTTTTGTAGTTAGGTCTTCAAAAAAATACTGAATTTGCTATTCTTTTCTTCCAATCGATGTCTAATTGTATCTTCCAATCGCTGAAATCTGGTTTGGGTCCCTTCCAATCTGATTTTGAAGGAGAATAAGATGCATAAAACATACACCAGAGAAATGGAGAAGTGATGATACCTAACTTTGAAAGAGAAGAACAAGGAGCAGCAGTGAGTAAAAACTATGGATTCAAAGCGCCTTCACTTAAATTGATTTCAATATGAGTTCATAAATAAGAACGAGGGCGAAAACAAAATCGAAATCGAACACACTAAGAACACGATAGAGAAACCTGAACGATGACTCACGCAAAATATTTTCGATTTATTCAAATAGTATATAGGATCACAGTCTTGAAAGCCAAGTAGAAAGATAAAGAGTTTAAATCGAAGTTAAGCAAAGAAAATGAAAATTTAGGGTTTAGGTTATTTTGTGGTTTTCTAAAAAAAAAAGTATATGTCATTTTGTGTTTTAATTGCTAAATTATAAAAGTGAACACCAATAAAATCAACGGTCAAAAATTACTAATGGCTGAGTTTAGTGACTAGAGCTAACGGTTAATAAACAAACAATAATTAATAGCTATCCCTAGCAACTGCCAAAAGAACAGGACCTGTGACTCATGATCCATCTTTAGGCAAAAGAATTTTTTGGAGCAGATAATGAACTTTTGAGATTCAGAAAAAAGGTTATTAAATGGGATCAGGCAGAATGAATACGACAAGGGGGTGTCAGAAACCGAACGTGCCAAGTCCTATGCAGATTTTTGTGGTTAAGGTAAATGCAAAACCGTGAGTGAGTTCGTAATTTTCCGGTTCATACGATAAGGTAGTATATGAACTGAGTTTGTTGATTGTTTGCTTAAACTTGTTCACTGTTCAGCACGACTAGGTCTTGATCATGATCGATTTAGGGTTGAACAGAATATATGGTCACGCAAGAGACATGGAAGCCGAAAGAGTCTCCCAATGTCTCGTCTGAATTGCGAGCGGCTCTCCGAAGACTAGGATGACTAAATTGAGATCGAGTGACTGAACTTGGCATGACATATACAGAATGCATGATTGGTTACTTAGCATAATACATAGACTGATTGCATAACTATATGCACACTTGATTCCTGCATCGGCCTAATCAGACACGAGTACTCAGCAGTTTTCAATTGCTTACGCCTCTCTGGCATGGATACTCACAAAAGAGTGATGTAAAGTGTAAAGCAAAACCAATAAACAAGAAAAAACCATTTCCACAAAAAAGATTGATATATCTCTTAATAATAAGCTCATTTCAGTCATGGCCAATATAAGTCATAGAGTAGACACTACACATTAACAACCTTTTCTCTGCTGTCTTGTGAATGGAACAGTTAGGCACTTAGTGAAATGGAGAGGAGTGACGATAGCTTGAATTTCTTAACCTTTGTGGAGTCTCGTGGCTGAAAGACAACCTCGGTGCTCGACCTTACAGTTACTTCCTTCGACTCTGATCCTGAACTGCCTTCATTTCTGTAGTCCCTATACGAGTACAGAACCTGCAACCTTGATGGAGCTGCAACACCATTTTTTTTTTAATTAGTTACACTCCATTTCTACCATTTTACACTTCACTAGTCAGAATCACATCATTGAGAACATAAACGAAGCATCTAAAGGTCTCATTTGTATCAAACGGTAATTCTTTTGCATTTGTATATATATATTTTTTTTTTTGCATTTGTGTTTCCGTTTAATAGATGTGGAAAACAATATTCTAAAAATTATAAAGTACCAAACATTTTTATTATTCTTTCATAAAACATGATTGTAAGATGTAAAGTTGTAAACACAGACGCTGAAGCAAATGGGAGAAGAGCCTTCCGTTTGCATTTGGCGCTTGCGTTTACAATTAAGAAATTGAATTTTGTTTTCAATGCTAAAAGATTGCAATTGATTCAAAATAGAATACACAGTAAATGTAAACGAAAACGCAAACAAACAATGGAGGTCTAAAGAAAAAGAAATTACCGAATCCCAGCATGCTTGTTTGCTGAATAGAGATACGGTCAACTTTTGATCTTTTGATATGTCTCAAAGCCAAAGTGTCTTCCTGCTTTCCTTTAAACTCAAGGAACTCCCCTAACACAATCTTGCTACTTTTAAGCTCCACCCTACATCATGATCAAACCTTTAAAGAAAACTCTTTGAACAGTACTACTTCATCAAAGGTTCCGGAGAACCCAAATCTCTCACCTCCTCGAACAAAAACTTAAAATTGAATGTCAACAAAGATAAGAGGTATGACCTATCCCACACTGGTGCTGTGCCAAGGATGAAGTTAAGTTTCTGATAGGAAGATTCCTGCATCTCTTTTCCTGTACCGAATTTGCCTTTAACCCAACCAGAAAGTATATTTCTTGATACTGGTTTCAGATGTTGCCACTCTTCGTACGTAATTACCTCACTCGGAAATGAATGCATTGTACTGAAATAAACAGAAACAGATAAGTTTCTGCATCACTAGAAAACCAAATAACCCAAAAAAATAGCCACGCCCACACACACTTTCAAAAGGGTCTGCAATTACTTTTGATGTTTCTTTGTCTCTCTCTCTCTTTCCAAACATAGGAGGAAACATTAAAATACTGACGGTAGCAAAGATAACAATACATACCGAAAATTCGGATTGGGAAGTACCACTTTGCAAGACAGATCTCCTTCTAGTAAAGTAACGCCCCTCTGTTCAAGATACGATTCAAGAACTGTAGCTTGTTTCTTCACTTCAGCCAGCTGAGAAAACATGAATCCTATTAGTTAGAAACAAAGTTGCATAGATGGATGATACAGGTCAGCTTTGCTATGTCAAGAAAAACATTGGAGATTTCAATTAACAAAAACTTATTCATATCATCTTGTATTCACTCCGCATATCTTGCCTAGGATTGTGTAAGGCCAATCCAGGAGACAAGAAGGCAACAGTTTCATCAGCACAGCAGTCCTAAACTAATTTCATAATCTACTCAAGCGACAAACATAGTCATGACCATAACGTTTCAACCCACAACAACAATAACAAACTTCTTCGGAAAACTGAAAGCTTTGTGTAATCATTGCACAAAGAATGAGTAAAGCAATGGAAAGTGAATAAACTTACTGGGTCAGGATAAGTCTCAGTTCTATGATGCTTCACACCTTCACAAACCCAGCTTCCATCACTCGTTACCGTGACAATCCCAGATAGATTCTTGACACCGATCACCACAACTTGTCTTAAAACGAACATAACACTTTCTCAAATCAACACATCATGTTCGGTCACCTCGAAAAAACGGAGATAACAAAGAGAGACATTTTTACCCTTTAGTGACGAGGACAACATCGATGTCCTGTCTAGAAGCAGTATCCGCATCTGGAATTCGAAGCCCTACATAAGCTTTTCCGCCATAAAGCTTCTCAAGTCTACAAAATCAATGAAGTTCATTCGAGGGATTCGAGAATCAGCAAAATCGGTGAAAGAGACGGTGGTGGTTTACCTGTGAGCAACGGAGAAGAGAGCAGTGGAATCGGAGGTTTCGACGACGGAAAACTCGTCATTGTAGAAGAAACGGCGGACGATTTTGTAGAATACGAGACCAAAGATGATCTCCACCCACATCGTTCTTCTTTTGGGGAAGGAGAGAGAAAGAGACTAAGAGAGAGAACGCTTGTAAACTAAGAAAAAGAAAAATCTCAGCTGAAGTAAACAAATTCAAGAGTTCGACGACAAAAAAAAAAAAAAATTATAAACTTCGTAACTTTTCTGATATTTTGGTTTTTTTTTCTTTACTTTTATATTTGTCAACTTTTTCTTTACTTTCAGATTATCATATTACTAGTATTTTGGCCCCTGCTATGTACGGACTTTGGCAATTCAAAAATAAAATTATCTATATAATTGATAAAAAAAAGTTTCAATTTTATTAATATGTATAAAACATAAGACTTAAAAAATTGTTTAATATAGCATAAAAGAAATTTTATTATAATTTGCTCATATTTAATTGAAATATGAAAAATTAATATGTATCAATACAAAAGAAAAATATTATTCAAATAGAAAAAGCATAATATGCATCTTGAAAGTCGGATAGAGAATTCCATTAACAGTTCGTATATCTTCATAACTGGTTGAAATTTTGACTTTATTCAGAAGAAGCCTCAAATAAAATAGTTCACCAGAAGCTGATTTTTTTTAATGTTTATTCCATAGTTTTCTTTGTTGTAGCTATTGGCTTTCATCCACTCTAAAAATTGTGAATTTTTATTTGCCTCTTTTTCCAAACTATCTTCAAAATCATCATCTTCATAACTTTTTTCCTAAAAATATGACAAAAACAGATTTGTAAAATATTAATTTGTTTATAATAGAAAGAAAATATTTATTGTTACCTTGTTGTTTAATGGAAGCTGATTAATAGTTTGTTCCAACGCCATCTTCAATCTGAAATATAGAAATGAGAATCCAACAGTATTATTTTGAAAAGAAAAAGAAAATTGAATTTAAATAAAGAGTAATCATAAATCTGTATAGCTTTTTTCTTGCAAAGATTTTTTTTTTTTTTAGTTATTTGAAATTGCTGAAAAATTAGGGATTAAAAAGAAGACTTTTTCAATCAATATTATTTGTTGAAGTTTTTTTTATTTGTTTACATGTGTTAGTAGATGTGTTTGGACAACATGTTGTAATATGTAGATTGAATTTTATTTTGGTCTTGTATTTTCATTTATCTACATGCTTTTTTACCACTCAATTTATTGGAGTGAAAAAGAAATGCCAACAAAAAACACTAAAGCCCAATAGCCCATATGTCATAATAAAATATTGAGCAACAAAATTCAATCATAATGAAATCACGTTTTTCGTTTCGAACATCGTCATCATCAATTTCATCTTAACTCCACATGAAATCAGAGAAAAAAAAAAAAACTCAGTTTCATCTCCAAATCTCCAATCTTATAATCAGCTAAGGAAAGCTTCCCAGTGCCACTATCGATGGCTTCTAGGCACCCAATTGATCGCCATATCTTAGATTTGTGATTGTAATTTCAGAGTAATACACAAGTTTGCACTGAAATGATCTGATTGTATTCATCGCATATCAATGCCTTTTATAGTTAATACAACAAAAGCAAATAACTGAAAGACGAAAACAGTGGACACGAGCTCAACTAGTTAAACTAAGTCCTATTAACTTGCTAACAGGACTGACTTATTCAACTAATGAGATCGTGTCACTTATTACAACTGAAGCAAAGACAAATACTCGAAATAACTCAACAATCCCTCCCTTGAACTGAACCATCGCGAGTGTTCAGTTCACAGTGCCCATTCCAAAGGTTTCTCGGATCCTCTGAAACGTAACCATCTTCAAAGGCTTCGTCATGATATCTGCTAACTGTTCCTCAGTGCTGCAGTAGACAAGCTTCACCACTCCTTCTCTGGTTAACTCACGGAGAAAATGATAACGAACCCGGATATGTTTGGACCTTCCATGTAAAACAGCATTCTTAGACAACTTAATAGTAGAAGTGTTATCACAGAGTAACACCAGTTCATCATCTTGCTCAAACCCGATCTCCTTTAAAATTCTTCCCATCCAAATAGCTTGACAAGCACATGTTGCAGCTGCAACATATTCTGCTTCAGTTGTGGATAAGGTCACGATAGGCTGCTTGCGTGAGGACCATGCAACAGCTCCTCCACTCATTAAAAAGACATACCCAGAAGTACTCCTGCTATCATCAATGTCACCTGTGTAATCACTGTCAGTGTAACCAACAAGCCCTGTTCCACCTTCTTTCTTGTACCAAATTCCAGACTCCATTGTTCCCTTCAAGTATCGTATGATCCTTTTTGCTGCAGCAAAATGCATTTGAGTAGGATTTGCCATGAAACGAGAGATAAGGCTCACCACGAACATCAAGTCAGGACGTGTTGCAGTAAGATACATCAAACTCCCCACCATTTGTTTGTACAGAGTTGAATCGACCTTTGCACCAGCTTCATCACGGCCAATCTTTTGCCCAGGAACCATTGGATTGCAGACAGAATTGAAGTTCTGCATTCCAAACCTCTCGATTATCTCAGCTGCATACTTTCTTTGACAGATGAAAATGCCTTCTTCCTTCTGCATCACTTCTATTCCGAGAAAGTATCTCATCTTCCCCAAATCCGTCATGTCGAATTCTCTCTTAATGGAATCTTTGAACTCCTCTAGTAACTCATCATCATCGCCAGTAAACAGCAGATCATCAACATAAATGCTAACGATGAGAATTTTACCTCCCTTGCGCTTGATGAAGAGTGTTTGCTCACTGGAACTCCTTTCGAATCCTTCCTTAACAAAATAAGCCTCAATGCGACTAAACCAAGCTCTGGGTGCTTGTTTTAATCCGTAAAGGGCTTTGTGCAATTTGTAAACCATATGCTCTTTTCCTGCTACCTCATAGCCTCGTGGTTGCTCAATAAAAACATCTTCCTGGAGTTCACCATGAAGAAAGGCCGATTTAACATCAAGCTGATAGATTCCCCACCTTCGTTGAGCTGCCAAAGCAATAATCATTCTCACGGTATCCATTCTGGCCACAGGTGCAAACACTTCCGTGTAATCCAATCCATATTCTTGAGCATACCCTTTCACTACAAGTCTAGCTTTAAACTTATCTACTTCTCCCATCTCGTTGAGTTTTGTTTTGTAGATCCATTTTACCCCAATAGCTTTCGCATCACCAGGAAGCTCCACTAGTGACCATGTTTCATTCCTTTTTATCGATTCAATCTCTGCATCCATCGCCTTCTTCCACCTTAACTGTTTTGCTGCTTCTTGGAACGTTGTGGGATCTGTGATGATCATGAATGCGAGATGATTTTCTGTCTCAACTCTTGCCATGTTTGCTTCTTCCTCCATATCAGACAATTCTTCTCCCGTGGTGTAGTCATCTGCCCAGACTGGTGGTTTCCTTGTTCTACCAGTTGCTGATGATGTTGTGGCTGTTGCCGTGGAGATCGAGGTTGTCTGAGTAGTGATGGGAGCATTCAGCGGCACCTCTGGAGCTATTTCATTCTGATTTTCTTCCCCTGCAACTTCTTCTCCTGTAACTTCTTCCCCTTCGTTCTCATTTTCTTCACTGTCATATTCTTCTTCCCACTCAAGCTCCATATTTTGTTGAGCCGAGTAACTGGTGTCCCAGTTCCATTTCTTTTCCTCCTCAAAGATAACATCCCGACTGATATGCACCTTCTTCTCAATCGGATCAAACATCTTGAATGCCTTTGATTCACTGCTGTAGCCAACTAAAACACACTTCACGCTCTTATCATCAAGCTTAGTTCTCTTGACATCTGGTATGTGAGCATATCCAATGCATCCAAAGACTCTGAAGTGTTCAACGGACGGCTTATTCCCACTCCACGCTTCCTCTGGAGTCATGTCCTTCACAATTGCTGTAAGAGAACGATTGAGAACATGATTTGCCCATTGAACCGCATCTGGCCAGAAACTCTTTGGTACTGCCTTCTCTGATAGTATGGCCCTCACCATGTTCATAATGGTGCGGTTTTTGCGTTCAGCAACACCATTTTGCTGAGGGGTATAGGCCGTTGTTAACTGCCTCTTGATTCCACTCTCCTTGCAGAATTCATTGAACTCAGTTGAATTGTACTCGCCTCCCCTGTCGGTTCGTAAACACTTGATGAAGCTCCCGGATTGTTTCTCCACCAACGCTTTAAACAGTTTGAACTGATGGAAGGTCTCTGACTTTTCTGCCACAAAGTAGATCCATGTCTTTCGAGAGAAGTCATCTATAAAGCTCAAGAGATACCTTTTCTGACTGTTTGATGGTGGCGTGATTGGACCGCACAGATCAGAATGAATGAGTTGTAGTCTTTCAGTGGATCTCCACTTGCTTCGCCTTGGAAATGGAACACGATGGTGTTTGCCTATGACACATGCCTCACAAGTGTCCTTCGTTTGCTCTATTTCAGGTAAGCCGGTAACCATTTCTTTGTTTTGTAAGATGCTAAGGCCCTTGTATGACAAATGACCATAACGATGATGCCACAGCTCCGCTTTGTTGTTGACATCAACCTGAAGACACCTCTCTTCTTTTCCTTTTCCAATAGTTTCTCCGAGAAGAATGAACATTCGATTCGCCCTCATGACTGATTCAGCTATCTTTCCTTTCGTGGGATGATATATGCTGCAAGTTTTTCGATCTCCTCCTTTGAACAGCACATCTAGGCCTTTCTCTTGAAGTTGGCCAACACTTAAGAGATTATTTTTCAGCTCAGGTACGTAATAAACATCACTCATTACGTAACTGATTCCTCTGAGCACGATCTTTACCACACCTTTACCACTAACCATGAGTTTGTAATTGTTACCAAGCTTAACATTGTGAGAGAATGTCGTGTCAACATTGGTGAACATGCTTCGATCTCCGCACATATGGTTTGAGCAGCCAGAGTCTACAAACCACACATCTCCTCTCTTTGTTTCCTGAGATTCTACTAAAGCCATTAGCAGCACCTCTTCTTTCTCTTCTAGTTCTGCGTAATGAGCTCCATTCCCTTCATTTGGACATTCATATTGGAAATGTCCGAGATTATGGCATCGGTAACACTCGATTAACGCCTTGTTAAAGGTGCGTCCTCTACCTCTGCCTTTTCCTCTGTACGAGCCTCTTCCCCTGCCTCTGACATTGAGTGCTTGCTCCTCCTCTTCATAACTGTTTCTCCTGAATTTCTTCTCATGAACAGCAAGAGAGCTCTGCAACTCATCAACAGTAATAGTGTTGGTATCTTTGGACTCCTCAATGGATACCACAATGTACGTGAACTTGTCAGTCAGAGTACGTAAGATCTTCTCTACCATCTTCGAATCCGGCATCGCTTCACCATTGCTCCTCATCTTGTTGGAGATCATCATCACTCTTCCAAAGTATTCGTCAATGCTTTCATTGGCTTTCATTGCGAGTACTTCAAATTCTCTCCTTAAGGTTTGGAGAAGTGATCTCTTTACCCTTTCATTTCCTCCGAATTTCTTTTTCAGTGAATCCCAGATGATCTTGGAAGTTCTCCGGTCCAAGATCTGCTCAAACACCACTCGATCAATTGCCTGGAACAAGTAGTGCTTCACTTGATGATCCTTCGTTTTGAGATCGTCGAGTTGTCTCTGCTGCGCTGCAGTCATCTCGACTCCCTCTGCTGCCTCAATGTAACCCTCCTCCACCAAACTCCATAGTCCTTTGGCACGCAGGAGGTTCTCCATCAATTCGCTCCAATGATCATAGTAACCATCAAAACAAGGTATCTTGGTCAGTGTTTTGTCATCACTCATTTTTCTCTTTTCTCTCTTTGATCACTTTATATTTGTGTTTTGCTCTGATACCAAATGTGATTGTAATTTCAGAGTAATACACAAGTTTGCACTGAAATGATCTGATTGTATTCATCGCATATCAATGCCTTTTATAGTTAATACAACAGAAGCAAATAACTGAAAGACGAAAACAGTGGACACGAGCTCAACTAATTAAACTAAGTCCTATTAACTTGCTAACAGGACTGACTTATTCAACTAATGAGATCGTGTCACTTATTACAACTGAAGCAAAGACAAATACTCGAAATAACTCAACAAGATTGGTAATTTTACTATCTCAATTATTTGATTTAATAAATGAACGATTTGTTAGAGCAGAGGTATATCAATAATATTATTATCACTTCAAGCGTTGCCATTTCTCTTTCTGTTTTTGAGATTTGTAAATTGATAAATGAATTCACATATAAAATGTAAGACAAATCAACTCTTTAAAATAGAGAAGCATAATCATTTCAAGCGTAGACTACGTAATTAATTTCAGTTTGCAGCAAATTCATTGCTAAATACAGTAGTACAAAGATAGGAGAGTTATTTATAAATCCTAAAATATACATAAAATCAAGATTAATCTAATAGTCCCTGCTTGAGATAGTTTATCCGGTTGTATTGAAGATGTCTCTGACACATATACCTGAAAATAACATTATAGCTATGTTATGAAGATTAGAGTTTGGAAAGAAAAATGATGACTATATTTATACATCTGCTACCTTAGATTTGTCATTCTTTGCTGAAATTCTGAAATATTTCGTTAAACACAACATTTGTTGTTTTCTTTGCCTGTTTGCCGTCTTCGTCAATGATTAGGATCTTCAGACCTTCTCTACTTTTAAATCTTGAGACAGCAACATATAATTGACCATGTGAAAAAACCGGTTTTGGTAAGTAGATCCCAACATGAGATAAACTCTAGCATTGGCTCTTATTAATTGTCATTCCAAAGCATGGAGAGATTGGAAATTGTCTCCGCTGAAATCGAAAAGGCAACCTAACATTTGTAGATGTAAGAACCATTCTTGGAAGATAGACCTTGTTCCCAACATTGTTACCCGTAATGACTTTTGCTTCAATTATATGACTTCCCTACTTGCAACCTAGTTCCATTGACCAAACCACATTTCTGGTCAATGTTTCTTAGAAGCATAACTGGAACTCCTTTCTTTAGCTTCAGAACATGGTTGGGCACTCCTGCATGTGAAACCAAGTGAAGAAGTGTTGAGGCCGTACGGATATACGGACCGACCAGAAGCGCCTGAGGGAGGTTTTATAAGGAATTTCTAAAAGACAAAGGAGGTTTTATAAGAAGCTTATAAGAAGACCGTATTTTATAAGGAGCTTCTAAAAGACAAAGGAGGTTTTATAAGAAGCTTAGTGTGTAGAAATATCTAGGATAGTTTATTCATTTTGTCAGTCTATAAATAAACTTGTAACGATGTTCCATTGGAAGTAAGAAATGAGAGTTTCTTCTCTTAATCTCCTCTTGCCATTTCTCTCTTGCGTATCCTCTTAGTCTCTCACTCTCACTCATCAATCTCTCTTATTCCACAAATTACACTCTCTAAAACTCACATGGTATCAGAGCGTTAAGCTCCAAAACCTCTAAATCTCTTGTTCTGAATCTCTCTCTCTCTCGTTCGCAGTCATTCTTGGTCGAGTTCTTCGTAGCTCACTCTATTACCCACCGGTTAATAGCCATCTCTCTTCATCCTTCCGCCGTCAAACCTCCATAAAACTCATCCTTACCACTTTCTTCTTCATCTTCTACACCTGGTCTCGCATAACTCTCTTCCATATAACCATTTCTCAAACCAGTGCATCCTTTTAGCCAGCGGTCAATAGATCTGGTTCTTCATCTCATTTCTCAAACCAGTGCACTCTTTTAACCAGCGGTCAATAGATCTGGTTCTTCATCCTCTCGCTTTCGAACGATGGAGAATGGAAAAGTCGTGACGCTACCAGTGGTCCTGATGGGAGGTGACAACTACCTCCTTTGGACAAGAACAGCACGAGCTGTACTGTGCGGTCGTGGTCTATGAAGTCACATTGAAAACTCTGCACCCGACCACAAAGAAGAAAAAGACAAGGAGGTTATGCTGGCGACTGAATCCAAGTGGTTTCAGGAAGACCAAGCGGTCCTCGCAATCATTCAGGGGTCCTTGGATGTCCCAGTTCTGGAAGCCTATTCATATTGTGAGAAGGCCAAGGCACTGTGGGATACCCTAAAGAACGTTTTTGGAAATCTTTCAAACCTCACCAGGGTTTATGAAGTCAAGAGAGCTATCAACATACTCTCTCAAGAAGACACTGAGTTCAACACATTCTTCGGAAAATTCAGAGCATTGTGGGCCGAGTATGAAATGCTCAGACCAACTTCACTTGATGCAGATGTCATACATGAAAGAAGGGAACAAGACAAAGTGTTTGCCCTCCTAATGGTGCTCAATCCAGCATACAACGATCTAATCAAACACATCCTCAGATCCGACAAGCTCCCGTCCCTTGAAGAAGTCTGTTCCCAGATCCAGAAAGAACAAGGCACACTCGGTCTCTTTGGAGGCAAAGGAGGAGAGCTTGTAATGGCAAACAAGGCAGAACATTACACGGCCAACAAGAACAACCACAGGTTTGGAGAAAGAAGCTTAGTGGTATGCGAGCATTGCAAGAAACAAGGGCATACGAAAGAGAAGTGATACTTCCTCCATCCTCACCTCAGGCCAAGCGCTTCATCCAGCCAGAACAAGTGGAAGGATTGGAAGGACCGGAAAGGACCAAGAGCTCAGTTAGCCGCAAATGAGAACCAAGAAAATGGCGGTCCCTCCACCGGCAACTCTTCCAACGGCCCTAATAAGATGCAGAAAGCTGCTATGAATGCCTCAGCTGAATATGTGAAGAAGTCAGACCTTGATGCTCTCTTCAAAGCACTCAAGGACTCTGGTAACCCTATAAACTCCTTTAGCTTCCATGCTCTAAGCTCATTTAATGCGAATCATATGCTGAATAACAAGAAACCTCTTATTGTGAATTCAGGAGCTAGTCATCATATGATAGTGATTCTAGGCTAATTAGCAATATTGAACCTGCCTTAGGAGATGTTGTTATTGTGAATGGAGATAGGATACCAATTACAGGAATTGGCAATCTAAAATTGTTTGATAAGGATTCTAAAGCTCTCTTATGCCAAGCTTTACCTCTAATTTGTTGTCTGTGAAAAGGACCACTTCTGATTTAAATTGCTATGCCATTTTTGGGCATAATGAGATTTATTTTCAGGATATTGATTCAAGCAAGGTGCTTGGGAAAGGAAGAACTGAGAACGATCTTTATGTGCTGGAGGACACAAAGATTGTGTCTGATTTATCTTGCTCTTTTAGTTCTGTTATTTCTAATGCAAACAATGCTATTTGGCATGCTAGACTAGGTCATCCTCATGCTCATGCTTTAGGATTGTTATTGCCTAGTGTTTCTTTCAAAAATGATGATTGTGAGGCTTGTATACTTGGCAAATATTGCAAGTCTGTGTTTCCAAGATCATCTACTATATATGAAAACTGTTTTGATTTAATCCATTCTGATGGTTGGACTTCACCATGCCTATCTAGAGAAAATCACAAATATTTTGTCACCTTCATAGATGAAAAATCAAAGTACACTTGGGTTACCCTCTTACCTTCCAAAGATCGTGTTTTAGAAGCTTTTGTTAACTTTCTAAGCTATGTGACTAACCATTACAATGCTAAGATCAAAATTTTAAGGTCAGATAATGGGGGAGAATACACCAGTCATGCATTCAAGCAATTCCTTCTCAAACACGGCATTATGCACCAAACTAGCTCCCCCTACACTCCTCAACAAAATGGAGTTGCTGAGAGGAAGAATAGACATCTCATGGAAGTTGCAAGATCAATGATGTTCCATACAAATGTTCCAAAGAGGTTTTGGGGAGATGCTGTAGTCACTGCATGCTACTTGATCAACCGCCTACCTACCAAAGTCCTCCATGATGCATCACCCTTTGAGGTACTCAACAAATCCAAACCTTATATTGACTACTTACGTGTCTTTGGATGTCTCTGTTTCGTGTTAATGCCAGGAGAGTTAAGGAACAAGTTGGAACCTAAGAGCATCAAAGGAATATTCATTGGCTACTCCATTGATCAGAAGGGCTATAAGTGCTACATCCCAGAGATAAGAAGAGTCATGATCTCCCGAGATGTGAAGTTCATGGAAACTAAGGGGTACTATGAGGAGAAGAACTGGGAAAGCCTTCGGGACTTGCCTCACTCTTCCTCGGACCGTGCAGCTACTCTATGCTCCTTGCTAGAAGGCCTTCGAGGATTGGACCCTCAGAGCGCAAGCACTCCACCAAGTCAATCGCAAGGGGGAGCTGAGCAACCACCTGAAGTTGTCCATGAACCATCTGAAACGAATGCTGACCACAACATGGGGAAGGATATTCAAACAGCCGAGGACATAGATGCTCCGACCATAGCTCCTACTGAACCACCAACTCAACCACCTTCATCTCTTGATACAGTACCTGCTCAGCCAACACCACCACCCGCCCTCCGCCGAAGTGAAAGGATAAGTGAAAGGACAAGAGTCTACTATAACAGTCAAGCAGTCGCCCATCCGGTTCAAGCTGTATGTTCTCTCGCCCACCTTCCTCCTGCTCATCAAGCGTTTGTTACTGCCCTGGAACAGTCTGAGGTCCCACACACCTATGAGGAAGCGAAAGAACACCAGGTCTGGAGAGAAGCGGTTGGAGCTGAAACACAGGCAATGGAGAGGAACCACACTTGGGATGAGGCTTACCTCCCAAAGGGCAAGAAAACAGCCAGCTCCAAATGGTTGTTCACTATCAAATACAAGAGCACTGGGGAGATTGAAAGGTATAAGGCTAGGCTAGTGGCCAGAGGCTTCACTCAAACCTATGGGGAGGATTATATTGACACCTTTGCTCCAGTTGCAAAACTTCACACAGTGCGTGTGGTGCTCTCCCTGGCCACCAACCTCTCATGGGAGCTATGGCAGATGGATGTCAAGAATGCTTTTCTTCAGGGAGAGTTAGAGGAGGAAGTGTATATGACACTACCACCAGGTCTTGAAGACTCCATCACCCCGGGCAAAGTGTTAAGACTCAGAAAGGCTATATATGGCCTCAAGCAATCACCAAGAGTCTGGTATAGAAAGCTCAGCATCACGCTCAGGGACCGTGGATTCTGCAGATCTGAAGCTGACCATACCCTCTTTACACTTCAAAGCCAATCAGGATCTTGGAGAACTCAAGTATTTTCTTGGAATTGAAGTGTGTAGATCAGAAGAAGGCCTCTTCTTATCTCAAAGAAAGTATACCCTTGATCTTCTAACTGAAACAGATACCAAGCATGCACGGCCAGCTAAAACACCATTGGAGGATGCTTACAAGGCTCACCAACAGGGGGAGATTGGCGACGATAAACCTTTCCATGATGCAAAGCTCTACAGGCGCCTTGTTGGTAAGCTCATTTATCTCACAATAACCCGTCCTGATCTGTGTTTTGCTGTGAATCAGGTTAGCCAGCATATGCAAGTTCCAAGACTATCACATTGGCGGATGGTGGACAGGATTCTGAGGTATCTCAAAGGAACTTCAGATCAAGGCATATGGATGGGATGCAATGGGAGTACAGAGATTGTTGGCTACTGTGATGCTGATTGGGCTGGTGATAGAGAAGATAGAAGATCAACTACCGGTTATTGCACATTCATAGGAGGAAACTTGGTCACTTGGAAAAGCAAGAAGCAAAAGGTGGTTGCATGCTCCAGTGCTGAAGCAGAATACAGGGCTATGAGAAGACTAACCACTGAGCTCATGTGGCTCAAAATGCTACTCAAAGACTTGGGAATAGAGACGCCAGCAGCTATCAAAATGCATTAATGCACTGTGACAATCAATCCGCAATACACATAACTTCCAACTCTGTGTTTCATGAGAGGACAAAACATATTGAAGTTGATTGCCACAAAGTAAGGGAGCAAATGCAGCTGGGAGTCATCTTGCCTTGCTACACCAAAAGCTCAGACCAACTAGCTGACATATTCACCAAAACAGAAAACTTGAAGACTTGTGAGTTTGTGCATGAGAAGCTAGGTCTCATTAACCTACCTCGGCAGTGATTCAACCTCCTAGGCTTAGGAGTTACTCTTTTTCCCTCACCTTGGTTTTGTCCCAATGAGTTTTACTTGGTGAGGTTTTTAATGAGGTGAACTCCTTTGTCTCCAAGCTCAGCCGGCAGTACACTTGTGGCTAAGCTTGAGGGAGAGTGTGAAACCAAGTGAAGAAGTGTTGAGGCCGTACGGGTATACGGACCGACCAGAAGCGCCTGAGGGAGGTTTTATAAGGAGCTTCTAAAAGACAAAGGAGGTTTTATAAGAAGCTTATAAGAAGGCCGTATTTTATAAGGAGTTTCTAAAAGACAAAGGAGGTTTTATAAGCAGCTTAGTGTGTAGAAATATCTAGGATAGTTTATTCATTTTGTCAGTCTATAAATAAACTTGTAACGATGTTCCATTGGAAGTAAGAAATGAGAGTTTCTTCTCTTAATCTCCTCTTGCCATTTCTCTCTTGTGTATTCTCTTAGTCTCTCACTCTCACTCATCAATCTCTCTTATTCCGCAAATTACACTCTCTAAAACTCACACTGCACACTTAATTGAGTTAAGGAATTCAACCGTGACATCACTATCTCTGGCATCGCTGGAATCTGATTCACAGATTTTATCAGAACTATAATATGCCTGTAATTCTCCCGGAATAAGATCCATAATATGGTCATTGATCTCATTGACAACATCGTTTGTAGGACATAATATTGCACGGTCTTCAAAAAAAGACTCATCCTCTAGATGCTCTATCAATGACGAGTATGTGGCATTAGTGATTGACATGATTGGATCAAGAGAATCCAAGAGCAGCATGTCATCTGGTATATCAATCACTGCTTCACCGTCATTAGGCTCAGACAACTTCCCATCGCCTAGTTTTAGAATCCACTCAGAGAATATTTTGATGGATTAAGCTTCTGATGGATCTGAATCAACAGTAAGCCGCATATTCTTTGTTAGACTAAGAACTTTGCAAGATCTCCAAAGCACAGAAGAAGTGAGAGAAGCTTGTACAATTTGTTCTCTGCTCCCTCTAGGAATTACAGGGAGCACTTGACGAAAGTCACCGCCAAAGACAATAGTCTTCCCACCAAACGGCCTGTCATAGTTAGGAGTCTTTGCTGCTCTAAAGACATCTTTCAAACTTCTATCTAAGGCTTCAAAACAATGTTTGTGCAACATTGGTGCCTCATCCCAAATGATCAACGTAGCTTTCGATAACAATTCGGCTAGCTCACTGTTTGTTGTAAAGGAGCAAGTGGAACTTTCATTCAGCTGTAATGGTATTGCAAACCGAGAATGAGCTATGCGTCCTCCGTCTAGTAACAGTGCTGACATTCCACTTGAAGATATGTTCAAGACGATATCTCCAATCGAACGAATGTATGCTGATAGAGTTTTCCAAAGGAATGTTTTCCCTGTCCCTCCAAACCCATTGACAAAGAAAACACCACCAGAATTTGTTGTGACAGCTTTCATGATATTATTATAAATATCCCTCTGTTCATACGTCAATCTAGGCAGCAATCTTTGATGTTCTTGAGCAGATGCGTCTCTGTCGTAACACAGCTCATCAGTTACCAATCTATTAACCATTGAAGGAATATTGCTATACGTAGGAAATGACATTGAAGAAAAGTTCAGTAAAGTATTTCCATTTGAACGCAACTGCTTCTCAATCTCTAACAAAGTTTGATTCTTTAGCTGGTCATTTGACATTTCTAATCCTGAAAAATGCAATAAAAAAGGAAATTAATAATAAAAAACAATAATTTAGAACGTGTAGCAAATTAATTTTAAAAACTTTAGAATTGTTTATATGTGATAATATATATTACGTTTTACATAGTATATGACCAATATGTGTCAATAAAATAATAATGTGATATATTTAATTATTTATATATAACCTTATGGAGATGTTAATTTTAAAAAATATTTATATTGTAGGGACAAACCTGGTCGTTGGAGGATGGCACGTTGCATGTATAAAATGTCATCAGCAAGCAAATGCCATGTTTCCAACCAAACATGTTGAGATTGTGACAAACTTTCTGAAGCTAAAAGATAAGCGAATATCTGACGTAAGTAAAGACCTGACCCCCATTTACTCGCTTCCTTTATTGCTTCAATGTACTCTTTATCATCGTCAAGTAAACCCAAAGCATAGCAAGCTTCCTTATAGATTGGATATGTAATTCCATCAACGGTACGTATATCTTCGTAGCAGGTTGGTTCTTTAACTTTGTTTAAAAGGATCCTCAAGTAAAATCGTTGACCGGCAGATGGCGAAGTCTGATGGATTCTACCAACAGCTGAATTTCGTTGACTTGGTCCATACAAAATTTTTTGGGAATTCAATGTAAGCCACCTCCTTTGCATCAGAGTCCTGACTATTCATTTTCATCCACTCCAGAAATTGTGATGTTAGATTTTTCTCTTTTGTCAATACATCGTCAATGTCATCGGCGTCATCGTATGTGACATTATGTTCTCCTGGTAGATGGAAAGACAGTCTCTGAATAGACGTACTACTGTAATGTAGCTCAAACCCTAATATCCTCCATACTGCTTCACATGGTGATATATACCTATTAAATAAAAAGAAAACCTACATGAGACATATTATTCTTAAAATATGAGATGATATTGTATGGTTAGTGTTATATAAACATACCGACAATCAAGGAAACATTTGATTTCATCTACTGTATCTTGAAAAGTATCTTCTGAACTTCCTGGCTCTCCATTTGATGATTCTCGCAGTAGTTTTGCAGTAACTCAATCATTTCCTTTGTTAATGTATTTAAACAAATACTTGATTGCTCTTGTTTGATTGCACCATTCCACATTTATATGAGATTGGTATTTGAGTAGTAGTTCTGGATTATAAGGAATGATGTACCTGTTATCAATCTCAATCCCATTTTTTTCAATTGATCTTCCATCATCTCTTCTTCCGTAAACTGGGAATCCTTCTTTATTGATGTGTGTATCAGGAGAAAAATCTTTAGGAAATTTCTTTGTGCATTTTCCTTTCACCATACATGTCGATTTTGGATTTGCTAACCCACACGGACCATGAACCATTAGATCTCTAACTGTATCATATAACACTGGATTAGATGATCGATCAGGAATTTCAGCACATATAAACGTGTTTATATAATCTGTGGTAGGAAGCTTTGATCCCTGCTGTAAAAACAACAATATATGAGCATGCGGAAGTCCTCTTTTTTGGAATTCAATTGTATATATTACTGTTCATTAAAAAAAATATCATTAGAATAATGTAGGAAACACAAAATCTTCTTGTTATGAACATGTAGTGGATTTTACCTGCTGCTGATGGCCCAAAGAGGTTGTTGTTTTTTATATAAAAAATAAGACTATCCAACTTCATCTTGAATACTCGTGAAACAATATCTGGCCTGTCTTCTGTTTGTAATCATTGAGGACTAAGATATCTTGTAATTTCAGGCCATTTAGGATTGCAAGTGAAAGTTATAAACAAATCTGGATAGCCAAAATGAGAGCAGACAGCCATTGCATCCATATACTTTTCATGCATGTATCTTGGACCTCCCACAAATGTTGAAGGTAAGACAATCCTTCTGCCACACATTGATGAATCCTTATTTCCGGTAGAAGAAAAAGCTGAAACATTTCTAAAGTTGTCTGCACGCAAAGTCTTTTGATTGAGCTTGAGATAATTAATTCTCTCTGCTTCCATCATTGTAAATGCATCAACCAGAAATTGCTGAAATAGGCTTCCCGAATACAATAGAACGTTGAACTGGTTGCAACGTTCCATGATCTTGTAAGAAAAAAACTCTTTCATACTCACTCTAACCCTTGGATTTGTTGATGTTGTCGTTATTCGCTTTAGCTGCAGATCAACATGGTAGTCATCTTCTCCAAATGGAAATAAAATTGGATATTGTAAAGGAAGATATGTCGGGTGAAGTTCACTAATTCTGGCCAAATGCCTACATTTTGTTTCCACCACAATATCTCTGGTCTCAAACTGTTCATCAAAATCTCCAACCAAAAGTGCAGCAACTTCTGAGCAAGTAGGCATATTATATGTATTACGGTCAGTAGAACGGCCTGAAATCAACCTTACTTTGACATTTACAGATTCTAATGAATCTCCAAAACGTTCCTTTGCTGTTCGAAGAATCTTTGCATATGGATTGCACTCATTGAGCATAATTTTGATTGCTTCCACTATATCATCTCTGAGTATTTTAGATTCAGAACTTGGTGTTGTTCTTTTTGAGCTGCAGTTAAAGATAAATGTTAGTAATGCAAATACAAATATAAAAATACATCAAACTATTTCATATATATGAAAATATCTTACCAGGTAATAAAAGTACAATTATATACCTGAATGCTGCAATTCTGTTTGCATTTTCGTTGACGGTATGTAAAGCTGTTGAAATTTTGGACGTGAGTCATCTGAAGGGAGTAAACTTCCAATCCTATGATAATTTTGGCCTAACAATCGAAAGATAGGGGGTCCACGTCCTTTGTTGATAGATGTGTCAACTTTTCCTCCCGTAGAAGTGAATGCAAACATAGAATAATAAGCTCTAATATTTTCTCGAAATTTTTTGGTTAGGTTGTCTCCTTTAAATAGAAGATCGATAAGTGCTTGAGGCAACTGAGGAGGTGAAGGAAGCTCTATTTTCCCATGCATGCAACAGATCGAGAATTGTGGAGGTACAGAAACTCGTCTTTTATTTATACGTTCATTGTACCACATTAAAACACCACAATGCTTACATTGGAATGTTGGATCACCAAAGTCGTCGTAATCTGTGAAAGAAATAATTAGTTGAGTATGCAATATATTGATACGTGGTTACAATTATACTTTTCAAAATTCTCTTGTTTGTGTTGGTAAGTGATGGATGTGTATAGGATAATATTTAATTATTTTTGAATAAGATTTTGGTTTAAATACCTGGGTTTGGAGAAGTAGCTTGAAAAGAAGCTGGAATAGAATGCTGGCTGGAGCTTGCAGAGTTGAAGCTAACTAAAATTTGTGAACATATATTTTGGTAAATAGTAAATTAATAAATAAGAATTATTAATTAAAATTGAATTATACGTGATTGTCTTGGGTTTGCGTTTTTTCTTCCTATCTCTCAACATACACATACGTTCGCTCCTTGAATGAATATCTTCTACGAAGAACATATGTTCACACCAAAAAATAGATTAACTTGGTTGTTTAAAAGAAAAGAAATTGAAAATTATAAAATACTTAGGATTTCAAATACCTTGATTTCTGTTGATTCTTTTCTTTGTGATTTTTTCTTTTTCTTTGAGGTTACGCATTATGTTTGTTCTGTAAAATACTTATGAGTGAAAGAGGTGCATGATAATTTAATTATGAAAAGGGAATAAGCTTTGCAGATTTTAAGTTTAACGAAAACGATAGAGAGTTGGTTTACATGGAAGGATGTAAAGAAAGAAGTGGAGAGAGTAAAGAAGAAAGAAGATATCGTGAACTGTTATATTTTAAAATATTTTCAAATCCCTCCAAAATGAATAATTTTGTAATAGTTGTAGATAAAATTTCAATTAAATGATGAGATGTGTTTATGTGGTTACTTCGTCTCATAACTGTTTGATTATCCTCCTAAATAACCGAAACAAAAGTGTAATATTTAGTAAATGTATAAAAAATTAATATTTTTATACATATAAAATGGGGTAATAATTAATTATTCATAGTTTAAAAGTAGTACCTTTACTTGAGTTGCAAGTAACTTACTAGAGCAAAAATGTTGTTAGAGTTTGGAATAATAATTGAAGACAGTTGATCTTAGAAGAAAATCACAATTGATAATAAATAAGTTGATACATAAATTTATAAAAAAAAAAAAAAACATAATAGCACTTAAGTTGTTGTCAAACTTGAAATATATTAAACATTTTGTCCTAAGAAAACATATAAATAGATAGGAATATTAGATATTTGCTAAAATTAAAAAAAAAAACAGAACTGATTAATCATCAATTTTTCTCCTTCTTTGGAAAATAGATGTGCCGACATTTTCTTCTTTGATGAAAGTTTTGCACCATCATCCTTAGTTACCTGTTTAACATTTGGTTTTGACTTCGTTGATGAAAGTTGTCCATCTTCTTCTTCAGTTAAAGGTGTAACTTCTGGTTTAAGTTTCTTTGATGAAAGTTGTGCAACAAAATCCTCAGTTGGTGTCAGCGTTTGTGCAGAAGTAATTGAACGCTTTTTGGTTGGAGTTGTTGTCGATTCCGTCGAAGCACTTATCGAATTGTTGTTAGACGCTTCAAAAGAGATATCATCGATCTGACAAGGAAAAAAAATTGTCACAATAAACAACTGAAGAATATACTACAAAGAAACCACATAAAATAAAATATAAATATCTATTCCAAATAATACCTACTTACGTATAAAATATATAACGTAAGATCTCTAAAGTAATGGAAAAGTAGAAACATAACGTTTAAAGTGTGGTAGCTAACATACCAGATTGATAGTGGAGTTTGAGAAATGAGTACCAATCGCAGCAGTATCAGCCTACATAAATATTTTGTAAAATAATTACAACAAATCTAGGAAATTTATAAGTGTATCATAATATAGAGAGTTTTGATCAGATATACCGTGTTGACATTGTCACTGTGAAACATTAAAATTTTCTCTGGGTCATCCGTGACTTTAACAACTTTAAAAGTTGTTGGTGTGTAATTTTTAGTTGAAAGAGGTTTGTAAACTGTAAAGACGAACTTGCGACCATCTAAAGCTAGGAGTTCTTGAGGGAATTCAGTTCCACGGTTGAACTTCCATAATATATGAGATTAAATTTAATAAGATACTTAGATGTATATAGGTGATGAATTTTACCTTAACTTGTTGCTCCAGCAACTCATACACAGATTTTTGACAAACATAAGAAAAGAAGTGGTTCCCATATCATCCATTGCTTTAACATGAACATGGTATCTGTGAAAAGAAACTGTAGTTTATCATACTTGTAAAGGTAAAATATGCAGCAAAGATAGATAAAATGTACATTGATTAGTGCAAACCTTGTAACAGTAGAACTAACAATTTTCTGGCATACGTCACATGTAAACTTATCAGCTTCTATTTCTTCAGTTTCTGGATTCAAGTACTGGTTTACTTTTTTGAAACATGTTGGAAAGCCAATATAGAACCAAGGAATCTCAGTTTTAAGTGAAGATATTGTTGCATATATAGAACATGTTATTTTCTGAGAATAAAGATGAATATAAAATGAAATAGTTGCATGTGTAATTAAGATAGTACGTGAGAAGATTCATAAAATACAGCTTACCTCATGTGATGTTAGCAGCTGAGAAATGGTTTTGAGAGAATCCAATGAAATGTGGTCCGAAGAAACTTTGTTAGAATTTGACAAAGTCAAAACAGAGCCACTGAATATTGTAGCGATGACATCTTTTGGCATCCTTTCTTTGAATTCGTTTATCTCAGCAATATCAGAATTAATGAACAATTTTGTTGAGGATTTTTCACTTTGGATTGTAAATTTTCCTAAAAAATTAATGACATAAAACGTTAATATCGTAATTATGTTTAGAGAAAGAATTTAGTAATTTGATCAGACTTACCATTATAAATATTAATCCTCATGAGACTGCAAAGCATAACAATAGGTCCACCAGAGAAGGATTGAACATACGAATGTATGTCTTCAGCATATTTTTCCCAAAATATACAATCAACGATTGAATTGCTACAAAAAAATAAAAAAGATCTTAAAAACAGGATGAATAATATATATATATATATATATATATATATATATATATATTAATATAATTTAAAGTTGCAAGCTAACTAACCCAATGTTCTTAAGTTGAAGATTCAATAATTTACAGGGAACATTACGAACACTAATTTCCTTGAGATCATTTATTCCAACGATTTCGCCAATTACATCTGTATAAAAATGTGAAATTTCAATAGAACATGAAGCAAATGTTTAGATTTGAATAAAAGATACAATGGTGGTGATATCACATACCTACGAAAACTTTTTCGTACGTGTTTGAGAAAGTAACTCATCAAAAGGGATGAAATTGAAACGAAGTGAGTGGTTTGGAATCTGCTTGCAATGCTTCACATGTGTTGACCAAGTGAAAAATATTTTGAAAGGATGTGTACTTCCCCTAAAATTCCCAAGATTAGGAGACAGCTTGAAATTCATCATAATATAACATTCTCCTTCCTTAAACTCGTTTTGGAATTTGAATATTAATTTTCCTCTTGTGTATGCTTGTATACGGTCTCCCTGAAACAATAAAATATAGAAGTATATAGATGATAAAACTTTTTTTAAATGCATATAAACATAAACAAATAATTTTTTTGCTATGTACCTTCTCATCCACAAGTATTAAGTCAAAGCCACCAAAATCTCCTGGTCTGTCCTTGTTTTGGAATCACCACAGACAGGTAACTCGAGCCTTGATTTTCCAAATTTCGTTTTCAGAAACATGTTTTAATTGAGCGATAGGTGTGAAACCAAGCTTCATCTTGTAAACAATTAGTGTAGTACCTGAAATGAAAATGAGAAAGAAAAAAAAATCTCAGAATGCAAATAAACATGGAAACTAACCCAGAAAAGAATCCAGAAAATTGCAGATCACAAATAACCCCAAAAAATATATAGAAATCTACAATTTTTAGTTTATTACTTGTTTGAAGATGTAACTGGATCTAGATTTAGGGATCTAGGGATCGTGGGGAATGATAGAAAAGAGAAACTCAAATATTCTGAAGAATATATTATTTTTGTGACCATATTTAGGATCAAAATCTCAGGAGACCTTTTGTACAAGGAGGAAGGTCTCAACTAACCTCCTTAAATCTCATATAACCCTCTTAATACGAAATACCCATATTGCCCTTAATGAAATTGATTGAATTAAAAAAAAAAAAATTCAATTCACTCTCTCTCTCTCTCTCACTCTCCCCCACACACATTTATCTCCCCCAACCACCAAAAATCTTTTTTTCTCTTTTCTTCTTTTTCCTCTTCCTTGTTCATTGTTCCTTCTTCTTTGTCTTTAATTTTTCTTCATTTCTCTTCTCCACATTAAAACAGATCGAAGACAAAGGTTTTTTCTTCTTCATTCTTCTCTCTCTATGGAGTGCGCTCTCTCTCTCTCTCCCCCTCTCTCTCTTGTTGTATCTCTCTCTGTCTCGAATAATGTGCTTTTTGTGGTACAACTGGTACAACTGGTACAACTTGGTCAAGTACACTTGGTACGACTTGGTCAAGTACAACTCTATTGGAGTACAACTAGTACAACTGGTACAACTTGTAATTACAAAACCGTTAAAAATATATTTATATTTATATTCATATGCTAAATCTGCCATGAAAACATTTATATTTATATTTACACATCTATATTATCGGACCAAAGACAAATTTCCTGATGTGGTTTGATGAAGATTTCATCTTTCCATAATCTACCTTATACTTTTAAGGTTACTTTTACAATCTTAACCATATTAACTTGAAAAACAAACTAGCAAAGTATTTTCACACATGTAATTCTATAGGAACATGTAAAATGTTGTTTATATACTTAATTGCGCAAGTACAACTGAAAAAATTCCATTTAGAGAATAGTACCACCAATTACAAGTTTTTACTGCCAAAGTACAACTCTGTACAATTATAGTACAACTACTTCCTCGGGGTATAACTAAGTGTTACAAATTCAATTTTTTAAACCACGTTTTTAATGTTTTACACGATGTCAGTGCACATGTTTTTTATTAAAATTTTCTAGTTGTACGACTGGTACAACTGGTACAACTGGTAGAACTGGTACAACTTGACCAAGTACAACTAGTACGACTTGGTCAAGTACAACTGGTACGACAAATACAACTCTATTGGAGTACAACTAGTACAACTGGTACAACTTGTAATTACAAAACCGTTAAAAATACATTTATATTTATATGCATATGCTAAATATGTCATGAAAACATTTATATTTATATTTACACATCTATATTATCGGACTGAAGACAAATTTCATGATGTGGTTTGATGAAAATGTCATCTTTTCATAATCTACCTTATACTTTTAAGGTTACTTTTACAATCTTAATCACATTAACTTGAAAAACAAATTAGCAAAGTATTTTCACACATGTAATTCTATAGGAACATGTAAAATGTTGTTTATATATTTAATTGCGCAAGTACAACTGAAAAAATTCCATTTAGATAATAGTACCACCAATTACAAGTGTTTACTACCAAAGTACAACTATTTACAATTATAGTACAACTACTTCCTCGGGGTACAACTAAGTGTTACAAATTGGTACAACTTGTAGAACTGGTACAACTGGTAAAACTTGGCCAAGTACAACTGGTACGACTTGGTCAAGTACAACTGGTACGACAAATACAACTATATTAGAATACAACTCTATTGGAGTACAATTGGTACAACTCTATTGGAGTACAACTGGTACAACTTGTAATTACAAAACCGTTAAAATATATTTATATTACTATGTTAAATATGTCATGAAAACATTTATATTTATATTTACACATCTATATTATCGGAGTGAATATAAATTTCATGATGTGGTTTGATGGAGATGTCATATTTCCATAATCTACCATATACTTATACTTTTAAGGTTACTTTTACAATCTTAACCACATTAACTTGAAAAATAAACTAGCAAAGTATTTTCACACATGTAATTTTATAGGAACATGTAAAATGTTGTTTATATACTTAATTGCACAAGTACAACTGAAAAATTCCATTTAGAGAATAGTACCACCAATTACAAGGTTTTACTGCCAAAGTACAACTCTGTACAATTATAGTACAACTACTTCCTCGGGGTAAAACTAAGTGTTACAACCGCCTTATCTTCAGCCTCCATGACGGCCTTCTCTTCAGCAGACATCTTCTCGGCAGCCATGGCTACTTCCTCTGCGACTGCCTCCTCTTCGGCAACAGATTTTTCCTCCGCGGCTGCCTCCTATTCGGCATCAGACTTTTCCTCTACGGCTGTCTCCATAACCCTTACGGTCGATTTTATTCGATCGAATTTTTAACATTTGATTTTATGGTCCAAGTTTCGGGTCTTAGTTAGGTTTGAAGACGTTACACTCTCCCTCTTACCTTTGTCGCTAAGAAGTAGAGTACAACCATCTTTAGCCGATTAAATGAAGGATATAATAGAGATTTCCATCTCTTTTTCATTAAAACAGAAATAAAAAATAAAAGCAAAACGTAAGAGGGTTATTTGAATTTGATCTATGATTATGTAATGTTTAGACAATCTACCTTATACTTATAATGTTAGTTTCAAAATCTTAACCACACCAATATTGAAAACACACTAACAAAGTATTCTTACATATCTTATGGTATGAGAATATTTTAATTGTAGATTATACTGTCAAAGTACAACTCTTTTTAAAAAAGTACAACTAAAAACTTAGTACAATTATGTGTTAAATAAATTAATTTTTATTGGCATGCAATAACTTTCTGGCACACATTTTTAATATTTACGAGGATGTTAACACACGTTTTTAATTAAAATTTATAAGTCATACCAGTTGTGCTAGTTTTAGTATTTACAAGTAATACACACGTCTGGTACAACTAGTATACCTAGTACAACTAAGTTTTTTGTACAACTGGTAAAACTAGTACGACTGGTAAAACTAGTACGACTGGTAAAACTAGTACGACTAGTATGACTAAATATCGATGAGAGAACAATTATTTTTTCGTTTGGGTTTGAATTGGGTTTGAGTTTGGTTTGGGCCGGATTTAAATTTAGGTATGGGTCCATTAAGTTTAGGTTAAATGAAGGCTAAAATAGGAATTTCCATCTCTTTTTCATTAAAACAAAAATGAAAAAGAAAAAGCAAAAACTAATGAGGTTATTTCAGAATTGTTTCCTCACTTGAGGGTTATATCAGATTTTGATCCCCATATTTAGTTTCATTTAAGCCCAAAAGCTAAAAAAATACATATTTTTAAGCCCAATTGTAGTTTATTCAAAAGCCTAATTCTAACCACGTGAAGAAAAGAAAAAAAAACATTTTTTTTGGAAGACACATGTCGATCACACAATTGTCAACTGACTTCTACTTTATAGAATAAAAGATCATTGTATAGTGAAAATTTGAGATATCAGTTACGTGAAAGTAAAAAATATCATAATAAATCTAATCATAAATTTCACACACAAATAATATAAAAAACGGACAGAGCTAACACAAAAGGAAAATTGCTAAAAATACCATATTAAACATATCCTTTTTTAATAATACACTCCTTACAAAAATACCTTTATTTTTAGAATGATACAATTACTTTTTTAACCTCAATTATTCTCTAATTCTTTCTTCCCCAAATTTTCTCTCCCTAGCACTTCCGATCTCCACACGGTGGCACAACCCTTAATCTATTGGTGCTTTACAACTTTCATATGATTATGCATCAAATTCCTTGAACCTATGTCTGCTTTAGAGATTACTGGTCATTCACATGTCTCTCATTCGATTGAAATAGCTTCATATACAGAACACACACTTTTTTTAGTTAGCAGGCTATATTGGCCAAATTGTCTCTTTTAATCGCCATTCGATGATAATTAAATGAAAGCTCGACTAGAAAGAAGCGATTCGGAATGGAGTCCAATATTGCGGTCTTCAGTTAGTGATTGGAATAAGAACGTAGAGACGATAGTTCAATGGTCGCCATTCTCTTCTTAAGAAGATCTTCTCTGCCAGGTAAAACTCTTTCCAAGTCAAAAAACAAAGGAGGCGGTTGTAGTAATCCTTTAAAAAAATTCGGTAGTTATGTTTTATTTGGATTGTGTTTTCTATCTCTACTAATATTTTGAGAATATTTCCACTAATCATTTGTTCTATGACTGTTTTAGTTTAATCTAATGAAGGATCATGGCACAAAGATAATCATATATAACCTCTGGGAAGATGACGAAGGAATGCTAGAAATTGATTTTGACACTGATCCGCATGTATGTGTTTTTACTGATGATTATTATCTGCAACGATGGAAAAGCTTCTGTATTCATGTAAGTGACACATGGTATGTTGCAGGATATCCAAATAAGAGGGGTCAATCGGGATGAGAAAAGTATCAATATGGCTACACAATTCCCTAACTCTAGACACTTCCTCACATACAAGCATTCACTCAGGGTATGAAAGTCTTTCCTTAACTGGGGCAGTCACACGCAGTTGGAAAATGTTTAGTTTCTAAGTTAGTTTGCTATAGTCTCCTTAAAAAAGACTGAAACAGAGGGATCCAATGGTTGTTTAAAGCTTGGTTTTGAATGATTATGAATCCTGTTAAAGTTATCTGATGTCAATTTTTGTTTTTGTTTTACGAAGCTCATTTGTTTATCTAAAATCCCGATTTCTGGTATATGGAAACTTATGTGGAGAGATTAAAAGAATTAATTTGACTACCTATGTCACCAAAGTGCACTTACCTTTTCGGTTGCACATCCAGAGAGAACTCCAGGGTTAAGCGTGCTTGAGCTGGTAGTCAAAGGATGGGTGACCTACCGGGAAGTCATTTGCGGTACCGTGTGAGTGAGGCCAAAACACGGAGAATGGTCACGTGGTGATTGCAGGGTCAGTATATCATGACTTTAAAACCTCCCGGTTAACGTTCCGACTGTCGGACAGGGGTCGACCGGCCCATGAGCCTAGTGAGAGGACATGAGAGCCCACTGGTAGGGGCGGTTGGGGCGTTATAGTTTACCTCTTAGTTTGCCTCCAAAGTTATGTTTTTATTCTGTACCTAAGAGTTTCACCTGCGTTCCGTATCATTCTCCGAGGAAGAGATGTTGAGCATCACAACATAGTGAGACATGATGCATACAGACCAAATCACTTATCGTCCAAAAGATGGTCCCGATGGCTTATCTAATTTCTCAAATGTATGAATTTCATTAAAGGGGGAATTGCTGATATTAACCCATTATTTGGTTTTGAATGCAAATCTAGACCCCTTATTAGACATTCGACAAAAATAACCCATATGGGTAGTGAAAATACCAGTTTCTCCCTAATGACTAAACAAAAAAGCGAAAGGAAAAATGACCCTTATAACCCTTGAGAAGTCTACGTTTAAACAGTAGACTTCCGGAGTAGACTTCTTTGTGCAGTCTACTCCGTGATTTTACCTTAAATTTTAATTATAAAAATTATAAAAATTAATTTGATAAAACATTTGTATACATAAATATCACATACGTAATTATCACCTATATAAAATAAAATTTCATAAAAATCAGTCATTTTAAAGAAATAAAGTTTCCATATAATGTGAAAGTATAATAGTAGACTTCATGGCTTCTCTATGAAGTCTACTCCGTGTTTAAATCTTAAATTTTAATTATAAAAATTAGAAAAATTAATTTGATAAAACATTTGTATACATAAATATCACATACGTAATTATCACCTATATAAAATAAAATTTCATAAAAATCAGTCATTTTAAAGAAATAAAGTTTCCATATAATGTGAAAGTATAATAGTAGACTTCATGGCTTCTCTATGAAGTCTACTCCGTGATTTAATCTTAAATTTTAATTATAAAAATTATAAAAATTATTTTGGTAAACAATTTGTATACATAAATATCACATGCGTAATTATCACCTATATAAAATAAAATTTCATAAAAATCACTCAATTTAAATGAATGAAGATAAATGAGGATACAAACCAAATACATGTAAGGTTGAAGTATAGGGTTTGATATGGATAGATAGCATGGTTATGGTTTTGATAAAAATAAATCTATATAAATGAGAGTTTAATATTACATTTAAGCTTATTTGGAAAACAAAATTAAGAATATAATGATGTGTAAATTGTTTAATGTTAGATTTTATGTAATTTAACAATTTAGGTGTACTGTTCATTCAAGGTTTAGGGTGAAGAAGACTTCATCATGAAGTCTCCTTAACCGTCTCCTTAACCGAACTTTTAACTTAACCGGGAATTGACCCCCTTATACAAATCTGAGTCGCCGACACTTTAACCCTAATTTCTTATTACGCCGCGTCTCTCTCTCTCTCTCTCTCTCTCTCTCTCTCTCTCTCTCTCTCTCTCTCTCTCTCTCTCTCTCTCTCTCTCTCTCTCTCTCTCTCTCTCTCTCTCTCTCTCTCTCTCTCTCTGTAACGACCCTAACCCTGAGACCCATTAAGGCCCAACTTGTCTAAATAAAACCCTAAGTTCCTTTCCCTATAAATAGCCCCCTTCCTCCTTTATTTTCCCTGTAAAGCCTAACCACACCAAAACTCTGGCGAAATCTAGCCGTCGATTAACAACGTTGAAGGGAAAACCACCAGAGCCATCTAGAAAGTCCTATAGGGCAGATTCGACTAGTTCTGGGAGAAGGGAGAATCGAACTAGCAAATCTAATCCAATCGACCTGAAACTTGGTAGGTATACTCTTGACTCGTTCATTGATCTACTGCCGCAAGGGCTTTATCATTCGGATCTGTATACTGAAAGTTATGGTTGTTTCTTTGAGCATGTGCGTCGCAGTGCCCGATTCGCGTCATCATTCCGCCGCCACCTTGCGAGGCGATTTCCCGGCGAACCAAGAGGATCCACGGAACGATCAAAATATTGTTAGAAAGCCCCAAATATCTTCTTTCCAGAGAGGCCGCATTTGTTTCAATTGGAGGTATGAGTAGAAAGTTGTATCCTCGTTTCCAAATCGTGTCTGTGTTGTGCTGATCCGAGACCAGTCTATTGAGATGTGTGTTTTAATTAGACAAACATGGTCCGTTTGACCTGAATCTTTGCAGGGAGCTTCTGGAAATGTAAATCTAGCTTTGTGTTGAAGGAGAACCGATCTGGAGCTGTAGAGCATAGGAATCTTATTGTTCTTCGTGGTTTAGGCTAAGGTGAGGGCTTTCCGCAGAATTCTGTACTTTTGTCTAGGACGCCGTATATGGAATTTAGTACTAAATGTGATCTATTTTTCTTGATCGAGTCTAGGTAGTTTTGCTTGTAAATTGGACCTAGGAATATAGATGATTCAACCCATTGATTGTGCATTAAATTGTTAATGGAGTCTTTTAAACTTGCTAGAGCTAGGATTAGTCGACTATGTGAGTCGTTAGGGATTGCGGGGGTATAGAGACAGACTTCTGTACTTGCATCGCGTGTTGTGTGTGTAGTGGTGCTGACAGCTTAGTCGATCTGTTGTCTAGTACCATTAGAGATCGATAAATCGTCTTCGGGCGGTGTGATTGGGCATTATCCCATAAGTTGTCCTTCTGGGAGGAGGGTGCCGCCGGTCACTGGATCCGGTAGTAGGACATTGACTGTTCTTTGGATACTTTAGGTACCGTGTTTGTGCATGTTTAGTCTGTTTTCCGTGTTTAGAGTGCTATGACCAGATTGCGTTTTCTGTGATTAGCAT